>CAMAPE010000019.1:34437500-34805000 GCA_945859875.1 Cuscuta europaea
TTTCCAAAGAAAAAGTAATCTACAACGAGGAGGGGTTTGACATTTTTAATGTCCCAAAAGGGGTTCCTTATCTCGAAAGTCCAATGGGTCCCACTCCCAAAACTGGAATTTTTAAGTCTGGACAGGACAAATGCATCTCATCGTTGGTCCAAAAATATGCGGATCTTCAGAAAACCTTTGACAATGAGAGAGAGCGTTTTGAAACTGAAAAGAAAAGTTCTGAAAGCAATTGGCAAGAATTGTTAAGCAAATTTGATGAATTGAGTGAAAAATATCATTCTGTTTTAAAAACCGCTCAAACCTCTTCTGATAAAATTAAATCTTCTGAAAAATCTGCCACTCATCGCTCTTCTCCCTTTGTCACAGGACAAGAAGTGAAAATAAGAGGAGAAGAGAAGAAAGAGTGGGAGATAAAAAGAAAGGAAATAGCTGCTGGGAAGAAGAAAGTTTTTGAGAATAAACCTGGTCCCAGATCCAGCTCCATTTTGTACTCTAAAACTAAGTCTAAGTCTGTCCATGTAAACTCAGCTTCTAGTAGTTCAGTCTTGAGTCCCAAGCTGAAAAATTCTGTGACATCTTTTGAACATGGCTCTTTGTATAATTCTACTATTGCTTATGGTTATTCTGTTCCAGACCCCCAAAATTATGAATGTGATGTGAATGCTGTGAAATCAAAGCCTTTTAGAAAGCTCAAACCTGAAAGAGAAACCAAGAAAGGAACTTCTAAGGGAACGTTTTGTATTCCTGATATGAAATATTCTCTTAGAGTTCATTCAAGGAAACATCTTAATCGGCTTTCTAAAGAGGAGATTTTCAAAACTAAACTGAAGAAACAACCGTTCAATCACAAAGCACCTGTCTACTCTCCTCCTAAACCTAAAACGGACAGGTGGGTCCCCAAGATAAGACCCACACAAACTGAAACAGAAAGGTGGGTCCCTAAGATGAGACCTACCAAACCTGAAACTGAGAGGTGGGTCCCTAAGATGAGACCTACCAAACCTGAAACTGAAAGGTGGGTCCACAAACGAAGACCCATCCAAACTGAAACTGAAAGGTGGGTCCACAAACGAAGACCCATCCAAACTGAAACTGAAAGGTGGGCCCCCAAATTCAGACCGACCAGAACAAAAAAAGACAGGTGGGTCCCAAATCTCAGACCCACCAGAACTAAAATAGAAACTGCTAAGTGGGCTCCAAAAATCAGACCCACTGCAAAAGCAGATCTGGCTATCGGAAAGCCCACAAGAGATAGATCTTTTGTTGAAAGAGCTGCTGACCTTGGATCACAGCTCAAAGCAAAATTGAAAAGGGTGTTTTTCATTGATAAGGAAGGACCCATTCCAAGATGGGTACCTAAACCTGTTTAATTGTTTTGCAGGACGGTCATGTGTGGCACTTGGATTCTGGATGCTCAACCCACATGACCGGAATAAAGTGCCTACTGAGCAACTATACCAACTGTTATGGAGGCAATGTTAGATTCGGGAACGACGCCTCATCTCCTATTCTTGGATATGGGGATGTCATCTGTGCCAGTGTCACCATCAAAGATGTCTCATTTGTCAAAGGGCTCAAACACAATCTTCTGAGCATAGGACAATTCTGTGACAGTGGGATGGAAGTGAGGTTCTTTGCCAAACAATGCTGTGTTCTAGACAGCGAAGGGAACTCATTATTAACGTGTTACAGGACCTCAAACCTGTACACTATTGATCTGAAAAGCGTTCAATCCACCACTTCCATCTGTCTGCTGTCCAAAGCTTCAACAGAACAAAACAACCTCTGGCACAGACGTCTTTCCCATCTCAATTTCAAGAATCTGTCCATCCTGTCATCGAAGAAACTTGTGAAGGGGCTTCCTCCGTTGAAGTCTTCTGCTGAAAATCATTGTAGTGCCTGCAAAATGGGCAAAATGACGAGAAGCTCCCACAAGTCAAAGCCTGTCCCATCATCTACTCTACCGCTGCAACTGATACACATGGATCTGTGTGGACCTATGAGAGTCCAAAGCATCAACGGCCGCAAATACACACTGGTGATCGTTGATGACTTCTCTAGGTACACATGGACAAAATTTCTTCGTAAAAAGGACGAGGCAGCATAAATCATTATGACCTTTGTCAGAACGGTCCAGAAACTGCTGCAGCAAAGTGTTCGAATCATCAGAACTGACAACGGTACCGAGTTCAAGAATCAAACTCTCACTGGATTCTATGAATCTCTCGGTATCACACAGCAATTCGCAGCAGCCAAAACCCCCCAACAGAATGGAGTGGTTGAAAGAAAGAACAGGACCCTTGTCGAAGCGGCACGCACCATGCTCATCCAGTCAAGATTGCCACACTTTATGTGGGCAGAGGCCATTAATACGGCGTGCTACACCCAAAACAGAACATCTATCCACAAACGCTTCGACAAGACCCCATATGAAATCCTCTTCAACCGAACTCCGGATATCTCATTCTTCAAGATATTTGGCTGTAAGTGCTTCGTACTGAATGACAGAACTGTTAGAGGTAAGCTAGACGCAAAAGCCCAAGAAGGGGTGTTCATTGGCTACTCACAGCAATCCAAAGCTTACAGAGTCTATCTTAGGGACAAGCGAACGGTCATTGAGAGTGTGAATGTGACATTCTATGAGATGGCTGACTTCGCAACGGAACACTTACAGGCTGACCCGTCACTTGCTGTACCAACGGACTCTGACACAGTTGAACCAAATCCTGTACCTGAAGATGTGATTCTCAATTCTCTCTTTCAGAACTTCTACGAGAATTCACAACCCTCATCTTCTCCATGCACACCAGCTTCATCGTCAAATACTCCCCAGCAACCGACTCCTTTCACTGAAATTCCACTCCTTCTCGGATCAGATAATGAACCATCTACTCCGTCAACTCCCCAACCTAATCACGGAGGAGTGGATGATCACGGTTTTGCTACCACATCAGAGTCATCTCCACCGCACAACACAGCTGCTCAAGAGTCACCAATCCCCTACCAGGACTCGGATCAACCGATCATTACTCCTAATCCTCTGGCACATGAGAGGAAATGGACAAGAGCTCATCCCACTGAACAAATAATCGGTGATCCAGATCAAGGTGTGCGTACGAGATCGGCTACTATGAATGAATGTCACTATGCATGCTTTCTAAGCCAGAATGAACCGTCCAAAGTCTCAGAGGCACTCGCTGATCCAGATTGGGTGATTGCCATGCAAGATGAGCTCAATCAGTTTGACAGACTAGAAGTGTGGACACTCGTGCCTAAACCCCCTCAGAAAACCATCATTGGCACTAAATGGGTGTTCAAGAACAAGAAGGACGAAGAAGGCATAGTGATACGCAACAAGGCACGGCTGGTCGCTAAAGGATACAATCAGCAAGAGGGCATAGACTATGATGAAACGTTTGCACCCGTAGCAAGAATTGAAGCAATACGCCTCTTTCTTGCGTACGCGGCCCACAAGAACTTTACCGTCTTTCAAATTGACGTCAAGACTGCCTTTCTGAATGGAGTCTTGGAAGAAGAAGTCTATGTCGCTCAGCCCGAAGGATTTGTAGATCCCAGATATCCCAAGCATGTGTACAAGCTGAAGAAAGCTCTGTATGGGCTGAAACAGGCACCAAGAGCTTGGTACGATGCCTTAACCGAATTTCTGGTTGACTCAGGTTTCTCAAAAGGGAAGATTGATACCACACTTTTCATCAAGCGACAGAAGTCTGACATCATCCTAATTCAGATCTATGTTGATGACATCATCTTCGCCTCCTCAAATCCACGTCTGTGCAAACATTTCGAGAAACTGATGAAAACTAAGTTTGAAATGAGCATGATGGGAGAGCTGAATTTCTTCCTAGGCCTGCAAGTAAGACAACTCTCTGACGGCATCTTCATCAATCAGTCCAAGTATATTCTGGAAATGCTTAAGAGATTCAACATTGATAGCAAATCTTCCATGACGACCCCTACGTCTCCCAACAATAAACTGGACTCAGACCCCTCTGGGAAGCCAGTCGATGCCACAAACTATAGGGCCATCATTGGATCACTGCTATATCTCACGTCTAGCAGGCCTGATATCGTCTTCTCTACATGCTTATGTGCACGCTTTCAAGCGAATCCAAAGGAGTCCCATCTGACCGTTGTTCGAAGAATACTGAGATACCTCAAAGGCACTGTGAATCTAGGCCTTTGGTATCCCAAGCACTCAGGTTTTGACCTAGTCGGATACTCTGACGCCGATTTTGCCGGTTGCCAGATGGACCGCAAAAGTACATCGGGAGCTGTCCAGTTCTTGGGCGATAAGTTAGTCTGCTGGTCTTCCAAGAAACAGAACTGTGTGTCAACATCTACGGCCGAGGCAGAATACGTCGCGGCTGCTAGCTGTTGTTCACAAATATTATGGATGAAGACCCAGCTAAAGGACTACGATTACACTTTCTGCCATATCCCGATCTACAGCGACTCACAGAGTGCCATCGCCATCACCAGCAACCCGGTTCATCACTCCCGCACCAAACACATCGACCTGCGCTATCATTTCATCAAAGACCACGTGGAAAAAGGGGATATTGACATGTACTTTGTAAGCTCCGAGCTTCAACTGGCTGATCTGTTTACTAAGGCACTGGATGAAAAGAGATTCCAGTTCTTGGTTTCCAAATTAGGCATGTTGAACCTCGAGCCTTTGTAATTCTGTTTCCACTGGTACTTGTGCGTGTGTGGGACTTGTACAAAGTGTGCGTGTGTGTGTTTGTAAATAGTGTGTGTGAGTTGCTTTTTGTGTATTGTGTGTGTTGCATGTGTCCAGGGGGAGAAACCCGAGAAAAATACAAAAATAGTGTGTGTGAGTTGCTTTTTGTGTATTGTGTGCGTTGCATGTGTCCAGGGGGAGAAACTCGAGAAAAATACAAAAATAGTGTGTGTGCGTTTGCATTCATCGAGGGGGAGAAAAAGGGCAAAAAGATAAAAAACAAAGTGTGCGTGAGGTGCATATAGTGTGTGTGCATTGCATTCATCGAGGGGGAGAAATTTTGAAAAATCTCAAAAATAGTGCGTGTGTTGCTTTCAGCGAGGGGGAGTACTGTAATTTGTCTGAAATGAGTCTTTAAACCCTTAAGGCCAAATGGGCCCAGCTACCCGTTCTGGCCCAATTTTTCCCAGGCCCGTTCCAAATCAAAAACTCGCATATATAAACCTTTTCCGTCTCCTTCTTCCTCATAACTTACGGATCACTCTCGCACCAAACCAGAACTCGCTTTTCCTCAGTTCTCAGCCGTTTCCCAACTTCACTCCCTCTCAACAGCTCTCCCCCAAACTCTTCTCCTAGGTAGCAACTCGACTTCTTCACACCATTTTTCACTCTGTTTTTCAGAAGGCTACCATGAACGATCCCAAAACCAAAAACGCATTTTTTTCTCAAAATAACATTTTCAAAAAGGGTTTTTGTTGAATGTGTATTGATTTATGCTTTTACAGGTGGTTATCGTCTTCGTTGGGCAAAAACGCGAGTTCTGCAACTCGAGTTAAAACGCCCGGTTTCAAAATCCGGCGTTTCAAATTCGAGGACAGACCGCGAGTTTGTAAACTCGCCCTCATGGGCTCGAGTTTGTAAACTCGCGCTCATGGGCTCGAGTTTGTAAACTCGCGCTCATGGGCTCGAGTTTGTAAACTCGCGCGCATGGGCTCGAGTTTGTAAACTCGCGTCCATGGGCTCGAGTTTGTAAACTCGAGTTCATGGGCTCGGGTTTGCAAACTCGCGTCCATGACCTCGAGTTTGTAAACTCGAGTTCATGGGCTCGAGTTTGTAAACTCGCGCTCATGGGCTCGAGTTTGTAAACTCGTGTCCATGACCTCGAGTTTTATAACTTGGTGCCAGAACTCGTTTCCTCATCTCTGAAATCATCAATCCCAAGGGGAAACTCATTTTTTTGCTAACGTGTGCTATTCTTTCAGCTCAATATGTCAGGCACTCAACAAGATACCCCCCAGGAAAATGCACTCTACACACAGCTGTTCCCTACATACAAGTGGGTTCGGCTACAGGACAACAACTATCAGCTCGACCTAGCCGTCTTCAGGTGCCCTGACCCAGTCATCCCTATCATCCTTAAGGGGCACTACATCTGGCCAGCACTCACCAAAGCTATCACGGTCCCCGAAATCTACCTGCAACAGCTATGGGGGACCATGCACATGCCTTCCAAGAAGGACGCATCCAGTATCAGTGCCACGCTCCACAACAGACGGCTGGCATTAACAGCGTCCACTCTTCGAACCACACTGGAGCTGCCTGTTCACGACACCTATGAACCGCTACCCTCAAAGGCTGAACTGATGCAACGATTGGCGCAATTGGGATATGATGCACCACTGCCGTTCCTGTCTCACTTCAAGTTGATGAACCTGCCATACCCATGGAAGACATTGTTTGGCCTCGTCAACAAGTGCCTATCTCCAAAGCACGCTGGCCATGACAAATGCAACTTGCAAATTTTCCAAATCTTCCATGGAATCGTGTTCGCTAAAAATTATGACATGGCACAACTGTTCTGGATCGAGCTGGTGACTCAAGTCCAGGACAAAGAGGACGGAAAGACGGGCATGACTATTCCCTACGCCAGGTGGTTGGCGCTCATCATTGCCGAATACATGACCGCTCACCCAGGGATTCCACAGCGCAGAGATGAAGATCAGTTCACTGCCCCCAAGCTCCAGTACTTCAAGCGCTTCAAGCATGACACTGTGGGGATGACAATACCAGACTATCTGCTGGACTTGGGCAATCCACGACACTCCGCAGTAGTCAAATATAGAGAGAGTTTACCGGAAGATGGCCCCACGGTTCAGCAAAACCCAGCTGGATCTGCCCCGGGGCCTAAGCCGAGAGCAAGTAAGGGTCCAAAGAGAGCCCGTAAGCCACAAAAACCAGTGGCGCGTGTGCCCCATGAAGGGAAGTCTGACGATTCTCTCGAGAGGAATCAGACGGCTGAGGGCACATGTACAAACGCTGTGGAACCTGCCAATGAATCGTCCAGCCCGGCCAATAAAAAGGCTGACGATGAGGCATCCAATAGCGTGGCCAAAGATGATGACGATGCTGACGATGATGATGACAACGATGACATTGACGACGTGGAGCACACCTTTGCTCTAATCCAAAAGGGGAAGCTGCCACTTGATTCTCCTCCAAAGAAAGTCACCCCTGAGGATGCAGCTCCATTTATAGCTATACGCCCCAAGACCATCGTCATCAAACCAGTGAAGGAGCCAGTTACAGCTAAGATTGCTGCTCCCCGTTCACCTAAGGCAAAGAAGCAGCGTCCTGTCAGAAAAAGTTTGGTCGCTGAAGAGGACCTACACATCTTTGACGACTGTCTTCCCTTCATCACTATAAGCCGGGCCGAATCTTTAAGTACAGGGGCCAATCTTGTTGGTCCCCGGGTAGAAGCCGCAGCATCAGGCTCAACTGCGCATGCACCGCCCTCTCCCAGCCACTCGTTAGCCTCCCAAAAGGCTAACGTTTCAACATCACGGGACTCACCCACCTCACTGGTTCCCTCTGAACCAGTTGAGCGCTCTAGTGGCCCACCGCCCGAGGCCACAACCCCCTCTTTCTCCACATCGAGTCTAGGTGTCACATTCCCCACATTTTCCAATTTTTCTAGGACACCTAGACCATTCACAGCACATACAGGTGCACACACCCTGGATACAACGACCGGAGTGCAAACAATGATGGTCGGAAGCCCTGCTGTGCCAAAAATGACTTCATCTTTGAACGCAGGCCACACATCAGCTCTCTTCACTGATGCTGTGACAACAGTTACAACCCCCGTAACTGGACCCCTTACACCCGAAGATGTTACCGTTCTCATGAACCGCTACATGGAGTCCACCATCAAACCATGGGTGCAACAAGCATTCACCGCTTGGGCACAGGACTCCAAGACAACCCCAGCGGTTCATAGTGAACAGAGCCACCCCAAACCTCACTCTTCACCCTCTCAATCAATTCCACAACCCACTCCTGTCATCCCTATCACCTCCACCAAACCCCTTAGCCCTTCACCCTCTCGGGGAACCCACGATACAGAACTAGTATCGCCCTCTGCCTCGACCAATCCCTTCCACCTATCCCGTCTTGAGCTTGCCGATCTCCTGTTTCTTCGGTTGCTGGAGGTCGACACTTGCAACCTTACACCCTTCGAGCGTGACCTTCTCCAAGTTTTCCTCAACCACGACCGCCCTCAATACGGCACTTGCCGTGATAGTCCCCGAGGCCTCAAACGTTCCCATGAGGATCCCGATGATTCGGAACCTCATGAGGGGGAGAACAAGAGACCTCGGACACTTGAGCAAGCAGCCTCTACCAGCCATGAACCCCAGCCAAACACCTCATCAAACCAGCCCACCAACCAACCACCACCTTCCTCGAGCCACAACCAAGCCCAACTCTCTAGCCTGGTCGAGCTAGATGAAACATCCCGAGGCTTATCTCCTAGAGATACTGTCCGAGGAGGGGATGGAAGTCCTGTAGTGGTTACCTCTGGTACATCACAAAGCTCAGGCCATCGATCAGAACACAGTTCGAAATCGATGACAACATCCCGAGGCGTGTCTCCAAAGGATACCGTCCGAGGAGGGGATGGAAGTCCTGACGATGCTATCTCTGATTCATCTGTCAAGTCAGGCCATCAGCCAGAACTCAGTTCTAACCTGATGACAACATGCAATCCTAGTGAACCCGGTTGTGCTTCACAAGAAAGATCACCGCAGCTGAGAGTCCCTTACATTCCCCAAGGCAAAGACATTCATGATGCACTCGAGGATGTTGTGGTACACGACGTTTGGCCGAGAAAGTGGACAGAGTGGGATGATCTTAGATGCGAAGCTGAAACAGAGGATATGCAGCGAAATTGGTGGCTGAGAGAGTTGCTGGCCAAATGCGCAGAAGATATCATACGCCTTGATGAAGAGGAACTCAAAGAAGGGGAGGACTACAAAAAGATACCCAGGGAGCTAGAATCCGTCATAAGACAAACGGCAGGCAAGTTGCCCCCAAAAGAAAAGCTCTGGGAGAACATCAGAATAAATGCCCCCTTCCAAGAGGAAATCAGAAAGGGAATTTGGAGAACCGCAGACAAGCTCAAAAACCTAGATGAACTAAAGATCCGTGGCTTGACTCACCTTAAGGGAAAACTGTCTGGCGGACATCTTCACATGCTGATGCACAGATCAATTTAAAAACAACGACAAATACTGGAAAGAGATATGAAGTCCAGCATCCATCCTATTGACGCTATCCTTGATATACACAGAGAAGATCATCACACCATCCCGTTCTACAGCTTCAAAGTTCGACGAACAGACTCCAGCATATTCATCTGCCAGGAAAATGATTTTATAATGATGAAGATGGAGGATATCTACCAAATGTTCATGGTAAGTAGGTATCTCTCACTAAGTCGAAACAGGACACACGAAGAAGGTTATGAGGCGATCAAACGATTTATGCTGAGACAGATCAGATTCTATGTTGCCCATGATCTACAGATGGCCCTGGAAAACAATGTCAGAAAAGCAAATCTGGTAAAGCCAACTCTGAACGGTCCAGAGCTCAAAAAGTACAGACCATATCATATCTTCAAGGACCCAGTCTCTATCATATATCTCAATCACGAGGAACAGAAAAGACTCATGTGGGTAGAAGACATTCACAAATACTGTGATGGGACTCTGAAGATCATCCAGACCAAGCTGCAAGAGATCAAAGAGAATATAGATCCAAGACTTGCGGACGCCAGCGAGGAAGAGCTCCTAGTATACGAGAAGGTGTGGACCATCCTAAAGCCCATCAATGAGCAACTTGAAAAGAGAAGAATGCTGAGACAGTATGAGCATGCGCTAAATTTCAGAAAGCATTACTTCAGATCTCAAAAATAAATGCAAGACGGCACTTGATCACAAAGGGGGAGATTGTTGAAGACTATTTTATTGTGAATCAAGTTTGTCTGTTTTGTCTGTAATAATTTAGATGTTTACTATTTCTGTTCTGCACTGATTAAATATATCTATTAGAATAGTATTCAATATGGGCCAAGTGTTAGGCCCATACTTAGGCGAGAAGCCTTTTTACGCATACCTGAGCCTCGCCTATAAAAGAGGGCAGAGGACTCAGGTTTGCGGTTAACTTTCGTATCTGCTCAAAATAGCCTTAGCGCTTATCATTCAAAGTAGTAGTAGTAGTAGTAGTAGTAGTAGTAGTAGTAGTAGTAGTAGTAGTAGTAGTAGTAGTAGTAGTAGTAGTAGTAGTAGTAGTGGTGGTAGTAGTGGTAGTAGTAGTAGTAGTGGTAGTATTAGTAGTAGTAGTAGTAGTGGTAGTATTAGTAGTAGTAGTAGTAGTGGTAGTAGTAGTAGTAGTGGTAGTAGTAGTAGTAGTAGTAGTAGTAGTAGTAGTAGTAGTAGTAGTAGTAGTAGTAGTAGTAGTAATAGTAGTAGTAGTAGTAGTAGTAGTAGTAGTAGTAGTAGTAGTAGTAGTAGTAGTAGTAGTAGTAGTAGTAGTAGTAGTAGTAGTAGTAGTAGTAGTAGTAGTAGTCGTAGTAGTGGTGGTAGTGGTGGTAGTGGTGGTAGTGGTGGTCGTGGTGGTGGTGGTGGTGGTGGTGGTCGTGGTGGTGGTCGTGGTAGTGGTAGTGGTAGTCGTGGTAGTGGTAGTGGTAGTCGTGGTAGTAGTCGTAGTAGTCGTAGTAATAATATTACCTCGAGAAGGAGAGCAGCGGCAAACCCTACTCTCTATCTCGCCTCTAACTCTCGAAGCCTCAGAATCCTTAGGGTTTCCATAAGTTAGCCTCCTTTTATAGTAGAAGTCGGCTAACTTATGGATTACAAAGAAGCTAGTGGGCTTATATACATTTGTGGCCCATATTACACGTTTAACTAATAACTACACAAATACAAAGATATTTAATTAGATTGGACACCATAAAATATTCCTAACAATCTCCCCCTTGGTGTTCAATCGTGTTGAATCAGCATTGCAGCGCAGAAATCTTTGTCTTTGTTGTTATTCAGCTTCCTTTGTCTTTGAACTTGACTTCTTGAGAAGGCTTTCTGAAGAAATCATTGCAATCTCCCCTTTGATGTCTTCTTGGCAATTTGAGCTTTGATGTCGGGGGTTGAGGAATCTTCCTTTGACTTGCTTGTAAACCTTGCCTTCAGAAGTAGCTCTAGATCAGCTTGAATGAAGTCTGGTGGCGCCTCTAGAATGAATGTTCTTGAAGAATTGCAGATGCACATGGAAATCATCTTCAGAATTCGAGTATTTGACCTTTGTCTCCTCCACAATGTAGTCTTTTTGACTATTCGAAGTGAATGCGTTTGAGGAGACCTTGTCGGTGGCACATCGGAAAAAGATGGATGACTTGTGTGAGCGTAGCTGACCATTTGAGGTGTAGAGATAGAATAGAGTCGATGAAATTTTTGTGTTGGAGGAGAAGTATCCGAGAATGATTTGTCGAGAGTTAATAGCTTGTGGACCACTCTCCCCCTCATGACGATCCGATGAATCGGGGCATCATGCCTTTATTCTTTTATTCTGAGAAGCAAAACAGAATAAAAAACAAAAAGGTAAACACCGGAGACACCATGGTGTTCTGTTATCACAACATCAATGTAAACATAGACGTGTGGTCTGTATAAAATGATAAAAACATTAAAGATCTAATAGGACTTCAAACCAGTCATTGTGAGGCATCTAAAGTAGATGTCACTCTGGTTGTTATGGCATGATCATAAAGATCAGCAAAGATAACGTAGCCCCCCGGGGTCGTGTAGACGCCCGTTATCATCACTATAGAGATAAACTCTGATGTGATGGCATGAAAATGATGGTGATTCTTATGTTACATCAGCATGACGTTCTTCCAATCATTGGTCTACATCTGTAATAGATGAGCCCTATGGAAGTTCTCGCGGGTCATGAAGACCTGCAACTGACTCTAAAAGTGTGTCTGTGTCCTAGAAAATTCAAAACATTTGGGAGTGAGGTAACTAGACACGACGTGATCAATGAAAGTTCAGTGGCATGGAGATGAGGCCACTGTAGTCAGTATCACTTGCCTCGAAAGGAGACAGTAATGAGAGATGCGGTTCCCCGTGAAATATGATTAAACACTTGTTTGTTGGGAGACAAATGAGTGGTATTGGGTAGGGTTAAGCACGCATTGTTGGACAAGATGCAATGACTTCTACCCGGGATCTGATTAAATCAGTCCTGAACCTATGAGGATAGTCCAGAGTATTTGAGTGGCTAGGAGTAACTGTTCACTTCATAGCAGGCAGTTGACGTAGCAGACTCATCATTGATTATTGTTTTCTTGCTCACTTGAGCCTTCTGCTTCCCAACGCTCATAATGTTCACTCAATCACTCACTCACTCACTTACTCTCGGCTTTGTCCCTTAGGTAAACTTAGTTGGGTTTACTAAGCCATAGGGACATGATCTCTCATTTGTTTCTTGATTTTCTCTCTGTACTCCCACTCAACTGGAGCACTAGGTATGCTTTGTCATTGTTAGGCACCGGGGAGGAGAACATTGAACACTCCCCCTAAAACGTTGCATCCTTGGAGAGATTCCTTGCTTTGTCGGTGTAAGGTGCCGGGAGGAGAAAACTGAAACTCCCCCTCACAATGTGCAATGTTTGATTGCTCACAGCTTGTCATACCCGCCACGTGTGTGGAACAATCTGAACAGGTACCACACATGACGGTTTCCCTAAGCTCATCAATTAGAATTTCAGCATATTGATGATCACACAATGTTGATGAGTTAGGGGAGGCTTCAGTGGTTGATTGTTGATTGTTGTAAGATGACCGTTGACGTGAGGTTGATTGAATTATCTATGATTTTCAGACCTCTACAGTGTAGTTTAAAAAAGCTTTGACCTTAGGGTTGACTTTGGAAGAAATTGAACGGATTTGCCTAAGTTTTGACTTTGACATCGGTGATTTACAAAGTTTGTCGGAAAACGAACGATTTGGCTCTCAAGGACTGCGCGTGAGGGCGCGTGAAAAAGGTTTTTGGGATAAACCCCCAAAATAAATGAATATCTTTTCGTTAGCTTTCCAAAAAATTAAAATTCGCTTAAATCGGATCACCGAGTCAAAAGTTATGGCCAAAACAGTGTGATGTCGCTGAAAATCTCGAAATTTTGAGTTTTTGAGGAATTTCTTCAAAGTTGAGGTTCTCGATGTTGAATATCGAGAACGGGTGGGATTAAGGAAAATTCTAAGGCAATACCTCGAAATCATAATCTCGAGGTTTAAATCTCGAGATTACAATCTCGAGGTTTAAACTTCGAGATCTTAATCTCGAGTTTGCCTCAAAGAATAATGGCGAAATTCACCTGCAAAACAAACCTTGAGACTTCGAAATCTTCATAATTTCAAGTTGTTTGGAACATCGAAAACTTTGGAATTTCGAAAACCTCATAATATTGAAAACTTGTTGTTTGAAAAACATCAGAACATCGAAAACTTCTAAAAACTTTGATAAGCAGGGAATCATCCGAATATCCTATAATGTAAAGCTTCGATGAACTGCGAAGAACATCAAGATTCGAAAAATTATGAGTTCCAAGAAACTGCAAACTTTGAAAGATTCAAAACATCGAGAAATTCCAAAAATCTCGAAATCTTTCAGAATGTCGAAATCTCAAACAGCGAAATCCCAAAATGTCGAGATCCCAAATTTCGAAATCCCAAATTTCGAAATCCTCAAAATATCGAGATCCTGCAAAATGAAAACTTCGAATTTTGAAAAACTGAAAACTGTTCTGAATAGCCCTGAAGGTCAAGATTCTCCCTGTATCAGTTTCAAGTCAAAATCGTTTCTGCAGCCATGTAATAGTAGAATCTCGAGATCTCAATGTAGAGATCTTCAAAATTTTAAAATTGCCGAAATCTAAAACGAAGATATGGTGTAGAATCGTTTTTGAAAGGCGATTCCAACAAGTATAAATTTTACATATTTTCATTCACAAACAAGATTACAGGAGCAAATCTCTATATCAAAGAAAAACAGAAGAAAAGCAGAGCAGTTCTTCGTTAGATACGAAAAACGCAGATAGATTCAACCTTTTTCACGCCTCGACTTTGATACCAATTGATAATCCCTGATTCTTTAACAATCAAACAACCATAACAGATAAGGGAGATTTGCAATTTTAGTCATGTAACTTTCGGCTGTTATCGCTTTTGGTCCTGTAACTTTAAGCACTTGCAAATTTGGTCCTGTAACTAATAAATCTTTGTAATTTAAGGACTTCCCCACTGGAAAGTAAACTTTCCAGCAGAAAAGTCCGACGCCGGCGACATCTTTTCCGGTATGATATTGCCGGAAAGTATACTTTTCAGGGAAAAAGTCCTTAAATCGCAAATATTAATTAGTTAGAGGACCGAATTTGCAAGTGACTAAAGTTACGGGACTAATAATGATAAAGGCCGAAAGTTACGGGATGAATATTGCAAATTTCCCTATAAGATAAAGAAGAAGTAGATAGAAAGATATCGAAATGAAACAAAATCTGGTATACCGTGATAATGGCCGCTGCTCTCCCTCGAGAAGGAGAGCAGCGGCAAACCCTACTCTCTATCTCGCCTCTAACTCTCGAAGCCTCGTAATCCTTAGGGTTTCCATAAGTTAACCTCCTTTTATAGGAGAAGTCGGCTAACTTATGGATTACAAAGAAGCTAGTGGGGTTATATACATTTGTGGCCCATATTACACGTTTAACTAATAACTACACAAATACATAGATATTTAATTAGATTGGACATCATAAAATATTCCTAACAATTAAGATTCATGAAAGCTTGAAATAACTCCACTAGATGTTTAGCCGTACGACATTTATTAGCCCAGTGTCCCGTCATGCCACATTTGTAACAAGTCGTCTTTCCCGAGGATTTTGAAGGGTGATTTATTTGATGGGCTTTTTGTTTGCCTTTACCCTTATAATTTGGTCTGTCGACTCGTTTATAACCTCAGGTAGGCTTGTTACTATGACCACTATAATGCCCATGTTTAAAATGCTTTCAAGTGCCACTGTGTGTTGCGTTTGATTCAGTGGCTACATTATGACTAGATGGACCATAAATCGAAGGACTAGAACCAGTGGGTCTCAAATTGTGGTTTTTCATCAAAAGGTCATTATTTTGCTCAGCGACTAGTAAAACTGATATAAGGTCAGAGTATTTTTTAAAACCTTTTTCTCTATATTGCTGTTGAAGCAGCATGTTAGAGATATGCATAGTAGAAAAGGGTTTTCTCCAACATATCAGCATCAGTGACTTTTTTCCGCATAACTTTAGTCTGGATCTTATTTGGAACATAGCAGAATTATATTCACTGATAGATTTAAAGTTCTGGAATCTTAGATTGATCCAGTCATACTGAGCTTTTGGTAAAAGTACATTTTGTTGGTGGTCATACCTCTCCTGTAAATTGTCCCATAATTCTTTTGGGTCATCAACCAAAAGATATTCAGATTTGAGACTTTCATGGAGATGGTGACGGAGGAAAATAATAGCTTTCTCTTTGTCTTGGGAAGATGATAGATTATTGGCTTCAATTGTTTCTTCTAAACCATTAGCTTTAAGATGTGCCAGAGCATCGACTTTCCATTCCAAATATTTTTAACCGGACAGATCAAGAACGTCGAATTCTCTTTTGCTTATGTTTGCCATGATTTACTACAAAAATTATTAATGTTAATTTATTATTAAACATATTAATTACAAACTAACCTTTAAATAATTATTTTATTATATAAATATATAGAGCATGGAGTAACGACTAGCTTAGAAGTATTGTTAATTATTTATACTACTCGATTAAATATCTTTGATGGAGTATATTCCTGTATACCCCATGGGTATCATAATCGCCGGCATAAAGCATCACGGACCCATTCCGGAGTGCATAAAAATGTTAAGTCCACAACTGGAACCGACCCCGACCAATCAGGGTCGGGAACAAGCGCCAGACAACAAGATGACTAAGAACGGAAAAGCAGCCGACCCCGACCCCGACCTTGACCCCCGAGGTCGGGAAAACCCAGGCTCGGGAATCAATCGAACTCGACAAGTTGTGAGCCCGACCTCGGATGCAACGAGCTCGGCACCAAACCTGACCTCAGGCGTCAAACACATGGTCAACCAAAGTCAAGCAGGAAGCAGTCAACGATCTCGAAGACAAAACCTGACAGAGAAGGTGAATTCCCCCGCGATGAGCCCGAGTCTCCAAATACTAGCCTCAGTAGGCTCGAGGTTTGACTAAAGCACTATAGACTTAGACAAATACGCGAAGGCGAACACCACAGAAAGATGCTACCACGTCACTCCTGGCAGTGGTCAACATTCCGGATTGCACGCGCATAACCACACGGGTATTCTGGTAGCAGTCTGTTAGAAGTAGCTCCAATCAGCCAGCTGACCTGGACTATCTTTCCAATCACCTTTACACGTGGCTGCTCCCCATCGACTTAGACTGTTAGTTTGTTAGAATAGATTGGACACATGTCCTCTTCTTATTAGATCAACATCTTTTTACTTGGGCACCAAGTATTGCCTATTGCAGTATAAATATCACCTTCCAGCTTGTGGAAAGGGATCACATTCTTAACTCTCATACTGTTACTCTGCCGGATTATCTACCTGTACTTTCTCATCAGTTCTCTCTCGTTTTACTTGGATTCTGACTACCCCAGTCCGATGTTCCATCAATCTTATTTATAAATAGTGTATTAAAAGGATATTTGAATTTATCTCATTAAGAAACAAACATAACAAGTCTACCATTTTTATTTTGTTGTGGTAAGTTGTAAGGGTCTGTGAGCATAGAAAGATATCTAGCGTAGTATGTAGTGCCAATTGTTATTACTATTTTATTACAATAAAAATTAGGTTTGTTGTGTTTGCATGCCATTAAATAATAAAATGACAAATAAAGCTGCAGCATGCATCTGAGTTGCTTTTCCCATGCATCAACCCGTGACTTGGGTCTGATGTACAAAAGAGTGTATGTTTGAGTATTGTTCTAGTTAATCTAGTAATCTTTTTCATCCTCCAGTTTTTCATACAAAGTAATTATTTCTTGCTCTTCGGTTCTTATCGGTACTCTTATCACTATCTCCTCTTACCAACATTCTCTACTTTTATTACTCACTTACCGTTCTCTCTATATTTCCATCAAGTAATTAATAGCAGCAGTACATATATGAATTGAAGATAATATTTATTCTTTTTAAATCCATTCTTTTCGCTCTATGGTACGAAGTGTTAATGAAATTGAGATTCAGGTATGCTATGTTACTTTTTATACTCGTATTATAATCAGTGTTTTCATATTTTAAGTTTTATTTTGAAAAATGTCTAATATACCGATTATATTCTAAAAAGTATTTGGTGATGATATGAAAACATTAAAGAAGGATAATTAATACTGATATTCAGGAATATAATTTCTTGGAGAGTTTGAGCTGATTCTTGCTGATAACGTGTTGTGAAATGAAGAAGATGAAGACTAAACTTGAGAAATAGATATATTAATAAAAGCTCTGAATATCTTCTTCTTAATATCTGAAAATTTTCTGAGTGAGTTTACAAGGCATCACCAAACCCCTATTTATACTGGTTGAACTTGGTGATGAATCATCAAAGAGTAATTCTACATATTTTGCTGGCAAAATTAAAACTAACCATCTGTCTATCTATGATTACAAGGATGGTAACTAGATTAGTGTCCTGATTACAAGAATGAATGTTCACACTTGTCAATTTGATGGTTTTACAACATTTATTTTCTTGCCCTTTAATTATATAACCGGAGGTTGTTCCAAATAGACTTCTTCATCCAAATAACCATTTAAGAAAAGCTGATTTTACGTCCATTTGATACAATCTCCAATTATTTTGAGCCGCAGTTGAAATAAGTAATCATATACTCCCTCCGTCCCATAAAATAAGTCCCATTTTCCTTTTTGGGCCGTCCCAAAAAATTGTTCCCATTTCCCTTTTTGGAAAGTTTTGTGTGGTTAACATTCATTTACCTTTATCTTACTCAACCACAACCATACATTTCCACTTTATTCCCACTTTCTTAAACTCCGATCCAAATTGAAATGGGACTTATTTTATGGGACGAAGGGAGTAGTTTCTAATCGGACAACGGGAGCAAATGCCTTGTCATAGTCGATATCGGCCCTTTGTTTGTACCCTTTTGCCACCAACCTTGTCTTGTATCTCTTCGATCACCTTTACACGTGTCACCATATTATTAGACTAGTCCGTTTGTCCTTTTAGACATGTGTGACACGTGTCTTCACCATAATAGAATAACATCTTTTTTACTTGTTGGCCAAGTATTTTCTCTCTTAGTATAAATATCACCTTCCAGCTCGTGGAAAGGGATCCGAAATTCTCTGTGCAATCTTGTGGTCACTATGATAAATTTTCTACCTGATCTTACTTAATATTTTCCGTCCTTTTCATATTTCTCGGATTCCGACTACCCCCAGAGTCGGCGATCCATCAGGTAGAACCATAGGTCAATAAGCTAGCCAAAGAATAAACTATCGAGTTACGGTAGAGGCTAAGGCTGAGCACGGATATGGGATTTTTTGTTCTGTACCGAGATCTGTTTTGAACTGTACCAGAACCAAATGAATTGGAAAAATATAATATAGTATTGTACTGAAATTTTTCAATAATATGGTACGGTACCGGTTCTTAAGTGAGAACCGTCTCAGAACTGTATTGAACCGAACTGATATGTTTTGTTCCGAAAAATTGGCTTTACAAAATAATACTCCCTCCGTCCCGCAATTAAGTTACCACTTTCCTTTTTAGACAGTCCCTAAATTAAGTCAAACTTTCTTACTTTCCTTATTTGGCAAATTATCTACATCAAAACAGTGTCAAACAGTGCAAAACAATGTCCAAACAGTGCAAAACAGTGCACTCCACAGTAAAGTCAAATTTATTTTCTTAATATGTGTGAAGTCAAACTGGGAACTTAATTGGGAGACGGAGGGAGTATATCTTAAAAGTTATTTATTATATTAGCCAATAATCTACATTGTGGTTACTCAAAGCTTTGGTATAGTTCATGTAATGCACATTCTTGATGCCCCCAATATAACTATTTAGTGTACTAAATTTCACACTACCTCCGTCCCGTAGTAATAACTATGATACAGAACACTTAAACCTGGTTCAATTACTTTGTCGACAACCTCACTGCTATGCATCCTCCAGAAGACTGGAACTATAATTTTATTACAGCTTGACTATTAGTTCCGTGTTTTAGTTAGATTTGATTGTAAATGGTTTGTTACTTACTTTGAAATGCTAAAATCTAAAATATTTTTGACTTCTTGGGAGTTAATTATTTAGGAGTCGAATAATATAGAAGAACCGTACCGAACCGTACCCACCCGTACTGAAAATTGGTACAAAACAGGAAAACTTCTATATATATTCGGGACGATACCTGTTTTTTTATTTTTAAAAGATCGGACGGGACATTTGAAATAACTATCCATGTCACACAGAATGGTTTGCCAAAATACGGTATAACCAGGCAATGTACAATTGTACAATTTATGAAGAATTACCCATCAAATTATAATCCATAGGTGCGCTAGAATTTATGAAGGTGCTCAGAGAACATCTTTTGATCTACGTATGAATTGTGTTTCTACATATTCTCCTTGGTCAAACCAACCGGAGCGCGAAACCAGAGGAGAAAATGGGGTCTCTGT
Source organism: Cuscuta europaea (assembly GCA_945859875.1). Taxonomy (NCBI): domain Eukaryota; kingdom Viridiplantae; phylum Streptophyta; class Magnoliopsida; order Solanales; family Convolvulaceae; genus Cuscuta; species Cuscuta europaea. Next base: position 34,457,330 of record CAMAPE010000019.1, read on the forward strand.
CAATGGACGTATGCTCGAAGCAAGAATCCACGGATATTGATCCGACCAATTTGATGAACCTCTTCAAAGCTCAGCAGAAGTACCTCAACCATTTCTTCCAGAACCTCGATCTCTCGCAGACTCTAACGTTTGCCCACACCCTCCTCAACGCCAAGGGCACCATTTTCTTCACAGGCGTCGGAAAATCCGGCTTCGTCGCCCAGAAGATCTCCCAGACTCTTGTCTCCTTGGGTATCAAATCTGGGGTATTGTCCCCGCTTGATGCGCTCCACGGAGACATTGGCATTTTGGCTACCCAGGATCTGCTCGTGATGCTCAGCAAGAGCGGGAGCACGGAGGAGTTGGTTAGGCTTGTTCCGTACGTGAAGGCTAAAGGGGTGTTTCTGATCTCCGTAACCTCGGTGAAGCCCAATTCGTTGATGAGTGTTTCCGATCTCAGCGTGCATTTGCCTTTGGAGAGAGAATTGTGCCCTTTCGATTTGGCCCCAGTGACGTCCACCGCCATTCAGATGGTGTTCGGAGATACGGTGGCGATTGCTCTGATGGCGGCAAGGAACTTGAGCCGCGATGATTACGCTGCTAACCACCCAGCTGGCAGAATCGGGAAGAGCTTGATCTTCAAGGTGAGGGAACCAAAATTGCCTTATACTCCCTCCAATTGGATCTCTACATTCTGTATTCGTTTATTGTTTTCTCGGTTATGCGTGCACAGTGATCATGTGATTGTGCCCATTTATGCTTCCGTTTTCTTCTTTTGATGTCATTTTTTGTTCTGTATTGCTATCTCATAGTTAGTTAGCAGTGAAATATACGAAGTAATCCTCTGATTAAAAAGATAAAATGAAATCTATGCTCTCACTTTCCAATTACTGTCATCTCAGTTGTTTTCGTTGCAAGATTCTTCTTTCCTTATTGTGATACATTCTTTTTTAAACCAATTGCAATCGCAAGCCCGTTTAAATGCCATATTTGGTTTTCAGTTATGAGAACTTTTAGATTCCATATTTAGGCTGTCATTTATCTGAATGTTCCTGCCTATTTTACTAACATTCATTCATATCATCATTTCCTCTATCCTCATCAATATATTGCATAAACTATGTGCAGTTTTTTCCTACTCAAATCCATAAACGGAAAACACCTTATTTTGTCCTAGGTTTTTCTATTGAGTTCTGACCTCTATTTTGTTTGTTAGTCCTATATTTTGTTGATTCTTTTTGCATTTCAAATCTATCACATGTAGCCCTAAAAGCCTTTATAAACATCTGCTTTATGAATTATGGGATGATGCCTTAATAGTATATTTCAAATGATTTGATTTAATGGCGTTATTATATGTCATGTCCAAATCAATGAGCCGTTGGTTATTGATTAACGCTAGCATAATTGGGTTATCTTGTCCAGACCTTTGAGAGCGCTTAGTATATTGCACGGAAAATGTTAAGAAAGATTTCACAAAGGCTCAATGTGATAGATTTGGAAAGTACAAGCACTCAATAAATCAAAATAAAAAGTTAGCAGCTCAATAAAATAATTCAGGAAATTTAAGGTGATAAACAATGTGCATCTTCGATCCCTAAATTATAGTTAAAGGGTGGGTAGAAAACGCGATGATATACAGAGTATAATTTTGTACTACATATTAAACTGCAGAAGTGATTTTTTTTTTCTAAGGATGTTTTTAATCGGACTGAATTTTTTTGGTCTGGTCTGAACTGGTCTGGTTTGGTAAATGTCTGGTCTCTGTGTATTTTATAACTATCCAAGTCTCATTAATTGGATCATATTAATTTTAATATGAATTATGGGATGATAAGCTTTCCTTCTAAACTATTGCATATATGTTGATGGTTTGGATTTTCATTTAGAGTGTTTTTTACTTGGACAATTTTCATTCAGAGTGTTTTTTACTTGGATTCAATTGGACAAATGAAAATCCAAACCATCAACATATATGCAATAGTTTAGAAGGAAAGCTTATCACATGAAGACTAGTAAGTACTCCTTCTGTCCCATAATGTTCTCACTTACCGTTTTGGAAGGTCCCAAAAAATTCTTCTTACTCAACCACAAACATACATTTCCACTTTATTCTCACTTTCTTAAACTCCGGTCCATGTTAAACCGGGAAGAATTTTATGGGACGGAGGGAGTAGTTGATTAAATGTTACTGAGTAATATATATTCCCTCCGTCCCAAATTGTTTTGCAAAGTCAACGTTTTTTGGTGGGATAAGGCTCAAATTGGACATTATGATTTCAGGAGAATCTCATATTGGACACTAAGGTTTTAAATAGACCAAATTGAACACTATGGTTACAAATGCATATCATATTAGACATTGAAATTTCATAATTCGTAGTTTTTGGACACTCACTTATGATTCTCTTCTTCCTTTAATAAAAATCGTTACTCTTACATTCCCTTTCCTTTTTGGTGAAAGTAAACCAATTTAATTACGTATATAATTTTGGAATATTTAATTTGAAGTTTTAGAATATATAATTTTATTTTAATTAACAACTTCTTATTTTTAACAATTTAAAAATATATTTAGGACTTTTCATTCACATGATTTTTATGGAACTTTAAGAAATATCGATTTGTTAAATTGATTTAAAAATATTAAAGAATTCAATTACATTATAATAGATTTTCTTAATTGGAGCATCTAATTATATATTCTAAATCAAAATACACAAATTAAGTTATACTCCGTATTTATTTTTTAGGTACATAAAACTAAGAGAAAAAGGAATGCTTATATCTTTCAAGGTGAAAATCTTTGATGGGTGTCCGAAAATGATCAGTAAAACGTAAAATTTGATCAATTTGAAACTTTAATGTCCGATATGAGACGCACAAGTAACCATAGTGTCCAATTTGGTCCATTTGAAACCTTAGTGTCCAATATGAGATTCTCATACAACCATAGTGTCCAATTTGACCCTTAGCCCTTTTTTGGTCAACCAATAAAAAAAATTAAAGCTCCCTATTGATAATCCATTCAATTTTTAATAATTAAAATTTATATATTCAGAAACTACATTAAAATCTCTTCAGAGTTACAAACTGCAAATTAGAATATAATTAAAAATTGACATCCTAATGAAGCAAATAAAATGAAACTTTTTGACCAAGAAAAGTCAAATTTGCAAATCAATTTGGGACGGAGGTAGTATTTGATTAGTGTCGGAATATATTGACATACTTGTTAAATGATGAACAACTATTATTTTCTCATGAATTTCCCAAAGCAGATAGAGTATGGGGCTGATGATCTCTGTGCATATATCGATATGAAGAAACAATCAGACTTGATTAATGCTAGTGCGCCTATTATTTCACAGGTGAGGGATGTAATGAAGAGGAGCAAAGAACTTCCAGTTTGTAATGAAGGAGATCTTATTATGGACCAGCTAGTAGAATTAACTAGTAAAGGATGTGGATGCCTCCTTGTTATTGATTGTGATTACCATCTGCTAGGGACATTTACCGATGGTGACTTGCGACGCACATTAAAAGCTAGTGGTGAAGCGATTTTCAAGCTCACAGTTGGAGAGATGTGTAACAGGTAATCTCATCAAATACAGTGTATTGGTTAAGTGAATTTATCATGCATAAGAGGCCTTATAATTTATAATTACAAGGCCTAAAGCCCATAACTAATAAAAAATATCCCTAATTTATTTTCTAACCTTTCCTGTCTCATTTGTGTGTCACTCATTGATTGGTTGATGCCCATTAATATTATCAAAAGTTTAAAATGGATTCACGTGAAACCAACCAATCAAAAGGAGGAATGACACAACAGCAACATATGAAAAGTAGGATAAAATATTTCTATTAATGTGTGCCTCTTATGGTCTATACAGGGGCGTAGCTAGGGAGGGGCCCACCATGGCCCAGCCCAAATTTAAAAAATGTCTATATTTTTAGTGTAAAAATTTTGTGTAATTTTTTTTCAAAAATATTCCTTGTACTGGCCCAGTACGGCCCAATGCCCTGGCTCCGCCCCTGGGTCTATAGACATATTTTATTATGGATGGATGGAAGATTCCAGGTATTATGTACCAAGAAGGAAAGTCCAAATATGAAGGTAGAGTTTAGCCTCACCAAATAATGGTGATTAAATGATTTTCTCTGACCAGCTTGATACATATTCAAGATGTTATTTGACATGCATTATCTTTATTTCTGCTTTATATGGAATGCAGTGCCTTTTCAGTATAAGGTATTTCCGTATTTGTGTTTGTGAATATATCCATAAAAATTGTATTCATTGTGTATTTTACCAATTTAAGAAACTGCTTGACTTTTCTGGTACCTAAAATTAACTCTTCTGAGATTCGCTGTAGTTTGCTCATGTTTATGGCTAGATGATGCACCGTGTAGTATGGGTCGGTCACATTATGTGCACATTTGGTAGCCTTATAATTTCTGTTATTGACTAGAGAAACCAGATATTTTAGTAATGATTAACTTGTTACTTTTTGGCTGCATTGGCTGTCAAAAGAAGTAATCCAGTACTTACTTTTTTACCTGAAAAGACTGAAATGTTGAGAAAAGAGCCAAAGAGACTAAAACGTAGATTTTGAAACATTTATTCTATGAGGTATTTGCATATATCCATATGCGTTCTGCAGAGTGGAGCCAACTGCACTACATTGAGATCAGCCATTTCCAAAATCGTAATATAAAATGTGATGGGAGGAAGTCATTCTGGGAGAAATCTAATTACTCCACCTTAAATATCATATACAACTGGTGAGTGACTTAAATGGCATATTGGTGAATTATGATGTCTTAGACGTATATGATTCATCTTATTTAATTGTTAATTCCCTCACTTGGGGTAGACCAATTAAAGGAGAACTGGAGAATTAAACAGTAGCATGTTTGATCACATTAGCATACTGAAGTAAAAGTTATCTAAAAGTCAACCCCATGAGAGTTATTTCAATTTTGTACAAGAGTTTTGGCTCTATCATGACATACTAAATTTATTATAATTAAATGTGGCCTGTCTTTCCATGCTCAGATGTTGGTTTCCGAGTTATGAAACTGCTGTTAATGGTCTCATTTCACTTGTTCATTGTGTTTGTGAAGAGTCTTTGTACAAGAGTGTTCGCCAAGGTAGTTCATGTGATAAGGTCTTGAGTTGTCTAAGAGCCTATTGAGTTAGTGAAATGTTTGTTATATACTTATCTATAGGTGCTATTTATCCAAGAAGGGTTTAAATTCGAAGTATGAAACATCAATGAAACACTTGTTTTTCTACAGATTTCCTTGATAGACCGACCCTCGTAGAGCTCTTGAGTGGCACGATTATTAAGAAAAGTGGGTTTATGTGGTTGATATTAATTGATAAAGTAAGAATAAAGTAAGAATGATTGAAAGCCACCCAAACTTTACTAAATTTGGTATGGGACACTTTTAGTGTGATTTCCCGAAAAGGTAAAATGGGACAATATTAGCGGGACGGAGGGAGTATTACCCAAACCAATAATAGATTACATTAAAGATAGTTTTGGAGTGCTACTAACTGTACTTGGAAGAACTAGATTTTCTAGTGCAGTGCAATGGGGTTTCTTGGAGATGCTGGAATAGGCTAGATAATTCCTTGCAGTGTAGTAATGTTTGAGAGTAACCTCTGTGGAGAGTTGTTGGAGGATCTTAGCACGGTAGTTACAGGTGTGTTGTGAGGGAATTAGTTACTACCTTGCTTTCTTACTTGCTTGCTTTTTTACATCTCCTAATTTTCATTGTTCTGTCCTATTGAAGCTGCTTTGTGCTATTTTTTCCCTTTGCTTGTTCTGTCCACGGTTTTTGCCACACTATTCATACTACCTTTTACCTATCCTACATCATTTTTATGATAATTTTGAAATCTATGCATAATTTTCAAATGTTTAACATCTTTTTCAACACACTCCAAATTTTCTTCATCCGTGGTTTTCATGGTAGCAGCCTTTATACTCTTAGAGGTAGAAGTACGATCCGCATAGCTCTTACTCTCCCTAGATCCCTACTTCAGAGTGGGACACTTGGTATGTTTTGTTTGGTTATTTTTATCCACACTTAGAAAGCCTTGTGTAGCTAGAGGTTTTGATGTCGACTATCATTTGGGATGTGGCTCTTTTGCAATTCATTGGACTGGAGTTGGTGCTTCATTCCCTGGGTTGCACCTCTCTCAAGTGTGTTTTAAACTTTGGTTTGGTTTGTTTTGGACACTCGGTATGTTTTGTTTGGTTATTTTAATTCACGTTTAGAAAGCCTTGTGTAGTTGAGTGGTTTTTATGTCAAAGATCATTTGGGATGTCTCTTGCAGTCTTGCAATTATTGGATTGGACTTGGTGCTTTGTTACCTAGGTTAAACCTCTCACTAGTTGGATAGTATAGCTTCATGTTTTTCTAATCAGACAATTAAGTGTGTTTTAGACTGGTTTATATCATATATTTCTCCTCTTAAGGCATAAATCAATCACTGATTCAATTTTCCCAGACAACCAAGAACCATTGGCCCTGATGCAATGGCAGTTGAAGCAATGCAGAAAATGGAATCACCGCCTTCGCCTGTCCAATTCTTGCCTGTTATTAACGATGAGAATGTATTGATTGGTATTGTCACTTTACATGGGCTAGTCGCTACTGGTTTGTGAGATCTTAATTGCTTCATAGTACATGTTCATTGATTATCATGATACACGTATATGTTGTATTTAGTATCGTAGAAATGGTGCATGGAAGCAACAATTCTGTATTTGCTGTTAGCTTACCTAGCATTCTTGTTGTATTGAGGAATGAGACGATTATACTTGAGAGATTTGTTATACATGAGGATTGTAAACTAATGAGACTATGAGAGGGTGGAATGGCCATTTTGATATTGCCAACATGACAGCCACAGGGCGGGAATCTGCGCAAATTATATGGTGCAACCGGCGCACCATGAGGATGGTGCGCCCGGTTGCAAAAACGACGTAGCTTATCTTTTTTTTTTTTTTGCTTTTGATGTTAAAAATGATAATAACTTTTTTATTTTTGATCCGATTTTTATAAAATTTATATCAACATTTTTTATTTTTCATGATCTTTCAAATGAGACCAATATTGGGTATGTAATTTTAAGAAATTATCGAACTATTATATTAATGAGTATTGGATTATAAGAAAAATCGAATCTGTTTGGGAGATGATAGGTTTGTGAAATAGAAGATCGAATCTGTTTGGGAGTGGATCAGTGGCCTCAGTTACATTTGATAATACATTGAGTTACATCTTTTTATGAGCGAGTTACATCTTTTTATAAGCAAGTTACATCTTTTTAAAAGCGAGTTACATCTTTTTATAAGCGAGTTACATCTTTTTATAAGCGAGTTACATATATATATACACACGAGTTGCATTTGACATGTCTGAACGCGACTTACATATATTTACACGTAAAGTTACATATTTTTACACGTAAAGTTACATATTTATACACGCGAGTTACATATTTATACACACGAGTTGCATGTGACCTGTCTAAATGCGAGTTACATATTTTTTTACGTAAAGTTACATATTGTTACACGTAGAGATACATATTTATACACACGAGTTGCATTTGACTTGACTGAACGTGAGTTACATATTTTAACACTTAAAGTTAGATATTTTACACACAAATGTTAATATGTTAAAATTACATAGGCAATATTGGTCTCATTTGAAAGATCATGAAAAATAAAAAATGTTGATATAAATTTTATAAAAATCGGATCAAAAATAAAAAAGTTATAACCATTTTTTAAAAACAAAAGGAAAAAAAAAATTAAAACCGTCCCGGTATACGGTGCTCACCGTATACCGGTTGCACGGTATACGCACTCGGAATCTGTTATTGTGCTTTTCTTCTAACTAGAAAATTATCTTAAACAATTAATTATAAAAGAAAAGAAACATATTAATCAAATACTCCCTGTATGAGTGTATGACTACAAACATACGTTTTTTTCTCTAAAATGATGTCACATAATTACATTATATATGCTACATATGCTTACCATCCGACATTTAGTTAGTTCCATATGCATCCAGTCATATGTTGGGAAGCAATTATTTGGGATTTGTCATGAATATTATTATATTATTATTATTATTTTCCCCTAAATTTGTTTCTGACGAAACATTATTTTTATGACAAAAAGGAGTAACAATAAATATACATGTTACCAAAATTACAAATAAAAAATTAAAGAATAAGTGTGTATATCTGGTATAAAAAAATATTTTCTCACGTGTGCTTGTAATAATAAAAATAAAGTTATGTGATGTTATATTGGAACTCAAAGCTTAAAGCTGAAGATGGTACATGCACACATCTGCATGAAGAGGAAACTAATAGAACTAGCTAGAAACTTCTAGACTGTTAGTTAGTTATAAAGTTTGTTACGTTCAGTACATTATATAAATTGAACTATAGCTTCCTTTTAGAACTAATGAACTCTGTTCTCTTTTCCATCAATAATGAACTCACTCTTTCTTCATGTTCATGCAAGCCTACTTTACGTAAACATTATTGTTTTTGATCTGGAATTCAACATGGTATCAGAGCTGAAGCTCTAAACACACGCTGCAAACGACGAACAAGATCCTTTCTCCAATATGTCGAACACGGATTCAAGAAGATCATCTGTAGAAGATATATCCAGTCTGTATTACATAGGATCTGGAGATAATCCTAACTCTAATCTTGTTAATCCACAGCTCAATGGCAATAACTATCATTCTTGGAGCAAAGCAATGAAGATTGCGCTAGGAGCGAAGAATAAAATGAAGATTGTTACTGGAGCTCTTCCAAAACCTAGTCCGGATGATGAAAACTATGGATCTTGGGAGAGGTGTGATCTCATGACACAGTCCTGGATTCTGAATTCATGTACAAAGGAGGTGGCTCAATGTATTATGTACGAGGAAAGTGCTGCATCAATGTGGTCTACGTTAAGCGAACGATTCTCTCAAGGTAATTTCCCCAGGATTTTTGATCTGCAAAAGCAGATATATTCTAACCTAAGATCTTTTGGTTGCCTATATTTTGCTTCTAATCTCACTGGTTATAAGACCAAATTTCAATCAAGGTCTAGGAGGTGTATTTTCATAGGTTATCCTCCTCACACAAAAGGATATAAATTGTATGACTTAGAAACCTGTCAAACCTTTGTTTCAAGAGATTTGTTTTCATGAGTCCATCTTCCCTTTCAAAGACTTCTCTACCCAATCTAATGACACTGTCATTCCCATTCGAGTCCCAGACTCTTCCCTTCATGTTCAGGATCCTGTTATCACACCTTCTTCTTCTGATGATACTTCATCCATTCCTATCTCTCCACCTCTTAATCCTAATACTCTCATTTTATCAAGGCCTCGAAGATCCAGAAAAGTTCCTAGTCACCTCAAGGATTATGTATGTGCAGTCACTGAAGTTACCCTCAGCTGCCAATTCCTCAAATCTCACCAACAAAACAAGTAAGACACTTCATCCTATTCAAAGATATATGACTTTAGACAAATTTTCTTCATCACACAAAGCCTTTTTTGTTACCATATCTCAAATCTCTGAACCCACATCTTATGCTCAAGCTTCCACTGGAGAAAAGCTATACAGGATGAAATAAATGCTCTTGAGTCTAATGGAACTTGGCTTATTACTGACCTACCTCCTGGAAAAACTCCTATCAGGTGTAAGTGGGTTTATAAAGTAAAATACCATGCTGATGGTAGCATAGAAAGGTACAAGGCTCGCCTTGTAGCCAAAGGATACACTCAGATTGAAGGATTGGACTTTCTTGATACTTTTTCACTTGTAGCCAAATTCACAACTGTCAGGGTTCTTCTTTCCTTGGTTGCTTCACAAGGATGGTTTCTAGAGCAGTTGGATGTTCACAATGCTTTTCTCCATGGGATCTTCATGAAGAAGTGTATATGACCATACCACAAGGTTTTGAGCAAAAGACAAAGCACAAAGTATGTAGATTGCTTAAGAGCTTGTATGGACTCAAACAAGCTAGTAGCCAATGGTTTTCTAAACTTTCCACTGCATTAAAAGAATATGGTTTTCTTCAGTCTCATGTGGACTACTCTTTGTTCACAATGCACACAGAACATTTTACCTTGATTCTCTTGGTGTATGTAGATGATATTTTGGTTGCCTCATCTGACATGCATCAGGTTAATCTTCTCAAACAATTTTTGAATGCTAAGTTCAAAATCAAAGATCTAGGACCAGTTAAATTCTTTCTGGGACTAGAAGTTGCTCATTCTTCCAGAGGAATCTATCTGTGCCAATGAAAATATACTATGGATATTCTACATCAGTTTGGATATCACGATTGTAAGCTTGTTACCTTTCCTATGGACACTGAGCTACACCTCAGTAGTACAGATGATCATTATCTTAGTGATCCTTCTACATGCAGATCTTTAATAGGAAAACTTTTATACCTAACCATCACTAGACCGGATATAAGTTTTGCTGTGAACTCTTTAGCTCAATATTTACAAAAACCTGGTCAATCTCATCTTACAGTTGCTCACAGGATTCTCAGATATTTGAAGGGTTCTATAGGACAAGGTTTATTATATTCTTCTACTTCCAACTTACAACTCAAAGGATTTTCAGATGTTGATTGGGCCAGTTGTATTGATACCAGAAGATCAGTCACAGGTTATTGTATTTTTCTGGGCAACTCCCTAATTTCTTGGAAATCCAAGAAACAACAGACTGTTTCAAGAAGTTCTGCTGAAGCAGAGTATCGAGCTCTTGCTGCTTCAGTTGCAGAAATTCTAGGATTAATGCAGCTCTTCAAGAATTTCAGGCTTCCTATTACATCTGCTACTATATACTGTGACAGCAAATCTGCCTTGGCTTTAGCTAGCAGCAAATCCTGGTCATCGTGAACGGACAAAGCATGTGGAAATTGACTGTCATTTCATAAGAGAGTGGATTCAAGCTGGAATTATTCATACTCTTTACGTTCCAAGTCGTTTTCAATTAGCAGATATACTTACCAAACCATTGGGTCGTAATACGTTTCATTTTCTCTTATCCAATATGAGCATACGAAATCTCTACTCTCCTATTGAGAGGGGGGGGGGGGGGTATTGGAACTCAAAGCTCAAAGCTGAAGATGGTACATGCACACGTCTGCATGAAGAGGAAACTGATAGAACTAGCTAGAAACTTCTAGATTGTTAGTTAGTTATAAAGTTTGTTACGTTCAGTACATTATATAAATGTAACTATAGCTTCCTTTTAGAACTAATGAACTCTGTTTTCTCTTTTCCATCAATAATGAACTCAGCTCTCTTTCTTCATGTTCATGCAAGCTTACTTTACGTAAGCATTATTGTTTTTGATCTGGAATTCAACATGTTAGAGATAATGTTGAAATAAAAAGTGCTAAAGTAAGCATGACTTTGTCAGTTAAATGATGGCATAATTTTTTGTTGTTGCAACAAATTCTAAGATAATGCAAATTATGAGGTAATTAGACGTGAAGGCTAATCACATAGGTGTCAGTGTCATGTTCTGGGCTAATCAACAGTGCGTTAATACCCCTACCATCCGCATCTCACAAATTTTCTGCGTCCGATATGTTGGATGCGCTTATTCTCCTCCTCCACGATCTGAATCAAATCCACCGACTTCCTTGTTGAATTTTCACATAAATGAAAGCACCTTTAATTTGTAACCTCAAACTCTCGGTTAAAAAATCTAGGTGAATTTTTTTAATTCATTTTGGCTAAATTTATGCATACTTTTATTCAATTTGCCTTGCATGTATAATTTTATTTTGGTCCAAGATGAATAATTTGATGTCTACTACGATAAGTATCTGTTAAAGGCAGTGATATATTTACTTTAATTTATTAAAAAATATACGAAAATCTCAAATCCAATATGTGGGAGTATATATGTTGATATGCATGCCATCCCAAGTTACAAAATGAGAGTTTGGACCAAAATGATAAGTTGCAAGGTGCATCACCAAAAGGGGAAGTTTTTTTGGAGAACAAAATCAAGGAACATTATTCCAATAACAATAAGTGATTCTCTGTTTCTATAATGTCTTAAGAAATTGAAATATATTGGTGATGCATATTCCAAATTCATTTTTACTTGACTAAATACCATTTTACCTGGTTTTTATAAAAATGTCCTTTACAGATCCTATAAAGTCAGATAGATTATTTTAATTTACTATTGAAATGAAGAGTTGGGTTCATATGCTTGATGTTCAATTGATAAAGTAAAAATAAAATAAGAAAGATTTAGAACAACAAAAACTTTATCTAATTTGGTATGAAGAGTTGAGTAGTACTATTATTGTTTGAGCTTCGCTAGTTGCTATGAGTATGCTGGCTGCGGTATGCATCATACTCCCTATTTTGAGAAATATTGCAATTTTTCTCAAAAATTGCAAATTTATACTCCCTCCGTCTCATAAAATTCTTCTCACTTTCCTTTTTCGGTCATCCCATAAAATTTTTCTCACTTACCATTTTTGGACAATTTGTGTGGTTCACATTCATTTCACCTTTTTCTTACACAACTATAGCAGGTCAAAATGGCTCGTATGATTGTGTTTTCAAAGTAAACGTACCCATATGATATTTTTTTAGTACATGGTCTTAGAAGATGGATTTAAAATAGTAAAAATGCATATTTGCCCCTTTTCCCAGTAAATTTTGTTTAGGAAGAAAACATAAATTGGTCCTATATTACAACTTTGGCTATATTTTCTCCTAGTTTGAGCAATTTCTAAAATTTAGAATTAAACTTCAAGAAATTGAATACACAAATAAATTCAGGAGGAGGAATATCAGCATCATTTGCGTGAAAGAAGCAAAGTGGGTTGGAGAAAAGGCACATGAGATTAATCTGTGAGGTTTTAAGTTATGGCACTCCGAAAACAGCCTCTATGTGCTTTAGTAAAGAGGTAAGGTTGCGTACATTTGACGCCCCTTACCTCACCGTATGTTGGAGCCTTTGCAGCACTGCGGTAATGTTGTTGTTTTTGTTGTTTTAAGTAGTGGTATTCGGGGAGAGAGAAAGAGAAGACAAAAATGGAGTAAGCATTATTGTGGCTTGTGATTCTGTTGAGAGTGTGGTGAAAGTATTTATGAAAAACGACCGCATCATGAGCACTAAATTGGTAATAAGAGATGAGATCATGTTCATGGTAAGTGTCTATGCATTACAAGTGGGATTGGATGGATCTATCACTCAATAATTTTGAGAAAATCTTGAGGAAGTGGTTTGACGAGTGCGAATGGGAGAGAAGTTGGTCATATGAGGCAACCTCAACGGGCATGTGGTCCCAAGTTGTGATGGTTTTGAGAGTATCCATGTCGGGCATGATTTTGGTACTAGAAATGCAGTGGGGAATAACATACTGGATTTTGCCCCGACATATGAGTTGACTATAATTAACACTTGGTTCAAGAAAAGAAACTCGCATCTTATGACTTATAGAAGGGGATCTAACAGTACCCCGATTGACTACTTTTTAGTATGAACGATTTGTAAGGTTATCCCATGTGAGAATGCTATCACTCGCCATAAGATGCTTGTGCTTGACTTTCAAGGTAAAAAAAGAAAAGACGGGATAAGTTATAAGTGGAACCAAAGATAAAGTGGTGGAGGCTCGATGGGGATCTCCAGTAAAGTTTTGCACACAAAATGTTGGATGAAGATGCATGGTGTATTGATAATGACACACATGTAGATGTTGTGTGATTATTAATGGAGTCGATTATTAACAAAATAACGAAGGAGATACTCAGAGAATGTAAAGAATGTCCTCTACAAAAAAGACATATCTTGGTGGAATGATGAGGTGAATCAAGCAATAAAGACTAAAAGAGAATGCTACAAAAAGTTGGACAATAGTTGGAGCGATGAAAACATAGAGTATAGGGAGGATAAAACAAAAGCAAAGAAAGCCGAAACAGAAGCAAGAGGGAAGGTGAACAAGGAATTGTATGTAAAATTGCACTCTAAGGAAGGAGAGAATGATATTTACAGACTTTCTCGCGTTCATAATCGTATGATTCAAAATATCGGAAAAGCTAAGTGTGTGAATGATGTCGATCAAACGGCACTAACCTATGATCTTACTATACTAGAGTGTATGGTACATCGGGACTTTGTGAGAAGGATCCAAATGACAAAAGTTAAAGAGACCCTGAGAAAGATGGGGCGGAAGAAAGTAGTGAACGCAGATGGCATACTGATCGAGGCATGGAGAAGTTTGGGAGATAAAGACATTGAGTGGTTAACACGTTTCTTCAACATTATTTGGAGAGACAACAAAATGCAGGGAGTTCACGAAAGAGTACTCTCATTTTCCTATTTTAAAATAGAAAGCGAAGTGAGCAAGAAAGAATCAAAGACAGCTACCTAACCTAGATCATCATTCGGGAAAAATTGCACCCAAAATATAGGGGTCTCTTTATCCTTAGGGAATGTTTGGAGTAGACTTGTTCGCGATTACTCATAGGACTAGGGATGGACCCGGTAGCGGTCTGGTCCTGGTTCCGATCTTGGTCCTTGATTAGTGGAGCACGGAACCAATCCAGAACTTACGGGTCCGGTCCCTTGTACCCGACTGGGTCCGGGTCTCATCCCAAATAGGTTCGGGCGATTTTATTTTTTTTATTTAAATTTAGTAATATAAATAATAAATGCTACACATTAAAAATGAAATGTAGATTTATTTGGAACACTAAATTGACTTAGAGTCTTACACATTTATAAATCTACAATTGAAAATAGTTTAAATGCATTTCCTATTTGTCAGAACCCTCGCTTGTAGAATTTCACATCCCGCTCTCAAAGATAGCATTGACTCCAGGAGCCTCTTAACAATGCATTCTTTTAAATATCTTAAAATACCTTTTTTCAGTCTCCCCACAAGCTAGGGCAACCCAATGTATCCTAAAATAACCTGATGCTTGGGAAAAGGGTCAAATAAGCTTTTGTATTATTTTTAAATCATCATTTAAGCCTTTGTACTAAAAAAGTATCATATTAAAAACTTAAAAAATTTGTTAAATTTTGAATAAATATTGATAAAACTTTTGAAAAAAATCAGAATGTCAAAGTTTATATTTTCGAAAATTTGAAAATTCTAAGAATTGGTTGGAGACGGACGTGGGAAAGGTCCACTTCAGTTACTAATCACGAACAGTGGTAGTGATCCCTTTAGCCGCCTAATGTTTGATAACATTTTCCTTGCCCAGGAACTTGTTAGAGGATACAATAGGAAGCGAATCTCCCGAGATGTATGATTAAGGTAGATTTGCGAAAAGCCTGCGACACGATTTCATGAGATTTTTTGGAAAATGTCTTGAGGGGTTTGGGCTTCCCCGATAGATTTATCGCATGGATTATGGAGTGTGTGTCCACAGCCTCCTTCTCGGTTTCCTTGAATGGGTCGCTTTACGGTTTTTTCAAAGGCAAACGTGGAATTAGGCAAAGGGATCCAATGTCCCATTTGCTTTTTGTTTTGTGCCTTGAATATTTCTCCCGGTTACTCACTGTGAGAACCAAAGGGGGGAATTTTAATTTCCACCCGCAATGCTCTACGTTGGATATCACCCATTTGGCATATGCCGATGACCTTATGCTCTTCTCGAGAGGTGACACATACTCCATTGAAATGTTGGTCAACGCTCTCAAAGAGTTTGGAGAGGCATCCGGCCTAAGGGTTAACCATGGGAAATCGAATATTTTTGTGGGAGGGTTGAAGGACCAAGAGTTACAAAATATTTTAAACCTTGTAGACTATGGGCAAGGAATATTCCCGGTGAGATATCTAGGAATACCTCTTGCCCCCTTAATGTATCGGTTGCAAGATACGCACCCTTACTCGACATGGTCAAGGATTTTCTAAATGTGTGGAATACAAAAACACTATCCTATGCCGGAAAGATTGAGCTAATCCGATCGGTGATCCAAGGGGTCCAATCGTTTTGGCTCCCAATCTTCCCGGTTCCCCAAACCATTTTGGATAGGATAGTGTCTATTTGTAGATTGATTTTATGGGGAGGAAAATTCTCAAAGGTGGCTTGGGATGACATTTGTCTTCCAAAAGAGGAAGGGGGTCTAGGCATTCACAATGCCCGTTCTTGGAACGATAGCCTCCTATCTCGCACTCTTTGGTACGTACATAAGAAGAAAGATACCCTTTGGGTTCGTTGGGTTAACGGAGTATACCTCAAGGGTAGAAGTGTGTGGGAATACGTCCCACACGGCCGAGACTCACAACTCATGAAGAGGTTGAGTCAAATACGGGATAAAATACGCGGATGTTTTAATAATTTAAACGAAACGGCCTCAATCCTAGGAGCCTCAATGGGGAACTAGTATCGGCCAAGGTCTATGAGCTTCTACGAGTGAAGGGGACCCTTAGGACTCCAATGAGCTTCATTTGGAAATTCTACATCCCTCAAAATTTTCTTTTAATGTTTGATTGGGTTTGAGGAACCGGCTGCCCACACAGGATAGCCTCAGTTATCTCCATATGGTTAATAGGTGTGACTTGTATAAGGGTGGATTGGAAACAATTCCACACCTATTTCTTTGCCCGTTTTCTTGTAGGGTATGGGATGAGATCAAAGATTGGATTGGACTTGGACGTCAAATGACAATAATGCTTAGCTCAATCAAGTGGATCATGAAGGCACACAAGGGATCAACGTTGAAAGTCATGGCTGCCCGTCTAGCTTTTTGTGCCGCGGTCTACTACATTTGGCATGCGAGGAATGAGATTCGATTTGATGAAGGAACGAAGACGGAAGAAGATGTGATTGCTAAGATCAAGCACGTGGTGTATAAGATCCTCTATAGCATGTACCCGCATGAGATGATCAAGTTTTGATGGCTGATTGTCGCCTCCTTTTGGAAGCCGTGGCAGTCATATTTTTGGGACTAGTGTGTGTGCATCTTGCAACACCTATGATTTGTTTTTCGGCTAACGGGAGTGTATATTATAACCTCCTGTCGGTCATGTATGTTCTTTTGATTGATGTCGTTTTGTGTTCTGTGTGCGTGCACTTATGCAGCACTGGTAAGTTTTTGAGGTTTGAGGTACCAAGTATTGTATCTTGGGCCTTTATATTTTTTATTAGATTGAATAAAAACCCTCTCAACCCCTACACTAGGTAGGGGTGGGGATTTTAGGAGATCTAGAACTTTTGATGTATAGTTTTCTTGGGTGTTAATATATATTTACATTTCATCCAACAAAACAGTGATAGTGATCCCGTAATAAGCTTTATCCGGGGTCATCATGACTCGTGAGGGAATTCTCCATGGGGGGTAGTCTGGCACGATGGGATTTAGGGAGGGGGCGATGGCTATAAGCCTACAACTGAAATCTTAGAAGGCTGGAGGCTCTCTACGAAGGCACAAAATCAAGTTTTTTTGTGTTCCCTTTTCAATTTGGTTTTTGTTTGATTTCCTTTTTGTCTAAAACAATTTTTCTTGTTCTGCTAGGATGGTAAGAGTTACTGTCTGGTTTAGGTTGAATAGAAGTACGGGCAACCATAAGGTCCTTGAAAAATCCTTTCCTTCTACATTTCTCTAATAATATTCCTCCCAATTTTCTTTTATTAGCTTTTTCAACCTTCCACGTCAGAGGTAGGGATGGACCCGGGCCGGGGCCGGGCAGACTTTTTTTGCAAAATGTTGGGCCCGGAACCGGCCCGGGTTGATACCGGGTCCGGGCCTAACCGGGCCGGGTCGGACCCGGGTCAAGTTTAATTTTTTTTTGGTTTCTAATTAACACCAGACCCCCCCCCTTCACCCCCAAAACCCCCCAAAACACCCAACCCTAACCTAGAAAAGCAAAAAAAATTGAAAAACAAAAAAAAAATTGAACCAGGTCCGGCCCGAACCGCCCGGGCCGGTTCATCAAAAGTTGGGCCCGAGCCCGGCCCGAGCCCGGCCCACCCGACCCGTCCAAACGGGCTAAAAGCCCGGAACCGGACAACCGGTCCCGGTCCGGTCCGGGCCCAAACAGTAACGGGTCGGGTCGGTTTCGGGTCGGGCCAGGCCGGTTCCGGGTCGGGCCGGTTTAGTCCATCCCTAGTCAGAGGTGGGAAACTTAAAAAATACCTCCACTACAGTTTTTCTTGCACAAACAATGACAAGGGGGCAACGATTGATATAAAGCCATTTATTGAAAGAATGGCAGGAAGTTGCTAAGCCTAGCGTGGAAGTTGATCATCAGTGTGTCTGAATCTCTAAAGGCCAACTCCATGAGGCCACGGTAATAATGATAGGGGACCTCAAATAAACTGATACAATTAACTAGTTAAATGAATCATTGAACCTGAACTGGTGGTTACTTGCCTTAGATTACAAAACCACCAACGATGAAACGCTACTTCGACATATACCTTTTTATGTTCAAACCCCAGAGTAAAAATTTACGTTCAAAATCATCTGAATGCAGAACATGTTCAAATTACTTCAAAGGATATTCAGCCCATAAGTGGAGTCTCGCTTCTTCCACAACTATGAGCAACTTACATATCAGTTCATCTGGAAAAAAAACCATCTAAGAGGTAATGATATACTCCGCAGATGACAAAATATAAACAGGATGACACAGATCCCTGCCATAAAATCATAATAGGCAGCTCAAAGTTATGGGATACCGAGTACCAAGTGAAAGAAGATCCCTCAGCTGGCAAAAAATTAAAATCATAAATAATTTCCATGTCTGTCAACTATGACAGGAATGATCCTCTCCTCTACGACAACTGAAGGTAGCGGAAAAAAGAACATTCTTATCAAACTGCCAAACAGTTCAAAATTTAAAGAAAAATTGGGTCCCATTCTAAAATTTCACTAGTTGAGAAGCCTCGTTCTTGGCCATACTCAAATATATACACCAAAAAAATTGCGCGAAGGCAATCTAGAGGCAAACATAAACATTAATCATTCATAAGTTTAACGGATAGTGACAAACTTGTTGGTGCCATGCTTTGCCCAGTAAGGCTTGAGATCAATTGGGTTGGAGAAACTATACCCTTCAGATGCAAGTTTCTCCAACACTTTCTTAAATGCTCCTAGACTCATCTTCCTTCCAGCTATCCTTGCCCCACGCCTTTTTGCACTCATAGGCAATGGATAAGAGGATAAATTAGTGGTACAACATGCAGATTGCCACCCACCAGAGCCCCACCTATAACACTGCTGTGGGTTCCCTGTGCACGAACAGACAGGTACAGGAATTCCCGAGATGTCCATACTCATACCATTAATAACAACCTCTGCACTCCTTTTGGGAGCCCTCGCCCGTGGGATAGATTGTATAGGAAGAGCGGGACACTCATCCATTGGGAGCTTAGAGCTTCTCTTTGGCTTTTTAGGTGTGGGAGATTTCTGGATTTGGGATTTATCACCTTCCCTCTTCTTGACAAGCCCACTGCCTAACTTTTCTTCACAGAGAACCTCCATCTGACAAGGTTCGGTTTCAGTTTTTGGCAGGATTGGTTGGTGTTGCAAGGACTGGATGGGCTGAGCTGAAGAGGTTTCGGAAAAGAATCCATAGCCTGAAAGGTGGGGCTGGTGTTGATTCCCTGAGGAGAGGATATTCAGACACTTCTCTCTACTGTGGTTAAGCCATGCATCCCTCATGTACTCCATTGGCATTGCGGATTCCGATATCCCACCAATCCGGTGATGTTGATAAAGGCCTGGATTGGTCAATGCCATCACAGCTGGGAGGTGAGGGTGATGGGGTTCGTAGTGTTGCTGGCGTTCACGACCTCCACCACCGCCACCGCTGCCAAATAGTTGCTTTTCTGCAAAGGTAGGCATCAGTTGCAGACCCAAATTGCCCTTCATCGGGTCAAAGAAGTTCCAATTCTTGTAAGACAAATTTCCATGGCCATCCATCACCAGCTGGAAATCAAAGGTTAAAAGAGATTAAAAAAGCAGTTCAGGATTTTAACTTTATGAATGCCGTTTTTCTACTTTCTCTAGTTTCACTGCCACCAATTGTGATATTTTCCATCAAAAGAAATCAATCCTACAAAACCTCCAAGCAATAGTATTCATGGCAATCAAACCCCAGGAAAAACGACATGCCGGTAGATATAATAACAAGGCTAAAGGCAATGACTAGGAAAGGACATAAAAAGCCATTCAATCAGAATGTGAACAGGAGATGCGATCGATTCTTCCGTTTCTGGCAGATCTCTGAGCAGATATTAAAACAGAAAAAGAAGCTGATATATGCACACACAATAGCGATAAATTCGTGCAAGATACATCTAGTCTAGAGAAAAATGGGTGCTTACAGAATGCGAAGCAGCCGGCCAGCTAGGGTAAGAAAATGGAGAACAGAGGCTTAGGAGTGGGAATATCACGCCTGAGAATTTAAGTGATGAACGAACGAAATGAAGCAGAGTACAAAATGTCATTTTGTTTTTTGTTTCGAAACCATATAGCCTCCTTCTCTCCTTTGCTTCATTCCATAATTATTACTAATGTAATGTGATTGGTTGCTTACTCGTAATTGTCACACCGTACTAAAAACGTACAATATTCTCTATGCTTCAAAAAATGAATACCGTGTGTATAATAATAATAATAATAATAATAATAATATAATGACCATAATCCCACATTACCGTGAGTATATTCTCATATACCCCATGAGTATCATAATCGATGGACAAAAGACTCTCGGACATCTCAAACACTTAAGTACAAAAGTACTGGCTGAGGCCGACCTCGACACTCGAGGTCGGGACCAGACACAAGGCAACAAATCGATAAAGGCCAAAACTCCAGTCGAGGCCAACCCCGACCCCCCGAGGTCGACACGAACATCGAGCTCGCAGATCGCCCAGATTAGGCAGAATATGAGGCTGACCTCGGGTACACCGAGGTCGGTACTAGCTCCGACCTATGGCATCGATGTGAGGTCAACCTAAGTCAAACGAAAGCCAAGAAAGGAATCACCGCTACCGGACAAACTGAAGACCAGAGATGAGTCCTCCAATATGAGCTCAATCTTCCCGAGCTCTGACCTCCGGAAGCTCGGGCTCTCACCAGCATTATATGGACTTAAACATTTTACGAAATCAAGTGCCACACAAGCTACTGCCACATCACCAACATTGTACGAAGCGCCACGTCACTCCAAGCGGATAAGATGGAGAATATTCTGGATAGTACACGTGCAACCCACATGTATATTCTAGTATAAATTTGTTACACACAGTTTCAATCAGCTAGTTGTCTCAATTATCTCTCCAATCACATTTACACATGTCATCATATTATTAGGCTAGTCTAATTATTCTGTTAGGCAGGTGTGACACGTGTCCTCACCACAATAGAATAACATCTTTTTACTTGTTGGCCAAGTATTTCTCCATTAGTATAAGGGAAAATTACACTTTTAGTCCTTCAAATAGCCACCATATTGAAATGTCAGACCTGTGTTCTCAAGTTTGTAAATGTCACCCCTCAATTGTCCAAATTGTTGTAAATGTTGTCCTTTGAGGGGTGAAATGTACAATGTGGGCGAGAAGTACATTTCACCCCTCAAAGGACCACATTTACAACAAATTCGACAATTGAGGGGTGATATTTACAATTTCAGAAATACGGGTCTGACATTTCAATATGGCGACTCTTTCAAGGACAAATAGTGTGATTTTCCCTTAGTATAAATATCACCTTCCAACATGTGGAAAGGGATCCGATCTGAAATTCTCTTGTTGTTACTCTACTAGATTTGATACCCGATTTTACTTAGCATTCTCCCTGTTTTCTCTCTAAATTTCTCAGATTCCGGCTACCCCCAGGGTCGGCGATCCATCATTTGGTGCTTTCATTGAGAGAAGAATGGTGAATCAAGTCTAGATCCTCCTTTTTCAGATCTACAACAAGCTTTCCTTCCACAACAATGGTAGGAGGAAAGAGAGTGATGTAAAATAGACGCGTTGTTGCCGCCGTCACTCAACGTGAGCCTTCGGCTGAGATAACTTCTACCTCTGGTGCTAAGAGGGCTGCTAACTGCTAAGGGCAAACAACCTGTCCCCAGCACCAACAAATCTACGTAGCCAGATCCAACGGGGTTCCCCAGATCTCCGTCACCAACTCTCTCAGAATCGCGATGCAGCGGCAATGTCGTCCGCTCAAGTGTTTCCGTAGTTCCATAATTTTTTGATGACGGATCCTTTTGCGGTGGTTGACGCCCTCATATCTGGATTGCAACAGGTACTACCAATGATGTTATCCCAGATGGTGACAGGGTGGCGAACAATGCCACACAACCAATTTCTCCGGTGGCCTCTAGGTCACGATCCCAGAGAATTGGCTCCATAGAGGCCCCATGAGTTGTGGAAAAAGACCTGCGAAAATGGTCTTTCCTCCATCGCCACCGCACCAACAGCTGGCACCAGTTGTTGATGCGGTTCCAGCCACACAACAGGTTGGAGCTTTCCGCCAACAGGCTACTCCCAGGACTCATTATCCACCATTGCGCTAGGTGTCACTCGGTGCACCTATCAATGTTGTGCCTCTAGCACAGAAGGCAGGGAATTCTCGCCCCGTGGTAGCACAACAATTTCAGGCCCCACCCCACACCCCCGATGTTGTCACCAAAATACACGGCACACCGTATGGATTACGGTTGCCACAATGATGAATACGTCTACGCCATCACCACTTAGGAATCTTCACAGTCCTCCCCCCTCATAAGGGCAACGGGGGGATAACAACCCTAATCCTTGGATTGGGGTGGGAAGGCGTCCCATATTCACTCATTTCGGGGACTGATCTACGGTGAACCAGCGCCTATCTGTCAACATCCGGGGGATGAACAGGGAAAATTCTCCAGTTCTGGAAGTTCCTCAATGCCGCCAGTAACTACCACAACAGTCGGGGAGATAGTCAAATGATTTTTGGAAGATAATTGTGTTTTATATGTGTATTTCGGCACAGTTATCTCCAAAACTCATTTAAGTGCCTCCCTGATTGAATTTTTACCACCGGGAACCTCCCCAAACGGTGGAGGTTGGACGGGGCTCCAATATATATATATAGTGAGTTTCATGTCCGGACTTTCGGATACTTTAAAAACGGAAGAAAACTTTTGATTATTAACAAAGAGTCTTATATTGTTGATTTGTACTTTGTCTTAATACTACTTCCTTGATTTTTATTATTTCCGGATGTAATTTGTTATCATGTTTCTGGTTCAGCAAGTTATGGAAGATTCATGTACTGAGGCTCCTACTATGATTATTCCTACTGTTCCTTCTGATAAAAAACCGCATGTTGGGATGAGATTTGAATATATAGAGGAAGCTTATGATTTCTACAATGCTTACGCTAAACATGCTGGATTTAGTGTTCGCATGGAGTCGGTGAAAAAGGACAAATGTGGGTTCGTAAAGTCAAGAGTTTATACATGTAATAAATAAGGGTATGAAAAAAAACCAATGCATGATATGCAAAATGAAAGGTGCAGCACTTGTGACACCATCCCCAAGCATGTTTACTTTTAGTAAATTATGTAATAAACCTTGAAGGATGAGTTATGAATTTACGTAATTGTTAAATTTTACTTTTTGCTGTTACGTGAATAGTAAATTGCATGTGGGGCCCACGGCGGGAACGGGGACCGCCCGATAATTCCCGAATCACATATTATATTCATCTTGGTCTAGATGACATCTATATGGAGGTGGATATTTTATTTGGGTCATAAGAAAGGCATGGAGTTGACCGGTTGGTCAAACGGGGCCCAATTACCGGTATTGGTAATTTAGCGGATAACAACCCAAAGTGAGTTTCGGAGACTCCTAAATTAATGTTGGGGAATGTACATCTATTCTAAAGGCCCGTAATTATTGGTAACGCGTGATATATTTTATCCGGCCCGATAAAATAAAATATGACTAAAATAGTCCGAAAAATACAACTTTTGGGACCAATTATACACACCGGGACATAATGGGATGACCTCCCACATAAGTGGGGGCCACCCCACGTTTTATTTGCTCTAAGTTGACAAAGGAGAGCTGGAGGGACAACAGAATATGGGGTGGGGCGGACTCACACATGGAAAAGTGATTGGAGACAACACACACCCCCTCATGGCTATTCATTCATTATCTCCTCAATTTGATTGAGAAAGAGACACCCCCTCCTCCATTTTGAACCATCCGAATCAGCTAAGGGAGAAGAGCTCCAGGAGAAGCCTCTCACAAAGATTTAATGTGGAGGAATCGAGAAGAAGAAAAAACTCAACAAGAAAAGGTTAGAAGAAGATGTAAGAATACAATTTCTACTCTTTTAACTAGTTTATGTTGTATGATTTTCAAGAAATCATATGGTGGAGTAAACATGAAGTTCTACACGTTTAAAAAGTGTAGAATGTTGATATATAATGGTGGTAATTAACTTAGAAGAGTTGGTGAATCGATAGGAGTCGAAATCGCCAGAAACCGCCACATATAGGAAGTTGTTCGTGTTGCAGGAGGACGAACGTCGCCCGGCTTTCGTGAAAGCCGTCCGGCTTTTGTCCAGGCAGTCCAGTTTTGCCTTCTTATCGGTTTAAAACGAGGATTTACCGGGGAGCTTAACAAAGACAACTATATCAGCACTTCATAAGGTGAGGATGGCTGACTATATTGCCTATAATTAGTGAGTTAATTTCATGAGATTACCTAAGGTAATTAAATGTGTTTTTATGGATTATTAATGATTAATAATGCCTAAGGATGAGAAGACTAATGTCTATAGAAAAAGGAGCATGATATACAAATTTAAGAGTAAATTGTGTATGATCATGTGTTATGAGTATGTTGACTTGAAAATGGAAATAAATTATGAAACATATGTTGAATATACTTTTTCTTCATATTAGAATATATGAGTGATTAAAATTGATATTTGAATATTGAGATCAAATGATATTTTCAATGGAAAAATCAGTTGGAAATGTCTATATGACTATGAGTTGAGAACTTGGTTTGTTGAAATTAATTTGACTAGTATTAAGATACTAGTTGGACATTAAAATGAAATATTGGTAAGATTGATCCTAAGGTGGGATTGTGGATTGTTATGCCTTAAGTAGTCTTAAGAAATGCTTTAAGGTAGGAAAGTATGAACTCTAAGTTATACTAGGGGTAGGCCTTAAGGGATACCCAAGATAAAGTAAATAATAAATTGATCCTAGATATAGGATTGGCCTACGGGTGTGTTCAGTAGTCCTTGAGGATAGCCGGTTGAATTATGGAAATAAGTAAGGACCATGGCCCTTCCCGACTCTAGAGAGCGGGGTTGGATAGCATGGACTTACATCATGATCACGGGTTAGGGTGGAATCCGAATCGGAGACCTAATTAGGTTCCGGTAGCGGTAACACATAAGATAGGACCCCGAAGGGCCTTACCTTCCTACGGGATGATGGGTATGAGTCCAGGGGCGGGATGTTGGAGTCCGAACCGAGAGCTTCATGAGGTCTCGGACAGCGGTAGCAAGTCCCGTAGAAATAATAAGACCCAAGAGTTGGGTTGTGCAAATGATAAATGAAAAGGAATATATAAGAAGGGCCGTGTGCCGACAAATAAATGAATTAACTTATTATAAGGATAATAAGTGGGAAATATAAATTATGATTTATATTATGATATCACCCTATTTTGAGGGTCTTGGAAATTAAAACGTTGATTATACTTAGTATAGTTGTCATTGTACTTGTCAAATGCTTCCAAGTACTGACCTCCCCTTCACGGGGGAGGCCACCTCACAGTTTCAGGTAGGACTTGAAGGTTGCTACCAGTGCCCGTTGCTCGGGATATTCAGGGGAGAAGACGTGGTTCGTGCTTCTTCTGTTTTCTGATTTCAAGCAATTATAATAATGCTCATGGATATTATTTGAATAATTATTTGGGGGGGGGGCTTGCATGCCCATGTTTGCCAAAGTGTGGCTAAGACACTTTTATTAAATGCTTCCGCTGTTTTAAATAAATGTTTTACATTATGTTTGTTTATGGATGTACTATGTGTGAATGGTATTCAAGACGCCTTGTATAGTATGGATGAGTTGGATTGCGGTTGACTATTCGTACTGTACGGCGGGTTGTTGACGTGTCCGGGTAGGTCCAGGGCGTGACAGCACTAGCACACGTACTGGTTGTCTTGCAATGCTTGGTTTTGGAAAAAGAAAAAAGAGTGAAGTTTTTGAAGTATATGGATTTGAAGAGACTCATAATCACTTGTGTGTAACACCAAGTAAAGTGCATATGCTCAAATCTCATCGTAAAGTGTTAGAAGCGAAAAAGAAACTCTTTTCTACACTACAATCCAACAACATCTCAATCCCTCAAACAATGGGAATATTCACTTCGGAATCTAGAGGTCTTGATGACACAGGTTTCGTGGAAAGAGATTTGTGGAACCATGTTAGAAATGAAAGGGAGAAAGTAAAGTGCAAAGATGCACAATTGTTTGCGGAACACTTCTTACTGGAGAAGGAATACAATCCTTCATTTAAACGTAATTGTCCAAAAATAGTAAAAGAGGGCTGAACATATTAAACATTGTTTTGTATGTTTACTTTGTGAGGTTGGATCCCTAGTTAGGCCCAGCGGCTAATTAATATTAATCTCGTGAAGGACTTGTCCCGTTGATGGGCTAATGCCGTTGATGGGCTTTGCTTTAATTCAATCTTGGGCCACGGTAATGATCCATGGTACCATCACGAGCCCCCCTACTCTCTTGAGCTGACCAGGCTCAACGAAAGAGAGTAATTTGACTCCTTTCTTATTCTTGAAATTCTTCATTCTTTGAGGCGGGCGTGGTGAGATGGAAATGAGTATAGTAGTGAACGCCTCATAATGACTCCTCCAGGGGCTTAGGGTCATCACCTTTTGTCCACAATGGGGAGGTGCCTCGTTAAAAACCTCACTAAGAAAAAGCTAGTGGGAAAAAATCCTAGTGAGAGAAAAAGAGTACACCAGATGCCCCCCAAAATGAAGCAAAAGGGTGAACCCTTTGACCGATGTATTTAGGTGCAATGACCGCCTGATGCATCCGGTCTGTTCTGCCTGTGGCATCATCTTCATTTGATAGATAACCGAGACAAGCTTGAGAGATCAATATGATAGTCTCTATCTAGATGTACATATGCATTTAAATAAAATTGTGATAGTTTCGGGAGTTTGCTATTGGATTTGAGCCTAAGTAAATGGCATCCGATTTCCAATCCAGATTCCATGTTTAGTAGAGTGTGGCCCTTATCTAGGACTGAACTCGCCACTCGGGGTTTGTAGTTTGAATTTGATATTCGGGATGACTACCCCCAAGTTCGGAGTGTGATGTCTAAAGAGAGGAGCACACATGACTCGTACAAAACACAAGAACGAAAGTATACATTATGTGACATTTAGACCGAGAGCTTAAAAATCACACTCGTATAATGTGACCTGGTAGTGCAAATGTTAGTACTCGGTCGGGTGTATTTGAGTGTTCAGAAGTCCGTTCTTTAATGTCAAAAAATGCACACTACTCAATAATAAAAAATAATAATGACATAGCTCAACTTGTCGCTTGGATGTGTAGTTTGAATTTGATATTCGGGAGGACTAGCCCCCGAGATCAGAGTGATACTATATCAATCATATTTTTTATTATGGGTTTGATAATATAATATTGATTTTTGGAAACACTTAGCTTTGGATCTGCCGCAGATTTTCTCTGTTACCGTGAGAGATCGATTTCTCCCACTCCAGACATTGTCTCACCGATCCAACCGTTCAGATTGAAGTACCAAAAGTCGCGAACATACTATCAAAATTTCAGCCCGATCCAACGGTGAACGAAGTTGTAGTGATGAAAACCGTGCTGCAGCAGTAGGGTTGTACGAAATTGTTTTCTTCCCTTATATTATTTCTGTCCTCTGGGGAGTTGATAACCGCTTACGCGGCGTTGTAGTAAAACGGAGTCTAACCTTTCGGTTTTTCCCCGAGTATCGTGTCTCTTGCGGAATGGCGGAGAAGTTTTCTTAATTTAGTCTTAGTCACGGGCTATCGCTAATTGTTGGAAGCTTTTTCAATACAAAAAGGGTGATTGTTTTTCTAAACTAGTTTTTGAAAAAGAAAGTAAATTAAATTATGCAAATACTAATGATGGCTCAAAATAAACTAAATGAAAAATAAAATATTAAACTCTAAATGGGTTGATCAAAGAAGGGCAATGAATTGAATAATTAGAAATGGATATATTCTTGGACGTAGTAATTAGGGGAATTAAAACTAAATTTGGACTAATAATTTCTTTCTCATAGACAAGAATAGAAATTACTTTCATTAATTTATCCTATTTCTAGGTTTCATTAATGCATTCAAAAATGGTTGGCTTGAACTAAATTCTAATCTCATAGACAAGACAGAAATAATTCTCCAATATTTTAATTAATAAAAATAGCCAAATTCATTAACTCACAATTTTTAATTCATTAATAAAAATAGCCAAATAATGAAAACAGGAATAAAATTGTTTTAAAAATATCATCCATGATCAGTTTTTTTTTTTTTGAAATCGGGTCAAAGCGTTCAACTCACAATGTATTTATTGAAGCACCACATGCAATCACACAAAACAAACAAACAAAGTTATGAAAAATCTGGGTTGCCTCCCAAGAAGCGCTTCTTTAACGTCACTAGCTTGACGTTTGAGAGAGAACTTTCTGTAATGCAAGTCAGTCATGGAGCACTCATCATTAGTGCCTCCACCTTATCCTCCAGGTATGCCGTCAGATGGCGTAGACCTTCGAACTCTCGTGACCACCGAAATGTGACATAATCTTTAAAGAACACATCGTTCGAACAAGAAATTAGCACATATCCTGCATCACTCTCATTAGTAGAATCAACAAGTATTTCAGGATCAGGTGCCTCTGGTTTCTCCAACCGCTCAAATGGAGTCATCAAGGTAAAAGTAGCGTGACTAGAGATTTGATACTCCTCTTGATGAGTTTTCTCTTCTTCATTTATGCCCTCAACATGAAAATCGCAAAGTTTAGATTCTGTGTCACTCTCTAAGAATGCATCCCAACTTCCTAACTCACTAACCCCACATATATCATCTAGGCAAACAGATTCTTGCCTAGAACAACTATGTTCGTCATCATTGAGTAGGGAGTCAAAGAAGGCATCATCGGAGAATGTTTCCTCCAAATCACACGTTTCAATAACAACTTCAACAGGCATTTGGGCTTGTGTACGATGAACATCTTCATTAAGGCTATCCTTCAAGGATTCTTCAGGTGAGAGATCATCCATAGATGGTAGGGTAGGGCCGGTGTCACAAAGTATCTCCTCATCTATGGTCTCTTCATCAACTTCAGTGGGCACTTCCAGAATGAGTTCTTTAGGACTAAGTTCTATGTGGACAGACTCTAGCTCAGTAGCAATGAGAGGTTCAAAAGAAATAGGGGTGCAAAGAGTTTCAACCGTCTCGCCCATAGTTACCGCTGCCTCCTCCTCAGAATTAACACCTTCCTCGTATGTCTCCTTTTGAAATTTGTGTTCATTATCATAAATGATTTGTTCACATAATTTCTTGATACTCTCGTCACGAGATGCTAGTTCAATCCTTGCCCTTTTTAATTCATCCACAAACTAGAGCAAGGATGATTTTAATTTTTCGAGCTCGTGTTCAGGATAAGGTGAAATTCCAGAGTCAACCTCGTAGGAGTACTCGTTTGTGCCGGTGTAATGATTTTCTAGCCCTTCGTGGTAATTTTCATAATAATTAAAATTATCATGATAATTACCTTGATAGGAAAAATCATCATGGCGTTCAAAGTTTTGCCCTTGGTGGAAATAGTTATCTTGAAATTGGTAATCTCCATACCCCAAAGGTGGATTTTCGCACCATTGATTGTTATCCTCATAACCTTGCTCATAAAATCCTTCATTTTGATTATTTTGAAAAACTTGTTGTTCATTATATGGATACTGATATGGTGGATGAGAATGAAAGTGTTCGTTTGAGTAATCCATGAGAAAATCTCAAGCAAACACATGTGAACAAAACAAAAAAGAAATAGAAAGTCTCCCTAACTTGAATTCGCCCATGCTAAAATCAAAACCAATAATTCACCGTGCCATTCCCCGGCAACGGTGCCATTTGATAACCGCTTACGCGGCGTTGTAGTAAAACGGAGTCTAACCTTTCGGTTTTTCCCCGAGTATCGTGTCTCTTGAAGAATGGCGGAGGAGTTTTCTTAATTTAGTCTTAGTCATGGTCTATCGCTAATTGTTGGAAGCTTTTTCAATACAAAAAGGGTGATTGTTTTTCTAAACTAGTTTTTGAAAAAGAAAGTAAATTAAATTATGCAAATACTAATGATGGCTCAAAATAAACTAAATGAAAAATAAAATATTAAACTCTAAATGGATTGATCAAAGAAGGGCAATGAATTGAATAATTAGAAATGGATATATTCTTGGACGTAGTAATTAGGGGAATTAAAACTAAATTTGGACTAATAATTTCTTTCTCATAGACAAGAATAGAAATTACTTTCATTAATTTATCCTATTTCTAGGTTTCATTAATGCATTCAAAAATGGTTGGCTTGAACTAAATTCTAATCTCATAGACAAGACAGAAATAATTCTCCAATATTTTAATTAATAAAAATAGCCAAATTCATTAACTCACAATTTTTAATTCATTAATAAAAATAGCCAAATAATGAAAACAGGAATAAAATTGTTTTAAAAATATCATCCATGATCAGTTTTTTTTTTTTGAAATCGGGTCAAAGCGTTCAACTCACAATGTATTTATTGAAGCACCACCTGCAATCACACAAAACAAACAAACAAAGTTATGAAAAATCTGGGTTGCCTCCCAAGAAGCGCTTCTTTAACGTCACTAGCTTGACGTTTGAGAGAGAACTTTCTGTAATGCAAGTCAGTCATGGAGCACTCATCATTAGTGCCTCCACCTTATCCTCCAGGTATGCCGTCAGATGGCGTAGACCTTCGAACTCTCGTGACCACCGAAATGTGACATAATCTTTAAAGAACACATCGTTCGAACAAGAAATTAGCACATATCCTGCATCACTCTCATTAGTAGAATCAACAAGTATTTCAGGATCAGGTGCCTCTGGTTTCTCCAACCGCTCAAATGGAGTCATCAAGGTAAAAGTAGCGTGACTAGAGATTTGATACTCCTCTTGATGAGTTTTCTCTTCTTCATTTATGCCCTCAACATGAAAATCGCAAAGTTTAGATTCTGTGTCACTCTCTAAGAATGCATCCCAACTTCCTAACTCACTAACCCCACATATATCATCTAGGCAAACAGATTCTTGCCTAGAACAACTATGTTCGTCATCATTGAGTAGGGAGTCAAAGAAGGCATCATCGGAGAATGTTTCCTCCAAATCACACGTTTCAATAACAACTTCAACAGGCATTTGGGCTTGTGTACGATGAACATCTTCATTAAGGCTATCCTTCAAGGATTCTTCAGGTGAGAGATCATCCATAGATGGTAGGGTAGGGCCGGTGTCACAAAGTATCTCCTCATCTATGGTCTCTTCATCAACTTCAGTGGGCACTTCCAGAATGAGTTCTTTAGGACTAAGTTCTATGTGGACAGACTCTAGCTCAGTAGCAATGAGAGGTTCAAAAGAAATAGGGGTGCAAAGAGTTTCAACCGTCTCGCCCATAGTTACCGCTGCCTCCTCCTCAGAATTAACACCTTCCTCGTATGTCTCCTTTTGAAATTTGTGTTCATTATCATAAATGATTTGTTCACATAATTTCTTGATACTCTCGTCACGAGATGCTAGTTCAATCCTTGCCCTTTTTAATTCATCCACAAACTCGAGCAAGGATGATTTTAATTTTTCGAGCTCGTGTTCAGGATAAGGTGAAATTCCAGAGTCAACCTCGTAGGAGTACTCGTTTGTGCCGGTGTAATGATTTTCTAGCCCTTCGTGGTAATTTTCATAATAATTAAAATTATCATGATAATTACCTTGATAGGAAAAATCATCATGGCGTTCAAAGTTTTGCCCTTGGTGGAAATAGTTATCTTGAAATTGGTAATCTCCATACCCCAAAGGTGGATTTTCGCACCATTGATTGTTATCCTCATAACCTTGCTCATAAAATCCTTCATTTTGATTATTTTGAAAAACTTGTTGTTCATTATATGGATACTGATATAGTGGATGAGAATGAAAGTGTTCGTTTGAGTAATCCATGAGAAAATCTCAAGCAAACACATGTGAACAAAACAAAAAAGAAATAGAAAGTCTCCCTAACTTGAATTCGCCCATGCTAAAATCAAAACCAATAATTCACCGTGCCATTCCCCGGCAACGGTGCCATTTGATAACCGCTTACGCGGCGTTGTAGTAAAACGGAGTCTAACCTTTCGGTTTTTCCCCGAGTATCGTGTCTCTTGAAGAATGGCGGAGGAGTTTTCTTAATTTAGTCTTAGTCATGGTCTATCGCTAATTGTTGGAAGCTTTTTCAATACAAAAAGGGTGATTGTTTTTCTAAACTAGTTTTTGAAAAAGAAAGTAAATTAAATTATGCAAATACTAATGATGGCTCAAAATAAACTAAATGAAAAATAAAATATTAAACTCTAAATGGATTGATCAAAGAAGGGCAATGAATTGAATAATTAGAAATGGATATATTCTTGGACGTAGTAATTAGGGGAATTAAAACTAAATTTGGACTAATAATTTCTTTCTCATAGACAAGAATAGAAATTACTTTCATTAATTTATCCTATTTCTAGGTTTCATTAATGCATTCAAAAATGGTTGGCTTGAACTAAATTCTAATCTCATAGACAAGACAGAAATAATTCTCCAATATTTTAATTAATAAAAATAGCCAAATTCATTAACTAATTAAACTCATTATTTAAGCAATTTGAATTTATTTCTCATAGACAAGATGTAAATCCCTTTCATTAAAATATCCTATTTCTAGGCCTTATTAATGTGCTTGAATAAAGTTGGCTCAAATTATTTTCTAATCTCATAGACAAGTTAGAAATAATTTTTCGAAATTTAATTAATGAAAATGGCTAACAATTATTAATTACTAATTCATCAATTTGAATAACTAGCCCAATTAATTAATTTTAACCCCTAATTTTCGGCTAACAAGTCAATCCATATTCCTTTACTCAATTCATGCCCAAGAGTAAATTAACTATAACAACTCATTACTAATTTTAACTATTTACACATAAAATAAGACATGACCATAAATAATAACAACAAAAGAAAATATTAAAGTGAATACTCCCAACATCTGAACTTTCTTTTCTTTCACAAATAAACATTATTTATACTAGGAATTGATGTTATCTAAGTACGAGATTAATATAGCAACAAGAACTAATTTTCTTGAATTAAAATGGAAAACACGAAATTCTTAAAATTAGTTCAGAGAATTTTCTACAAATATTTGGGAAATAGAAACAATATATTCAGAATCTACACGACGAGAGGATGAAAATACATATAAAGAACTTACAAATTGGAGCTAAAATGAGTAAGATATGAAAGATTGAAGTTGAAGGTACAACAATGGTGGAAATCCGAGCTTTGAGAAGGAAGAAGAAGGCCCTTTTGAACTGATTTCGGGCTAAGAATTGTGTGTTTGAGTTCAGCAAAAATCAGGCTATTTATAGCAAGAGAAATCTCGTAGGCGGCCAAACAGGCGACCGTCTTCCACCTTGCTCCGGCCGCCTTCCGTCCCATCACCGGCAGTCGAACGTGCCGCACGTCACTTCGCCGCAGGCGGCCACGGAAGGCGGCCGCCTGCCGTTTCTGTCTGGCCGCCTGCTGTCTTTTCGCACCGACGGTCGTTGGCTTTGTCGTCTTTTCCCGTAGGCGGCCGCGAAGGCCTCCATTTTTGGCCGCCTATTTGGCCGCCTTCCGTTGAAGCCTTTGGTCTTCTTTCCGCTTCGAGTCAAAGCCTATTTTTTGATTTTTCCGTAGGTGGCCGCGAAGGCCTCCATTTTTGGCCGCCTACTTGGCCACCTATAAGGTTGTTTGATCATCTTGTTCTGTATTTTGTACTCTTCAACTTTCCCTTCTGGACCACTTTGAAATTCTGCTTCCTTCTTTCGGTATGATATCATTTTTCACTCAAATTGACTTATTGTGTGCTTAATTGACCCGGAATTTCGTCAAAGATATCATGGACGTGGTTTTTACCTGATTTCACGAAACTTGAACCAAAATATATAAAACATGCCTTGTTTTTCTATTTTTTAATCCAAAATCGCTTAACTTTGATAAGAAAAATAAGTACAAAATGGACTTATCAGGAGTTGACCTCGGACTTTGAGCTTGTGTAGCTCACAAGCTCCAGGATGGATTCCGGGCCTTCCTGTTTGCCGGTTTTCAATCACTTTTGTCCTGATGGATAATCGATACCCATATTGTATAAACTAGAAAGATTGAATAAGAAAGAAGGAGAAGAAGAAGTATTGTGTATGAATATGAGTTGTGTGTTCTTTACAAGCCTCCTGTAAGGAGTATATATAGGGAAATCCGGGTCTGGGACTCTAATACGGGCTCGACAGACCCGGTTACATAAATGGACTAATAGTATAAAAAGCAAATCTAGTACAATGAATATGTAAACTATACAATAATATAAATGTTATCTACTGAGCGTACGGGGGCCGTTGTCCGGGCCCAATAGTCGGTAGGCCGGGGGTCTGGGTCCATATACTCCATCAGGAGTCCCCCACTCCCTGAGCCGAGAGCACTCGAGGTGAAAAGGAGTAGTCCATAATTGTATCTGCAACGTTCTTCTGTCTTTGATTTCTTCCTCTTCGGCCGGGGGACCACCACCACTACTAGAAAAATGTCTTATAGTGACACCAAATTAGTGTCACTAAAAGTTTCTGTGACACTAAAAAAGTGTCGCTAATCGGGCTAAACTTGCAAGTGTACAAGTGCCGATATAGTAATAAATTCCGGTAAAATACCGGGTCGAATCCACAAGGAAACGTTGTTTAATTTAGTCTGTGAGTAGATAACTTTAAATGAAGAAATGAGTAAAGTGCAGGGATTTTGATTTGTGTTTTATATTTTTGGCTTTTCACTTTTTGCTTAAGAAGATAATCGTTAACTAATTTTAAGTTTAAGATGAATGATAACAACAACTAAGGCTTCGGTAATCACTTAAATGCTTTAATAGGGTTGAATATTAGTTCTTTGCCAATAATTATGAATACGATGTCGCTAATATATTCTCAACTCCGGTTAAGGCAGCGAGAGCGTGGTTTTCGTTACGTGTAAGTCCCGTTACGGCTTACATTCATCTACCTAAAACCCCATTGAATATCAAGACATCACACCCGTATCATATAAGACCGGATATATTTCTATTCTCGGTACTATATATGTTTATCCTTTAATGTTCATAGTTTAGACTTCAACGTTAATTGCAAGTATAAACTAGATTTAACATACTTCTATGTTGTACACCATAGTCATAAACAATCAATATATAAAGGATAAATCACAATTTATTGATTTAGAACTTTTATCAAACACCTAATGGGCATAGAAGTTCATCCCTAGCCTTAGCTAAGAATTTAGCCTCTAATGCTCATATTAATTACAAAAGTGTAACTAAGAACGATTAAATACAATAACATACAAGAAAAATACCTAGAACCAATTGTAGAGGAAAGAAATGACTTCTTCTCCAAAGAACTTGAATAACAATAGCAAGAATAAAATATAAAAATTAGGAATTAATCAATGGAATGGAATGAATTTGCATGATGAATTGAGGGGTTTATATAGGCTAAAGAATGGTATCTTTTAGTCTATTCGAACCCAACAATCAGGTATGGAAGCAATATTTGATTAGCATTGAGGAAGATGAAGTTTTCCCATCAAAAATCATCTTGCACGTTGCTGTGCTTTTTGCAGAATCCGACCCAACCGGCGCCGGTTCTGGCCTGACCGGCGTCGGTCATGTATTTTTTTCGGGAACTAAGAACCAACCGGCGCCGGTTGGGTTGTGTCCGGCGCCGGTTACTGCGCCAAAATGTTTACTTGCTTTTCTTCTCAACTTCGTGCCTCCGATTTATCCAGAAATGCCGATTTTCAATCCCTTTTGACTTTTGACCCCGTATTTGTCGCTCCTAGCCATATTCCACATTTTTGCATACTTTGGAATATTTACCTGTTTTTGTTGTATATTTTTGTACAGATAAATATAATTACCTATGTAAAAACATAAGTAATTATTGTGCTTATCAGTCGCTGAAAGTGGGGGCTAGTGACACTTTTTAAGTGTCACTAAAAGTGTCACATAATTGTGACACTATGGTATCACAAAATAATGACACCATTGTATCACAAATTGTTATGACATTATGGTATCACAAAGTTCTGTGACTCTCTAGTATCATTAAAACATACACATAATACATTGATTTTAATATATATATATATATATACATATATATAATTTAATACTAATAAGTAACAAAAGTTTGAAACATTTTTATTTATATATCAAATTCTCACATAAATGTGGATGTACATACTACATAATTAATTCATAGGGGCATACCCCGAACCAATAATAAGTAATAAAGCTGAACAAAAAGCTAACTAGTCTAACTAGAAGGCTGAAATGGTTCTACAAATGTATATGGAATAAATATTATTGTAGTTAATGAGCTCTTTTCTAGAGATTATTCAGCTTAGAAACAGAGTACAAACAGGCCAACGGAATCCTCCAAGAAGCATAAAATTGGACTATGAATATCCAGGGGAGCGGATGGCATATTGTATTGGTGGCCTATTATCGAGAAGCATCACTCAATCCCTTCAATTCATTTCTATTAGCATCATCACAATCAGGTTGAAGTGTGCAGCCCCTTCAAACATAAGTCCAAGCAACAAAACACAAGTTAAACCAAAAGAAATTGTGCTAAAACAATGTATACAAGATAAAACAATGTAAAATTCTATTATATTATTCCAGGTGTCAAGCATTTCAAGACCAGTAGAGTACAATGTTCCTTATAGAAATAGGTTCTCAAGGCTGCAAAACAACAAATATGTATCACAAAATAAGAACTTCATAATGAGGACTAAAATTATACACTCTCAATTACAGATTGAAAGCCCAAAAGATCCAAACATGGTGTCAAAATTTTCACTAAGATACATCACTCTCAATTTGTCTGGGTGTAGCTGTGGTGACTATAAAATATAAGATATCAATTCTTGTCAATTTAAAGTCAAAAAATAGGCAATAACTAGTAAGGGAAAAAAGAGAATAATTTGGAATGTGCCTGCAAATTACCAACAATATTGGGGAAAAAGAGTATGGGGTCAGATTGGGAAAAAAGAGGGGTTTTCCTCAGAGATGGTCTCATCATTGGAATGGGGGGAATCATTAGTAACCTTAATCTCGGGGCCAATTTTGGGGTCAGATTTCTGTGTTGCACCAGCTCTATCAATAATAACCTTATAAGGGACAATTATTTTAGAGCTATGGTGCTCAGCTTGGGCAATAAGCAGGGGCATAGCAAGGGCTGCCATGGAAGTAATAACAGAGGCAATGCTTTAAGCATTCAAGATAGAAAAATCAGAGGCAACTTTAACAAAATGAGAGGTAACAAGATCAGTAGAAGTAACTGGTTTTTCAGTTTGGAAAACAACACCTTGAGAGGTAACAACAACAAGAGGTGCTGCCAGGGCAGTACTAACAGGAATATCAAAAACCGAGACTGCATAAGCATGGTCAATAGCACTACCAGACTCAATCACACGGGCACAATGAGCACCATCTGTTGTAACTGAGGCTTCATAAAAAACAGCACAAACCAAGGCTACAATAATAGGCTCCGTAGCACAAGGGACACCAGCCTCAATCACAGGGGCACTGCGAGCATCATCTTCTGTAACTGAGGCTGCATCAATAAAAATAGAAACCGAAGCTACACAAGGGACACCTGACCCAATTGCAAGACATAATTAACAACACTATCAGGGGCACAAGGAAATCCCAGAAGCTTTTTTTCCCAAAATCTATGGAAATAGAGACCCGATTTGAAATTTATGACAATAATGTTCGAATGAAGCTAACCGGCCGAATAGGGTTGAGACTTGAGAAAACCCTAAGGCCGTAAAAGCTTTCCTAATGGCAGCAATGGGGGGGAGACCGAAGGGGAACATACCGGAAGGCATAGCAGTTGTAATTCGTCGACGGAGAAGGCAACCGATGGGAATCCGTTGAAGGTTCTAGAAAACTCGGGTCAGCCGCATCACAAACGGATCCCATACCGCCGCCGTGTAAGAAACCCTCGTCTGGGTGTCAACCGGTCCGCTGCCATCCGCCGGCGTCATTTCTGCCGCACAGGCTTCTGGAGTTCGGACGAAGAAGACGCGCAATTCCTAGAGAAAAGGTTAGCGCGGCGCGGATGAAGAGAAAGAGGAGAACGGCTGAAAATTTGAGACATGAGGCGGATAGTTAATTAGGGTTGAGCGTAAAAAAATTCCTACGGGAGTATTTGCCAGTGTCACTAATAAATAAACCTTTATATGTTAGTGTCATAAAAATCTTATAACAACACTAGTGTCACTAAAATAGTGTCACTGTAAGGTGCCTCGTTAAAAACCTTTACTAGGAAAAAAAACCAGTGGGAAAAAATCCTAATAAAAGGAAAAAGAATACACCTAGCACCCCCACATGAAACAAGGAAGGTAAGATCCCTCCGGCATAATCAATTTTGTCTAGCTCAGCTCCTCTTCATCCGACTCAGCTTTCATTCCAGCGCATGCGTGATATTTTTTGCTCATCCAGAAACTCTGACCCATCAGTCCCCCAGTCCCCCACTCCTTGAGGCGAGTGGAGACGAGGTAAAAATGAGTAAAGTCATCTTCGTACCTACACATTTAACATACATAAATTTTTTTCTTGTGGTTTATGTTTCCGATCGGGAGTTCATCACTTTAAAAAAGTGGAAATGTGAATTGCTAATGTAATGATAAAATACTTAGTAGAGTGGATGTGTGAGCCATTTGTACGCAACGGTCGCCACTCTTGGAATGACTAATACCGGTCTTCATGCCCGACTTGGTCGGGGCTTTGTGTCTGACTTGATCAGGGCTTTAAATCCTAGTGATGGGTCTCAAGTCACAGTCTACTAGGCATTTGATCATAATTGTGTGATAGTTTGAAATTCGTTCGACAAAAAAGAAATGATTTAAATAAATATAAATAATTTGAAAATTAAAGAGTACTTATCTTTTGACGGGCTAAAATATATTGGACTGACTGAAAATAATATCCATCTTCCTTTGGGCTCATTATAATTTGTTAACCCTTTTGGCTTGGCTATGAATATACTCCGTAATTAACTGTTTGCTCGGCCACCACAAGAATGAAGTGCATCCACGCATGCATTCTTTAATACCACAGATCACAAAAGGAGAAAACTTCAACTGATTTGTACGGGACTTAGCTTTGAATGGAATGAACTAGCTGGCTCGGATAAGAGTTGATCCTTTGACTTGATTGAGCATTCCAGCCAAGCACTTCCTCCTTGTCCACACAATCATTCCTCCTAACAAGCTGCTACCAGTAGCTCCTACCGGCCCTCACCCTTGGCATGTGGGATGTTTGCGACCAAGAAAGTGCCCGCACGGCTACTATTGCTTACCCAATCAATCAGGTCCTTCTTCGTTTAAAGTATTTACAATGACTGCGGAGGTCAGGGAGGTTGCAGAGTTGCAAGGACGGCCAGAGGTGGTAGCCTACGGTGGCAAGTCGGCTGAACTTCGAAATACATACTCTTCTGGGCTCCAAGCCACCATTAATGGTGAAAACTCACCTGGCTCAAAGTTGAGCTGCGACGGAGACGGAGGACCGTTCTGTGGGCTGGGGAGGTAGCGAGGTCCGCCGCTAAAGGCATCCGGCCCGCAATCAGTGTACATAGCGTCGGTTGGAGATTCGTTGCAACAGGCCAACGGCCGCTAGACTTGGGTCTGCGGTGAAGAACGTCAGCCGATGCACGCCGGTGTTGACACCACCTTCGAGACCCAACGGATTATAGATCTGAATTTTTTTAATGCTTTCTTTCTCCCGCATGTGGGTTGAGGAGCTGAGTTTATGAGGTCACCCAGATTACGAGCGACTACGACATCTTCCGTCGGTGAGGTTCGGGGTGGCTGCGGCGAACTCGAAGCTACATCTTCCGGCGGCGAGCTTGTACCAGCGGCGCTTACGGTGACATCCTCGTCTCAGGATCTGGAGGCTTCCGTATTCAAAGCTCCAAATTTTTTTCTTTTCTGCTGAAATCAATTGGTCTTCGTATGTTTTTTTCTGTTTTGGGTGAATTTTTCGGGTTTTTGGGAGGTTTATTCACTTTATTGTTCGACCTCTCAACAAGAGCACCATTTGATGGATAATCGATACCCATATTGTATAAACTAGAAAGATTGAACAAGAAAGAAGGAGAAGAAGAAGTATCGTGTATGAATATGAATTGTGTGTTCTTTACAAGCCTCCTATAAGGAGTATATATAGGGAAATCCGGGTCTGGGCCTCTAATACAGGCACGACACACCCGGTTACATAAATGGACTAAAGTATAAAAAGCTAATCTAGTACAATGAATATGTAAACTATACAATAATATAAATGCTATCTACTGAGCGTACGTGGGCCGTTGTCCGAGCCCAATAGTCGGCAGGCTGGGGGTCTGGGTCCACATACTCCATCATGTCCTTTATTTACTTTGCCTTGAATTTCCGGTCAAGGTCGTCTCTCCTTTGTTAAGGATGAATTTACCAATTTTAGACCCTTAGGCTCTTAATAATTGAGCCAGATTGGGTGGACTTCACTTCAGGTTACTGTGACCTTGATGAGTAGCCTCTTAATTGGCGAGGCTCGTGAGTCTCTCCGGTGCAAAGTTGATTCCTTCAATTTCATCTTTAGCCTTGTAAAATCAGTCTTAACCTTGACAAAGGTTGTCTTTTCCCGTTGAAGAAAATTTGATTTCATTTGTAACGCTGTTTAACCTTGAGAAAGGTTGTTTTATTCTCGCTCTTGTCTTTAAGAAGACTAGGTTGAGATTTTAGAATTTAGATGAGTTTGGAATTTATACTTAGTCTTTTGCGAGTACCAATTAGTCGCGACCTCTTTTTTTTGGTTGGTTAAGAAACCTTCGCAAGTAATGTATGAAGGACATTTGTGAATGAAAACGAAACCTCGATGCTTGGCTGGCCCAGCTCGTGTATTCGAGCTATGCGAGTGAGATGTTTGGGTGCATCTGTAGTTAGTTTGGACAGGATGTCTGCCTCGACATTCTGGGTTCACGGAACGCATATCAAGTCGGACCCTTCAAATTGTTTCATGAGTTCCAGTGTTGCATCCTTGTATTTCTGCATCCGGGCTTCTTTGGCGTCATATTACCCTCTAAGTTGTTTGATGACCAACTTAGAGTCACTCTTGATCCTTAGCTTTTGGACTTTGAAGTGCCTCGCTATCTTGAGGCTTGATATTGGCCGATGAGCAGGGACCACTTCACAACTCGCGTTGTCTTGGCCATTTTGAAGAGGGTTACAACCCCCAAATCTGATAAGCCCTTGATTGGGTGGGCTTGGAAGTAATGAGCGAGTTTCTTTGTTGCGATATAGACTGCGATGGTGATCTTCTCCAGGGATGGATATCTGAGCTCAGCCCCATGGAGAACCTTGCTGACATAATAGACTGGCCTCTGGACCGTCCCTTCTTCTCGCACTAAAACCGAGCTGACCGCACTCTAGGTTACTCCCAAATATATAACAAGTGTTTCGCCGGCCTCAGGTTTGCTGAGGAGCAGCTGTGACTGCAGATATTTCTTGAGTTCTTCGAACACAGCTTGGCACTCTTGGGTCCATTGAAACCCATTGCTCTTTTTCAGGACATGGAAAAACGACAAGGATTTAGCGCCTGGCCTGGATAGGAACCTCCCCAGCGATGTCAACCTCCCTGTGAGGATCTGGACCTCTTTGACATTCCTTGGGGGCTTCATATCCAGAATTGCCTTGACCTTTTCTGGGTTTGGCTCAATGCCTATGTGTGTCACCATAAACCCCAAGAATTTTCCACCTTGTACTGCAAAAGTGCACTTCTTACGATTGAGTATTAGATTTACCTCTTTCATGATGCCGAATAATTCTCTGAGATCATTTGCATAGTCGTCAGCTCTTCGAATCCTCACGATCATATCATCAACATAAGCCTCCATGTTTCTTCCCAACACTACTCGGAAGACCTTAGCTACCATCTGGGTATAAATGGCCCTAGAGTTTCTCAAACCGAAAGCCATTACTAGGTAGCAAAAAACTCCCTCTGGTGTAATGAATGAGGTCTTCTCAGCATCATCGGGGTGCATGGAGATCTGATGGTACCCCCTGAATGCATCCATGAAAGAAAAGAGCTCGCACCCAGCGGTCCGATTCACCAGTTGGTCTATGGTGGGCACATGGAAAGGATTCATCGGGCAGGCCTTATTGAGATTTGTATAGTCCACGCATATCCTCCAGGTGGACGGCTTTGGGGCTAAGACTACATTGGCCAGCCACTCCGGATATTGCACTTCTCTGATATGCATGATGCCCAGCAACATATTCACTTCCCCTTTGACGAATTCTTTCCGGTCCAAGGACAGGTATCTTCTGTTCTGCTTGACGGGAGCCGCCTTTGGATCTACATTCAGCCTGCGAATTGCTACGTCCGGGCTCAGCCCGTGCATATCCTCTGGTCCCCAAGCAAAGATCACTCGTCTTTGCCGAGGGAAAGTGCGCATCATGCCAAGCTAAGTGGCGATCAGAAGAGGATGACCTGCACTGGCCCTCGAATAAGCAATGGTCGCCATCCAGGAGGATGACTAAGACCGGTCTTCTCTAGTGCCAAGTGTGTCATGGCCCATGCTTGTTGGGTATGAGCTCGACATCGCCTGACATGGGCTCGGGCTCGGCATGAATGACCTCAGGCTCGGCAGCATTGAGCTCGGGCTCGGCAGGAATGACCTGGGGCTCGGCAAGAATGACCTCGGTCTGGGTAGCATTGAGCTCGGGCTCGACAGCATTGAGCTCAGGCTCGTTGGGAGTGATATTGGGCTCGACAGGAATGACCTTGGGCTTGACAAGAATGACCTCGGTCTGGGCAACATTGAGCTCGGGCTCGACAACATTGAGCTCGGGCTCGTCGTGAGTGACCTTGGGCTCGACAGGAATAACCTCAGGCTCGGCAGGAATG
The DNA here is from genome assembly GCA_945859875.1 of Cuscuta europaea. NCBI lineage: Eukaryota > Viridiplantae > Streptophyta > Magnoliopsida > Solanales > Convolvulaceae > Cuscuta > Cuscuta europaea. The sequence continues at coordinate 34,500,710 of CAMAPE010000019.1, forward strand.
AGCTCGAGCACGACCTAGTATGAGCTCGGCTTCATCCATGCTCTTGGATTCATCATTTCTCTATCGCTCTTCCTTGCTTTCCTGGAGATAGTAAGTCTCCAATCCCCCATTCAAAGAATCTCAATGAATTGAAGTACAAGGGTGAAAAGATCTCAAAATTTTGTGATAGGCCCTCTCTCCATGTTCCTCCCTCCTGTTTTCTTTTTTACCAAAGGAAAAGCTTTCTCCATCGGACATGAGCTGGAGCCGGTAAGAGAATAGAGAACAATTGTTGACTGAGTCATCAGCTTTCTTTTCTTCAGCGTCAAAAATGCATACTAGCCAATAAATAATAATAATAATAATATAGTTCAACTCATCGCTCGGGCTGTGTAGTTTGAATTTGATATTCGGGATGACTAGCCCCCGAGGTCAAAGTGATACTATATCAATTATTTTTTTCAGTTTATGATTTTTATAATATCTTCTTATCAAATTTATTTTCATAGTGCAATACTTCGTATACTAAATTATAGAGCACTTAGCTTTTGAATTATTTCTGCCTGGTCAAAATTGATGAGAGCTTAACTGCCATTTGCTTAATGGGTTTGGCCGACGTTGATATTCACTAATGGGAAGGCCAAAATCTGCACAGGACTCCAGAAGACTCTCTACTCCATCTGAAATTGTCCTCTTTGGAAAGAGAGGAGCCTTATCCTTCAAACATGAGAAGAGCTCAGCCCCGGTTTGCAGGAGACCGTCGCTGAAGGGGCTCCAGATTTGGGCAGTGTCACTAGTACAAAATAAGCATTCTATAACTAACATTTAATATGGGTTGGTTCAGAACCGTCATAGTATGATCACGCGGGGTCTAAATCATAATTAAAAAAAGTTTCATTTCATACGACGGGACAAATTTATAAAATAAAAAATGTATCAATAACGGTTACTGATTTAACCCGTTATAGAAAGTATATATGGGTCATATTCATAAATCTCAAAAAGTTTGATCTGGCACGGGGTCACTTTCTTAATTAAAAAACATACTTTCAATGTCCGTTTACTTCTAACCCTTATCGAATGTGTCTAAAAATTTTAACCCCTGCGGCCAGAGTAGAGCTACGAACGAAACACAAGGGTTTTGAAACCAGCCACATAATTACGAAATTAGAAGACTCGGCGGCGCCTACGGATGAAACAGGTTGGAGCATACCTACGGACGAAACAGAAGGAGCAGACCTACGGACAAAAATACTCCGCCATATCCACACCTCCGCCGTTTTTGCACCTTCGGCACTCCTTCTTTCAATGTTTCATCTCCTTCGCCGGAGACCATTTTCCTAACGGGTAATTTTCTTACACACTAAATATGTATTTGGTTTTCCTTTTCATAATTGATTCGTGTATATATTTCTCTGGTATTTTCTTAAATTTGTATGCGGGTTGATTTGGGGGGCCGTTCTTTTGGTTGGCGGTTTCTCGTTTATATTACTTCTATTGTTGGGATAATGGGCCAGGTCCAAGAATATTGGCCCGTTACCCCTGGGCTTTGGCCCGACCAAGCTCAGAACACAGTTCGGCTAGCAGATACTGGTCTGGGATTATCGAATTACTTATCGAGTTAACTGGCCCATTAGTGTTAGTATTAGTTGATAAATCGGGCCAAGCCCATGTAACATCTAATTGGTGGGCCAGTTGTATACGCCTATAAATAGGCCACCAACCCTTTGTATTCTCGGAAGTTATTTTCACTATACTGAAATGCTGCTGAATTCTCTACACAGGTTATTTTCTACCAACATTGGTGCTTTCATTGAGAGCTAATCTCTCGTTTTTTTGATAGAACTTGGAAGAGAGAAGGGTGAGAAAATAGCACTAACGAGTGAAAAACTAGGAAAATTTCATATGAAAAAATTATTACAGTTTGAGAATTCAGCCCAAAAGTGATTTGGGGGTTTGCAAAAAAAAAAAATCGGAAGAGCTTCACGGACCATGAACCAGAGGTGCGCTCATCTTCTTCGATTGAGACCATGTTCAAGAGTTGGCCGCCGCACCATTGATCGAACATTGGGGTCACCAATCGGGCCTTCGCCATCCACGCCATCGACGGCAAGCTTCGCTAGTTGCTTCACTGCTCTGTCTCCGTCTCAGCGCCGCATCTCTGCTAGGCGGACCAAATCCTGAGGTCGCGACCCTTCGTAGAGGTCAGAGCTCCTCTCCTCTGTCTGTTGGTAGCAGCGACGACCGAAGGAGGCACCACAACTTTGAGCCTAGGGTCCATCTCCAAATACGTGACCAGGTCTATGGAAATCGGCGCTCAAAATCAACCTCCTGTGGTAGTCGCTCGTAGCTCGCCCGTCCCCATCTGTCGCAGCATCGCAGATAGCAGGTCGCTCCACCACCCCGTAGCTATGTCGCCGGTCTCCGCCTCGATCTCTTCTCTTTTGGTCGACGAGTTGGGAAGGCAGGAGAAGTGTCATATTCAGGGGATCGGCCGCTATCTGGAGCTCCGCCTTTTCTCTGGCTTCGATGCTGGTGGAAGATGATGATTGCCGCTGCTAGACTTCTCTTTCAGTGGGTCTTAATTTTGCCCTAGTCAAAATTCAACAAAAGGACAGAATCAAAGCAAATTAGCAATATCAAGACGACAATTCGCGGGATCCAATTGGCGAGGCGGACGTGAGGCCACAGCCCGGAAGCTTGGTGGCATGGGCTCAACACGGTAACGTGAACCTCCGATCTCCATCAGGAGGCCCGTCTCTGCCGGGAGGTCCGGATGCACAACCTTGTCCTGGAGCGCAAGCCCGGGGTCGGTACGCCCGTACGCCGAAGCTTGGTGGCACGGGCTCAACCCGGCGATGTGAACCTCCGATCTCCATCAGGAGGCCCGTCTCTGCCGGGAGGCCTGGATGCACAGCCTTGTCTTGGAGCGCAAGCCCGGGGTTGGTACGCCCGTACGCCGAAGCTTGGTGGCACGGGCTCAACCCGGCGACGTGAACCTTCGATCTCCATCAAAAGGCCCGTCTCTGGAGGGAGGCCCAGATGCACAACCTTGTCCTGGAGCGCAAGCCCGGGGTCGGTACGCCTGTACGCCGAAGCTGGGTGGCACGGGCTCAACCCGGCGACGTGAACCTCCGATATCCATCAGGAGGCCCGTCTCTGCCGGGAGGCCCGGAAGCACAACCTTGTCCTGGAGCGCAAGCCCGGGGTCGGTACGCCCGTACGCCGAAGCTTGGTGGCACGGGCTCAACCCGGCGGTGTGAACCTCCGATCTCATCAGGAGGCCCGTCTCTGTCGGGAGGTCCAGATGCACAACCTTGTCCTGGAGTGCAAGTCCGGAATCATATGCATGAGAATAACGCCGCCCACACTCGTACGGATACGCCAACCGTACGTCAACTCGGTCCAACACCAAAGGAAAAACCAACCATGTCATCGAGGCCGGGCGGACCAACCATGCAGATCGTCATCCCCAAAAACCGTCCCCAACTTGCTCCAAACGGCTCGCCTGAGAACCCCACTCTTCATGCCAACGATGATGCCTCTCAGTCAGATAGCTCGTCCGGGTCAGATAGCGAGTACGCTCGTAGCCCCGTACGCCTGATACGTCTGATATGCCCGATACGCCCATACGCCCGTATGCATGTATGCTCGTACGCCATGCACATCACTAGAGCACCAAGTCAAACATAATTGAGCCCCGACTCAATCCATTCTGACCAAGCATTGCATTTAGACGGAAGATACTCACCAGTGCTGACAAGTCACAATCACGTAGCATTGAGTGAGAGTTGTGCACGTTGTAGCTGTCATCGTGTACACCCGTATGCTCTGCGATCGTGCGCCCCTACGCGCCAAACATAGTCCAAGCGACAATTGGTGGGTCGGGTATCATCCACGCAAGCCCCACCAGGCAAAGTGGACACATCTCACATCCCGGAGGTTTGGTTGCACGAGACCGCCATGGCGAGACGGCCACACGGTCATCACCAAAGGGCTTGGTTGCACGAGCTCAATCCGCTAAGACAGGAACACATACATTCATCACATAGAGCCTTGGTTGCACAGCCTCGTCATAAAACGTAAGTCTGAGATGATATTGATGAAAACCATGCTGCTCAATCTTGCACAGATAGGTCCATACCATCAATATCAAAACTACAAAGTACGGGCGTAGGGCACCTTGTCAAAGCCTTAGAGCGGAGCACCACGAGCTAGTAGATCAAGTGTGGAACTCTCCTTCAATATTTAAAAAAAATGTTTTCCAGTCTAGAATTTAATGAGGTCCGACCTCACTTGGAAATGAACGGGCGGCGGCAAAAAAAATATAATGCCCCGCTCTCGGTGTTTAGTCGACCACGGCTCAATCCTTGGACAAGGAAATGATCAAACTATTTCTTAAGTCTAGGATTAGCGGTTCGGTCCGGGCGACCGTAAGACCGGCCCCCGGGGTCGAAAAGGTATGCGAGAGGTCATGCCCCGAGCCCCTATCGTACACCCGTTGTTCGACGTTGCTGTCTAAACAGCTCGCATACTCATTTGATCCAATCAATGGTGCGGCGACTATATGACCGGTCTTCAAGCCGAAGGTATGCGAGAGTTCATGCTCCGAGCCCCTCTCGTACATCCGTTGTCTGACGTTGCTAGGCTTAACAGCCCGCACACTCGTTTGATAGGGTCAGCGGTGCGGGTCCGTTCTGGTCTGATCATGCAGGGCCTCGCCCTTACGTTTGGCCGACTTCAGTTTCACTTTCAGAAAGGGATAACCAGATTTTTCCTAAGTATGAAACTAGCTATACAAGTCAAGGTGAAAGACCGGCCTCCGGGTCGAAGGTATGCGAGAGGTCGTGCCCCGAGCCCCTCTCGTACATCCGTTGTCTGACCGTTGTCCGAAAAGCTTGCACACTCATCGGTCCTAGCTCGATAGTGTGCGGGTCAGCCCCGCCTTACCAAGCAGGGTGCGGTCAAGGTCGGCCCTGCCAACCTTCCGCCCCTCACGGCCTAGGTGGGGAGCCAGATCCTCGATTAGTTCTCCAAGTATTCTTGAATGAAAAATGACTAAGTAAATTGAAAGAACGAACGACGCATATATACAAGCTGAAGCGAAAAATCAATCACAGAGAACAAGTCCAAGATCATCATTTCCCAGTTTTCTTCTCCTCATCATAGGTAGTCTGCATACCATGTCAGCCAATTGCAACCCTCCTTGGTCCGCAGCTAAGCTCGGATATACTCCGGACACCGGTCTTCAATCCTGGAAGTGACAAGCTTCGGAAACTGTAATGGGCCTTGAACAAAGCAACTGCCTCATCTCCTACATCATCGAAGCTCAGACATGCTCCAGATGCATGCCGGGCCTCGAGCCTAAAGCTTGCTAACTCCAAGATCACTAGGGAGGCTTTAACACCGCAACTACCTTATGATCCGCATTCCGGGACAACGCATTCAACTAGTCTTACTTTGATTTAGGTTCGAATGGAACTTTCATATCCTTGGTCGCCGCCACGCTCGGGCATGCTCCGATTGTTGGCTCCGTGGGAAGCTATGTAGCTTCATGGCATCCTCAGTTTTATCCGTCCACTCCTGAGCCTAGACTACATAGCGCTGGTTCAGGCTCTTCTTTAACAGGCTTCAAAATTCAAACTAAGTGCGTGGTCATGACGATGCCTATAATCATCACCTCACCATCCATACCAAGTCATGCACGCTCATCTCAGTCCAAGTTCGTGCAAGGCTATCTCCAAGTCAAGTTCGTCTAAGGCCATCTTTCGGTCGAGGTTGCACGTGCATGACAGTGCATGAATTACATATGGGCTTATTGGCGGGCGAGAGCCAACCCAAGCTCCGAGCTCGGGTCTCTCACTCCTAAGGATGAATCATGGTGGACTACTCACTGCATCCTCCCGGGAACGTCAGGCGAGCATTGCTCACAAGTGAAGACCGGTCTTTGCCATCCCCTCAGTAGATGGCGACCGTTGCAGCTGCACGTAGTGGCCGGAGAGCTCACCCATTTGCTTGGTTTTAAACAACATCTCGGGCTGCTAATTGGACAAACAAGACCCCGGGCTGCTAATTGGACAAACAAGACCTCGGGCTCCTAATAGGATAAGCAAGAGTTCAGGCTGCTACCGAGATGAAGGAAAATCCTATCCTTTTGTAAGCAATGGGGATCAACGTGGACAGTATAGCATCCGACCTTTCTAGATCATATCTCGGTTGTCCGTCATCAGCGGACAGCTGGGTGGATAGAATCTCCCAAGGATATCCCGGATCACCATCCTCAGCATACAACTGCGACCCGCCTTCTCCAAGCATACCTTGGCTCAACCGACACCACTGGCAAACAACCGTGCGATTGGTCTTTTCGGAACATATCTCGGCCTACCAGTAAAGCAGGCACTCAATCAAGAACTGTGGGGATTGACCTTCCTTTGCTTTATTTTAAGGCTCCGGTGTACTCTTTTTCCTTCACTACGATTTTTTCCCACTGGGTTTTTTCCTAGTAAGGTTTTAACGAGGCATCCCGTCATCGTGAATAAAGGAAGAGGTCTCCCGGTCAGAACAAGGAAGACTCCATCCTTTCACAAGCAACCAGATCAAATTCAAGGCTCGTTAATAACCGGCTAACCAGACCATGAACCGGACCAATTCCAAAACAGCTTAACTACTCCATTTTAGCTGAGTCTAGTACTCGACTAAGGGAGTGGGGGACTCGTGTTGGGATAATGGGCCAGGTCCAAGAATATTGGCCCGTTACCCCTGGGCTTTGGTCCGACCAAGCTCAGAACACAGTTCGGCTAGCAGATACTGGTCCGGGATTATCGAATTACTTATCGAGTTGACTGGCCCATTAGCGTTAGTATTAGTTGATAAATCGGGCCAAGCCCATGTAACATCTAATTGGTGGGCCTTTTGTATACGCCTATAAATAGGCCACCAACCCTTTGTATTCTGGGAAGTTATTTTCACTATACTGAAATGCTGCCGAGTTCTCTACCCAGGTTATTTTCTACCAACATCTATAAATTTCACTTTACTCAATATTTGGGGACACTTGCTTTTTAAGATGCAAAATCTGGAATTGACCTCTTTTCCTATCAAATGAAATCTCGTTGTCACATGGAGTTGACTCCATGCAGGTGAAGCATTTAATGTAGAAATTCCGTTGTCACTTGCACAATATTCTGTAGGACTTCCCAATTGTTCATTGTATCAACTATCAAAAGCTGATAAATAAACGTTTTACCTACTTTTATGGATCTATGGAAAACTGCTCTATACACAAAATGTAGGCTTCTTTCATACTACGTATTATTAAGATTGGTGTGAAGATCTGAGTGAATCATCATTTAATACACTGAATCAGTTAAAGAAGTACTTTTCCTTTAGATAGAGGCATAATTACATTTATTTATAACTTAAGTTGTGTTTGTTTCCAAGAAAGTAATTTAGTTTAGGATTGGGGTGAGCATGGTATGGGATTTGGGTTGTCCCAGACCAGGACATAGTTAATAATAACGGTTTGAAACCATACTGAAAAAGCCTTGGTCCTATTCGTGTCCCGTTTGAATTGGGACTGGGACTATTTGGGAGGGTTCAAAAACAAAATCCTGTAGCCGAAGCACATGAAGTATCTGAAAACATTTCATTATGTTGATACAGTATATAAAAAACAATTATATACTATGTGGAATACTATATTTTGCTACAATTATCAATATATTTGCCATAATTCTAATTTAATGATTTCATTATGTTGATACAGTATATAAAAAACAATTATATTATGCATAATCTATTGGATATATGGTTTACTTTCTAAAAACATTCAATAACGGTTGGTGGTTTAACCCATATAAAAAGGATTTTATATGAGGTATTACTAGACTGACTCGAAAAACATTCTATAACGGTTCAATTCGAACCGTTATAAAAAACATTCTATAACGGGTGTGACTACCCGACACAAAAAGAGTTTGACTTTCTATATCGCTGGCTACTATGTCATTACGGGAACCGACATAGAAAGTGTGTTTTAACCCATATAGAAAGTGTTTTCTACACTAGTGTGTCTACGAAGCCTCACCGTAATTCGTCTACATTTAGTGTTGCCGCCAGAGGATTGGAAAAGGGAACCCTTCAATCGTGTTTATCTCCGGCGAGGGGAGTTTCCGTTCGTCTGTGCAACTTGAATCTGCATCTGGCCGGATCGTGGAGGAAAGCGACCGGAGAGATAGTGGAGCGAGCTTCGATTTGCCGCTGGAAACGAAGGGCGAGCTGTGCTGTTACGACTCAGGCGACGCTGCTGGCGGTGATTTAACAGACGACTACATTGGATCCTCTCCGTCCCATAGGGCTCTACTAATTCAGCCGCTCCGTGATTCCAGCCGCAAAGGATCAAGCAGCTGGATCCGGTAGCGTCGATGAATATCCCAATGCCCAAGAATTGCAGAATTGCTTTTGTTTTTTCTAGAAATCTTCACCTTTCACGGATCGATTTTTGTTTGAATGTATGAAATTGTTGAACTTTTTGTACGAATTTTTGAATGATTTTGGGAGGATCTCACTTGATTTTGATCAAACTCTCAATGAGAGCACCAATGATGGAATATAATTCTAGTGAAAAGAGCTTAATCAATCAAATATTCATTGATCGTAGGAAGGAAAGTAATAGCAATATTATTCGTCTGGAAAAGCCCCCCTTTACAAGAGATGTACAAGAGTATTTATAGACTACAAGAACTAGTATTCTAGTATGAAATTGATACAATAAATGCTATTAATTGCATATTAATTCGAATAGGACTCTTGTAACGTCTTAGCCATTGCTATATAGCTATGTTGGAATGATATCGTGCCACATAAGCCCTCGGAATATCCCGGCCTCACTAGAACTCCGCCCATGCTCGAGGTCTGCTGTCCAGCCTGGCCTGGTTGTAGGTTCCTTTCGTGGGTTGGATCCCGAGTTAGGCCCAACGGTTAATTAATATTAATCTCGTGAAGGGCTGATCCCGTTGATGGACTGATCCCGTTAATGGGCTTTGCTTTTTTTTATCAAGAAAATATAGATCTGAATATCTCCAAACACAAAAACTTGAGAACATACAGTTCATTAATCCTATCATTAATTAATGCTAAGATATAATCCAAAATCAATCTAGAAGCATATCATATCTTGCACAAACTAACCCAGAACTTATGCTTTAGAAGCCTGCTTTTCTTTGGCTTTCTGAATCTTCAAAACCTTTTTCACAATCTTTTGTTTTTCAACCAAAAAGGCTTTTGTGATCCTTTCACGAACAGCACTGCCCGAAAGCACTCCACCATAGGCACGGTTTACAGTGCTACGGCATCTGGGCAATCTTGACCTCTTGTATTCAGCAGGTCTCAAGTGAGGAATCCCTTGAATTCTCTTTCCGGTTACAGGGCACTTAGGACCACTAGCCCTCTTCTTTGTGTTCTGGTACACAAGCTTCCCACCAGGTGTTTTGACGACCCGATTCTGATTAGACTTAGTGGCATAGCTATGCCTTGACCGGTAGACCAGCCACTGCACCATTTTCACAATGTGGGTTGCTCTCGATTAGCTGGTTTTCGGGCTGAAGCAAGTGAAGCCCCGTTAATGGGATTTGCTTTAATTCAATCTTGGGCCATGGTAATGATCCATGGTACCGTCACTACGTAATTTATAAGCAAATGTGAAGTAATAAGTGATTAAGAATTTGATGTTTCTAAATCTCACAAGAAGAGAGTAGTTGTCCTTTTGAGAATAAATCAATTTGAATTCCTTGAAACAAACCTGGCAAGCAATCTTATCAAAACTACAATTTCTTTAGTGGGTGGTACTTTTTATTTATTTGTTGATCATTAGTAAGTCTAAAATCTAAGATATACTACCTCCGTCCCGCTATGATTGTCCCATTTTATCTTATCGGTCCATCCCACTAAGATTGTCCCATACCAAATTTGATAAAGTTTGTGTGGCTCTAAATTATTCTTACTTTAATATCAACCACATAAAACACTTTTAAACTTTTTATTAATTTGTGTTCCACTCCCTCTTGTCCCATTGTTAGCGGGACGGAGGGAGTAGTTTACAGAAAGGAAATTAGGGGTATATAAGTCTATTAGTTTTATAACATTGAAACTGACTTAAAATTCACATTGTTTGAATTATGGAAACTTTGTTTAAAATATAGTTTATTAATAAAATTAAGAAACCTTTCAAAAAAATAATAAAAGATTATAGGAAAAAACCTAAAATTATCCTCTTTTGCAAACTCAGTCTATTGAAAAACAATTTGGCACTTACTTATTTTGATTTACACGATGCAATGTGTTAAATCAAAAATTTATTGTTTGTACAAAAATGAATGAAAAAACTGACATTAGTTGATAGGCCAGGACACAAAATGGACCTTATATGTTTTTATGACGCCTTTATTGGTTTTCAACCTGCTTTCATTATATACTTATTTGATGCCATGTTGATAACATTTATGTAATTCTAATTTATGCTAATTTATTTTTATTTGATCAATTTAATATCAACTACTTTCTTAATAATGAGTGTATTATTTTTACATGTCAGAATTCTAGTGGAGCAAAGTAGTGCGCAGTAGTAAGTATTAGCATGATTTTAATTGAACTCAAAATTTCTAGTTAAAATCTTGTCCGACCTAGTTTGAACTGGTTTGGTCTGATAGGTGTTTTTACAATTGTCTAAATCTGGTCTGAACAAGATAAATATGCCTAATATTTTTTGTTTAAGTCTGACCTGGTCGGATTTGGGACTAAAACCTGTCCAAGTGAAAACATGCTTACTATTGATGTTTCACATATTGCATTATATTTGTCTCATCAATTTTTTCTTCATCCAAACTAAGCAAGGGGTGGTCTACATATTAGCTATGGTGTGTTGAAGCCTAAAATAACTCCAATTCTTTTCAATTTTTTAGTGTCATTATTTTCATTTTTCATATTTAGCTCACCCCGCTAATGTACCGTTAAAACCTAGTATAACTGCTTCTTAGCTCAAGACATACCATATTCCCGTTTCCGCCCCAAATACTAAGTGTGCGTCATAATGCATTTGCTCATTCATATCTGGATAGTTCAAAATCCTTCGTATTTTATAAAAACAATATCAACACATAATCTTATACGGAGTATATATTATTCAATAAATGTGTATTTTTCTCATTTCTCATCAAATATAATAAAACAATGTTAATACCTATGCATAAAATAATTCTACCATTAAAATAATACTCTGTATTAAGTTAACATATACGTACTAATATTATACTGCATAAATTTGGGAATGGTTGCTTATTATTATTAAAGATATTACTGCTATTGCAATTACAATTATTATTAATTAATACAGAGCGAAAGTTTATTACTCCTCTATTCACTTTTTATTTTAGTCATGAGAATACGAGAAGTGACAAACTTACTCTTATTTTTCCTTTTACTTAAAGTCGTCTGCTTTATGAGAAATATGACAAAATAATAAAAAAATCAAACTTCATTTACTTTATTTATTTCATTTATTGTTGATAGAGTATATAGAATCACACCCCGGTGTCACGATATTGGGTTTGGACAGCAACGCACACATAATTATCGGATATCATTTACATTATTGTGCATAACTATTATTAGAGTAATCTAGATTAGCCTGTTATATTATCAGTCCTTTTATGTAATCGGTCTGTTAGGCCCATATTAGAGACTCAATCCCAAATTTTTCTTTATATACTCCTCTTTGTAAACCCCAATTCCTAATCAATATTCATACATTCGATACAAAGTAGCCCATCATGGTCGAGCATACATATACGATGTGATAGTCAGATCCCGTTATACGACGACCACCCAAACTGGTTGTTTAGCACTTTAGCCTCGTCACGTGTACACAAGGCAGTCAGAGAAAGAGGCAATCTAACAAGTTTTTGATGGGGAACCAAAAATGGCGGGAAGTGCATTTAGTGCATGTGTTCAACAAGAATTGAAGAGGAAAGTTGAGCGAACGGGAGGGCGGTGTGTCACTCTCGTACGCTACCACCTCCAACTATAAATGTCTCATCTTTAATCTAAAAAAGGATTATGCATTCAATAACATCTACTTTTTTCAACAACATCTACTCTCAAATTTTGAAGCGGCGGTCTCTTCCCTCTTCGTAGGGTTTGGCAATTTCGTCGATCTGGTGCGGCTCGTGCAAGGCGAACAGAAGCAGAGGATAGTAGATGAAGACGAATGGCTCAAATCAGCAGGTAATCGGCGGCCAGCATGAAGCGAAGGAGGAGAGCCCAGGCGAGAAGTATGTGGGACGAGAAGAGTTGCACGAGATTCGAATAGGTCAGATTTCGATCGACAATGGAGGTTCAATTAGAGTGGTACCAATGATACGGCCTCCTCCTGAACCACCGCCATGGGTTGTACGAGGTGCTAGAGTCCGTGATAGTTTTCGTATTAGTTATTATTATTTTGTCATTTGGTTTCTTATTATCGTTTTGGTTGTTAGGTCTATCAGTTTATTTGGGATGTTAGCCTCTTTTAATTTTGTCAAGACTCTAGAACCTAGGACAGGTGATGGGGAACTTAGTTTACTAGTCATTGGCTCAAGTAAGCTCAATTTAGGATCAGCGAATCTGGGTGCTTCATTAGAGGTGGCAGATTCTAAGTCTGGTTCAAGTGCAGACGGTAGACTATGTGTGTCTTTGTCTGTTTGTACCCTGCTTACGTTCTTTCTTATTAATATAAGCCACCCACTTCTAAAAAAACATCTACTCTCATGTATTCTAAACACCTTGGTGAATTTGAACGAGAGCAAAGTACAGGGATTTTAATTTATTTGTTCTCGACTGCATCATACGTGATCTTCCATAAATACGAACATAATAGACTCTGTCCTTGCCCATTCTCCTAAATCTCTTATTCATTAATTATATACTTTGATTCAACCATCCACCCAGGGGCGGAACCCGGTACTGGGTCGGACTAATTTGGTACAAAGAATATTTTTGAAAACTTTTTTACACGGAATTTTTTACACTAAAAATATAGACATTTTTAAAATTTGGGTTGGGCGTGGGCTGGCCCTCCCCTAGCTAAGCCCTGCATCCACCAAAGAATTTGTGTTGGAACCTTGGGCTTGGGGAATGACCTCAACAGACTAATGCTAAATCATGGCCCAATTATGTAATTCAATAAACCCTCAATTATCCACGCAACATAAATCCTAGTGCCAAAGTCGAACAACATGAAATTATATAGTGGCGAATGGATTTGGACGAAAAACGATCGTCTAGTCCTATGCATCTCCAAATTTTTGAACAAAAAAATAAGAAGTTACCCTTAATATGAATACATTGTAGGTCACGTGTCTAAAATATGAATATAATTTTTCCCCCTAAATTGTATCGTCCTTTTGAAACTATATTATCACATTGAAGTAATACTGACGTCTTTTTAATGTTAAGATATTATGGTTACTTCTATTGACGAAAAAAAGATAGTTTTTATTTAGGAAAAACACATATATTTTACTCCTATTTTAAGAATTTTTCAATTAAAATGTGCCAATATATTTAATTAATTTTTATCCCATCTTAACTCTACATGCATGCTTGCAACTATAAATAAGAACTAAGAGATCTCATTTGATCGAGTTATTTAAAAATTAAAGCCCCTTTCAAAAATCTCATATTCAAGAACACTAGGGATTTGAAAACTAAAAAATGGAAGGCTTAGTATATACTATGTATTTAAAAATCCGAAGATTCAAATACTATTTGAAGCAGAGGTTTTAAATATTTAATCCTTTTCAAGTCTCTTTAATTTAAATCTTTGGAAAGAATCAAAGGACCCTCACTCTCCTTCATTCAAAATAAACCAGCACACTTTATCTTACACTTTCATAGTTTCATGAATTCTACTCTATGTGTGTTTCAAGACCTACTTATTCCACTTTTTTATAAAAAAAAAAATCAAATACGTGTTTTACGGCCTAATTGTCAAATAAAAGCTTATCAAAAGAAAACGTTCTAATTAGTTTTGATAGTTACTCCTAGTTTTCTTGCCTTTTCTTTCTATCAACCATACCTTTTTTATAAACACTTTACAATTCTCCTATCATTTTGATCCATCTTTAAAAATGCATAAAACCAAACTGGTGGATCAAGTTTTTTAATACAGAGGGGTTATTAGATGTAACATATTTGAAACTGGGGTAAATAACATATCTGACAACTTTTGACAAATCTGACAATCTTTAGAGTTTTGTTCGAGTAAAATTTCTTTAAAAAGCTTTGAAAATAGGAAAAATGGAAACTAATAATCCAACCTTTTAGCGGTATTTTTATAATAATTCCACATTATCGTAGTTCAGGAAGACGGAAGCGTACCTGACTCCATAGGAAAAATGGAAACTAAATCCGATAATACTTTAATCTTCATATTGAAATTATCTAGATAATTAACTGAGCGGAAGCGTACCTGACTCCATAGGAGATGATCTTTGGAGATCTGGGAGACAGAGACTAGGGTTTGCGTCTTCTAGTTGATACACACCCTCGGGATTATCTCTCTAGCGATGGGATGCAGAAAGACGGAATGATGTGTTCAACTAGGGATCATAACCCCTTATTTATAGAGAGTGCTTAACCCTAATCAGCCCATCATTGATTAGGTCAAGCCCATGGGTCTCTACACATTTGGGTCCTATACCTTATTAGATAACTTATTAGCCCACTTAAATTAATATCCATAGGACCACTAATTTTTGGGCCTAAATATAAGATAGCATATAACATACAATTAAACCCGATAAATAATATATTGTGAATATTACATGCAATATAAGTCCAATAATCTAACAATCTCCCACTTGGACGACATACACATGTATACACAATCCTCAGAATTGTATGTTTACTTTAGGAGCTCCAAAATTTTGCTATCAAATTGTAGTCATCTTTAATCAATCCGGTCCATTAATTATATCAACATAGGATCAAAGAAGTCTTTGCTATATTTGAATAACTAGACCCATCAATGATCACATATATTAATATAATAAACGACATGGATCAAGTATAGGTGTGTAGCGTGGAAATAACATAAAGTGTGGTCTGGAATAGAATGTCTATTTCCAACTGGTCCACCTTGAGATCAATAATATAACTGTAAGAGTACATAAAACTTTAAACTTTATTTCTGCAGAAAATAACCTTAAAAACTTGAATCAAGTCAATTAACCAAATATAGAAACATTACAAACTCCCACTAAAACTCATAATCCTCAACTGATTTGACACCCATTTGTGCAACATGCTCATGAAACACTTTGGGTGGTAATCCTTTAGTGAGCGGATCCACAATCATGGAGTTTGTGCTAATGTGCTCTATAGATAACTTTCCTTCTTGTACTCGTTCCTTAACAGCCTTAAATTTGACCCCAATGTGTTTTGCCTTGGTCAAACTACTGTTGTTCTTAGCATAGAGGACTGCTGATCTATTGTCACACAATAGCTTAAGTGGTCTTTCAATGCTGTCCACTATGCGTAGTCCACTAACAAAATCTCGCAGCCATAATGCCTGATTGGATGCCTCATAACATGCTATAAACTCTGCTTCCATGGTGGAAGTAGCTGTAAGAGTCTGCTTGATACTCCTCCAGGAGATAGCTCCTCCAGCTAGAATATAGATGTAGCCTGAAGTGGATCTCAAGCTATCTTGACATCCAGCAAAATCAGAGTCGGTATACCCAATGATCTCAAGCTAATCCGATCTCCGATATGTGAGCATATATTCCCTTGTTCTCTGTAAATACCGCATGACCCTTTTGGCTGCTTTCTAATGGTCCATTCTCGGATTGCTCAAATATCTGCCTAACATCCCAACAATGTATGCCAAATCAGGTCTTGTACAAACCTGGGCATACATCAAACTTCCTACAGCCGAAGCATAAGGAATGTTCCTCATTTCTTTAGATTCAAAACCATTCTTAGGACACTGCATGAGACTAAACTTGTCTCCCTTAGAAACTGGGGTATCTCCTGGTTTGCAGTCTTGCATACCAAACCTTTTGAGAACCTTATCGATATAGCTCTTTTGTGAGACTCCAAGAACGCCTTTGGAGCGATCTCGGTGAATTTGAATTCCTAATACAAAAGAAGCCTCACCAAGATCTTTCATTTCAAAATTCTTTGAAAGAAATCTCTTAGTTTCGTGTAATAAGCCTATATCGTTAGTAGCAAGCAGTATGTCATCAACATACAAGACCAGGAAAATATGCTTACTCCCACTGAACTTGTGGTATATACAATCATCACTGACGTTTGGTTGAAAACCAAAAGATATAATGACTTTATGAAACTTGTGATACCACTGACGAGAAGCCTGTTTGAGCCCATAGATGGATTTCTTTAATTTGCAAACCATTTTCTTTGAATCTCCCGAAACAAAGTTTTCTGGTTGCTCCATATAGATTGATTCCTCAATGTCACCATTGAGAAATGCAGTTTTTACATCCATCTGATGAAGCTCAAGATCAAAATGTGCCACTAATGCCATTATTGTTCTAAAAGAGTCTTTCGAGGATACCAGAGAGAAAGTCTCTTTATAGTCAATTCCTTTCTTTTGAGTGTAGCCTTTAGCAACAAGACGAGCTTTAAACCTTGTAACATTGCCCTTTGAATCCCTCTTGATTTTAAATATCCATTTACAATCAATGGGTTTAATACCTTCAGGCAATGAGACTATCTCCCAAACGTCATTGTCACTCATAGACTTCATCTCATCTTTCATGGCATTAATCCATTCTTGAGAGTTAGAACTTTCCATGGCTTGACGGAAGTTGATTAGATCATCTTCCGCAAAACCAACATCTGATTCTTGTTCTTGGAGGAAGACAATTATTTCTTCCACCAATTCCCAATTTTCCTCATGTTCTTGGAGAAATACAATATAATCATCCGGAATTGCGCTTCTCCTCTCTCGAGTGGATCTCCTTAACGGCACCTCAGGTTCTTGATGTTGTTGAGTTTGATCCTCATTAATAAATTCAGGTACTTGATTGGGGATGTTTTCGAGATTGTCATGATCTGGAGTTGTTTCTTGAACATCATTAGGAATAAAAATATCTTGATCATGTTCAATGACAACTGAAGGAAGAGTAACATGCTCTTCCTCAAAGACAAAATCTCTAACCTTATCTCCCCACCCCCCAAACTCAATATCCTCAAAGAACCGGGCATTACCCGTCTCAAAAACAGTCCTGGTAGTGGGATCATAAAACTTATACCCTCTTGACCTCTCAGAGTATCCTACAAAATAGCTACTAACTGTTCTTGAGTCCAATTTCTTTTCATTTGGCCTATAAAGCCTTGCCTCAGCTGGACAACCCCAAACATGGAAATGATTTATACTGGGTTTCTTTCCAGTCCAAATTTCATAAGGGGTTTTAGTTGTAGCTTTAGTGGGAACTCTGTTAAGTATGTAAGCTGCAGTTTTCAGTGCCTCTCCCCAGAGTGAATCGGGTAAAGTAGTATGACAAATCATACTCCTAACCATGTCCTTCAATGTACGGTTTCGTCTCTCAGCAACACCATTCATGCTAGGAGTTCCTGGCATGGTGTACTGAGGAACAATTCCACACTCCTCTAGGTATTTAGCAAATGGCCCTGGACGTTGTTCACCGGAACCATCATATCTACCATAGTATTCACCACCACGGTCAGATCTAACGGTTTTTATTCTTTTGCCTAATTGATTTTCAACTTCGGCCTTATAAGATTTGAACACGTCTATTGATTGGGACTTTTCATGAATGAGATAAAGGTAACCATAACGAGAGTAATCATCTATGAATGTGATAAAATATGTTTGGCCATTTCTACATGGTGTAGGGAATGGTCCACAAATGTCCGTATATATCAATTCTAATAGATCTGAAGCTCTCTCGGCACCTAATCTCCGTTTGTTCGTTTGTTTTCCCTTAACGCACTCAACACAAATATCAGAATTTGAGGAGTCAAGAGAATCAAGAATTCCATCTGACACAAGTCTCTGAATTCTTTCTTTAGAAATATGTCCTAGACGCTTGTGCCAAAGTGAAAACGAATTCTCATTGGTTAATTTTCTTTTAGTATCACGAGTACTTACATGCAAGGTTTCATTATATGAGGTATTTATATCAAGTGAATATAGATTATCATAAACTGATAAATGACCAATACCAATAAGTTTTGAATCTTGAAATAGACTGAACTGACTATTTCCAAATGAACAAGAATAACCAAATTTGTCCAATGCAGAAATAGAAATTAAATTCCTCCTAAATGACGGCACAACAAATGTCTCTTTCAAATCCAAATAAAAACCAGTCTTTAATAATAATCTAAAAACACCGATAGCCTCAACTTCAACCCGCTTGCCATCACCGACATAAATGTATCTTTCACCATCAATTGGTTTTCGGCAGCTCAGGCAACCCCTTTTTCGCACGCCAGGCGTGGTACTTAGTGCAGTTCTTTTTCTTGTGATTAGTCCCTTTGCAAAAGAAGCATCCAGATTCCTTAGTTTCTTCCTTAGTTTCCTTATGATGCTTCCTGGGAGGCCCCGAATTTGCAGCTTCCTTAATTTTCCTTTTCTTGGTGCCCTTAGAGGTAGATGCCAAATGAGCACTTTCTGTCTTATCTTGCTTTATTCTCTCTTCCTCTTGAACACAATGAGAAATGAGCTCATTGAGAGACCATTTCTCCTTGATGCAGTTGTAACTGACTTTAAATTGATTAAATTGAGAAGGAGGAGAGATCAAAACTAAATACACAAGCAATTCCTCAGGTAAAATAAGCTTTAGTGCACTTAGTTGTGAAGCAATATGAGACATTTCCAAAATGTACTCCCTTATGTTCCCTTTGCCTTTGTACTTCATGGAAACAAGAGTGCTCAAAAGAGTACTAGTTTCTGCCTTTTCGTTTTTAGCAAAACGTTTTTCAAGTTCGGCAAGGAACGATTTGGCATCAGCCTCATCAGACATTGTGCCCCTGAATGATTCTGGAATTGCACGTTTCATGATCATTAGACTCATGCGGTTTGAGCGTTCCCACCTCTCCATCTCCCTCTTTTCATCAAGGGTAGATGTGTCCTTGAGAGCGGTGGGTTTCTCAGTCCGAAGTGCAAGATCTAGATCCATGCAACCGAGAACGATCATAACGTTCTCTTTCCATTCCTTAAAATTCGTGCCGTTAAGGACTGGGATGCTATTAATATTAGCAGATATTGTAGCAGCAGAATTATTGACTGAAAGAGAACAAAAAAAATAATAATATAAATGATATGCTCTATGAACTGAAATTAATTTGATAATTAATTTTAAATTTAAATATTAGCAATCCCCGTCACAAGATACCTAGCGCAACATCTAATCTTGTCTTTGGACATAAATTAGACTTGCAAGTGGTACTCTTGGTGTGATAATAAAATTTTGATAATAAAATCATGTCAAATATTAAGCCTTTCTTTGGACCGACTTAATATTCACACGAAAAACTTCATAATCATCACAAATTTTATTATCACAAATGTACTTAAATTTCGGCCAAATAATAACCTTCCTTTGGGCTGATTATTATCCGCATGAAATAAGAAAGTACACAATCATCTTAATATATGAGTTAATTAATTTCAACAAGAGAGGCTACTTTGGCAGCATGTTGTGTTAATTAACTAACCCAAATATTAGATATGCTAATATTAAATCAAAAAATCTGAAAAATAAAATTGGGCGAATTTTTCTGAGTCACATGCAAATGTGTTATGTATAACGATAATTTGAAGAGTTTGTACTCAATCGCTATGTAATTGCAAAATAGGGTTTATGCATCCATAACACATAATACATACTTTTCAAGCCGCAAATTACAACGACTATCAAAATAATCTTTTCCGGTAATATCAAAATTATGCATTTCTGATAAAATTTATATTGACTGTGATTACATATAAGTATTTAATTGCCAAAACCGGTAATAATCATATATGTACTTAATTACCAAAATCAGTAAAATTCCATAATTAAATCACCGAGAAAGGAACCACATCAAAATTTTAACTTGATACACATAATTTGGCAGTCTCGATAATTGGTTCCAAATCAAGAACAAAAGTAGTACATACGATAATTACTTAAATTAAACAATAGCTTAAAATATGATTCACTATGAATCAACTCGATCTGCCACATTTAATAAAGTATTGATAATACTGATGATTGAAATCAAAAGAAATATAAAAGAGGATTCGTTAACATTTGAATCCACCTTCCCGAAAAATCAATCGTAGGATTGATTAAATTCACAAATAAATAAAAAAAAATAAAGAATGAAAAGAGTTCAGGAGTGCGTCACTTCCAGATTTGGCAACATCAAAGAGAGCAAAATAATTGCTCAATGCAATTTATCAATTTCGTTCGAGTCGTACATTGAAGCTTAAGAACGCAAAAAAAAAATACTCCATACTTGATCATCCCAAAGGATTAATCGCTAATGCGAACATCCCGATCAAAACACGGAAAAAATATAACACATAAAACCTGGCTCGACAGAGTATGTGTCGAAAAGAAAATACTCATAAATGCCAAAAATTCCAATCGTGAATCACAATTAGAAAAAACAATATGAATCCTCTAGTTCAAATATAATGATTTTCATTGATCATCAACTGTCGATTCAATAGGAACGAATTGCATAAGTGCAAAATCGCATTACCCTGATTCTATTTAATCGCCAGATCATATGACAAAAGAAATTCCAGAAATTCAATCATTCAAGATTGAAACAAAACTATGAATACTCCAAATAATTCAATATGAAGGAGGCTCTGATACCAATTGTTGGAATAAATCCGATAATACTTTAATCTTCATATTGAAATTATCTAGATAATTAACTGAGCGGAAGCGTACCTGACTCCATAGGAGATGATCTTTGGAGATCCGGGAGACAGAGACTAGGGTTTGCGTCTTCTAGTTGATACACACCCTCGGGATTATCTCTCTAGCGATGGGATGCAGAAAGACGGAATGATGTGTTCAACTAGGGACCATAACCCCTTATTTATAGAGAGTGCTTAACCCTAATCAGCCCATCATTGATTAGGTCAAGCCCATGGGTCTCTACACATTTGGGCCCTATACCTTATTAGATAACTTATTAGCCCACTTAAATTAATATCCATAGGACCACTAATTTTTGGGCCTAAATATAAGATATCATATAACATACAATTAAACCCGATAAATAATATATTGTGAATATTACATGCAATATAAGTCCAATAATCTAACATCTTTTATATACACTTTACAATTCTCCTATCATTTTGATCCATCTTTAAAAATGCATAAAACCAAACTGGTGGATCAAGTTTTTTTTAATACAGAGGGGTTATTAGATGTAACATATTTGAAACTGGGGTAAATAACATATCTGACAACTTTTGACAAATCTGACAATCTTTAGAGTTTTGTTCGAGTAAAATTTCTTTAAAAAGCTTTGAAAATAGGAAAAATGGAAACTAATAATCCAACCTTTTAGCGGTATTTTTATAATAATTCCACATTATCGTAGTTCAGGAATTAGATAACATTTGCACCTCATTTTCATTCGTTGGTCCCTAACCGATTGATGACTTGCTATTCTAGGTTTTTTCATTTTCTTTCCAAATCATTCAACCATAAATCCTACCTTTCACAAATCTTCTCCAAGCGGTCCCACATCATTTTTCTTTTTTCCCCCTAAAACTTTTCCCTTTTTATTTTTTCGTCTCGACTCTTTTATTCGCCTTTTTGGTCTTCATATTTTTATTTTTTATTTTTTTATTTTTTTTAATGTTTATGTATTTCATGTTTCCTACTTTTTGTTCATCCCGTTTATTATTTCATTTTCATTTTTATATATTTCTTCGGATTAGTTTCCTTCTTATAAAATATCTTTTTCTCACTATATTAACCTTTTACTTTACTTTCTTTTTACTTGCACTTATTCAATAAGAGCATGATACAAAAAAAGGAGGGGACATATATCTTACCCCTAAAAAAAAATAAGCACTAGTTTTGATGTAATACACGTGGGGTACTCCAAATTTCTAAAATTAAAACACCTCTAACATTTAATTTGAGGGTAAACTAACAATATTAAAATAAACACTAAAGATACTAAGCTAGCTACTATGAAAATTGAACTTGGCTAGAGAATGAAACTTGATGGATAGTGTACCCGGGGGGTAGCTTATCCGAGGGGTTATTACGGGGAATAGCTAGAGAGAAGTCAGAGCAAGTAAGTAGAGAGAGAGAGAGTATATTAGAAATGTGTTCAGTGTTTTCAGCGTGTTGTGTCTTGGTTACAAATGGGGAAATGGGGTGCTATTTATAGTAGCAATAAATGCCGGACAGGGACACATGTCAAGCATCCATTGGCCGAGGGGTCACCTCAACTGGCTGGCGCTGGCAATCGCATGTGGCCGCGTTTAATGCGGCTGTTGGATGTGACGTCGTACTTGGTACGGTGATCCATACGCATGTGGAGCGGATATTATGTCGGAAAAAGCGCCCTCGGCTGTAGATGACTAGCCGAGGGCTCTGAGTACTGGGGACCCCCTTAGTGCCGAGGGCTCCAGTTGCCGAGGGCTACTGATTTTTGCCGTTCTTCCCAGTAACTTTGTTTTCCTATTCTGGCCCTTCTGTGAGGTTCAGAGTCTTCGGCCAGGGGCCGAAGGCACCCCTGGTGCGCATTGTGGGCTGCTTGGTACCTTGGACGCCGTGATTTGGGCCTGTTGTGCTTCCTGGGCCTATTAGGCCTTTATTGGAGTAGTAGGAGTCTGTGGGCCGGGGGTTCCCGGGCCATATACTCCATCAGGAGTCCCTCACTCCTTTTGTCGAAAGGTACTTGAGGGAAAAGGAGTAATTGTGTTTGTCCTTTGCCGTTGTTCCGTTGTAGTTTGTAGAGTTGTGGGTAGTTTGCTGTTTGTTTATTCTGCCGAGGGCAGTCCCTCAGTTACCCACATGTCGGGACTTGAGGGGGCATGTTTGTGATTTTTGTGATTTTCTCGAGGGGGTCCTCCAGCCCCCCACTCCTTGAGGCACTTGCAAAGTGGTGAAAAGGAGTAGAGTAATCATGTTGCTGTATTGGGCCGAAGGCTGACGCTTTTTGTTTCATTTTGGGGGGATGCCTCGTTAAAAACCTCATTAGGAAAAACCCTATGGGAAAAAATCCTAATGAGGGAAAAAGAGTGCACCGAATTCCCCCAATGATGAATCGAAAACGTGAAGCCCTGGTTCGAAATGGAGTACAATGCTGATGCCGAAGGCTATCCTTGTTCTGAGGGCACATGTGTTGATTAGCCGGAGGCATGCTGTTGATATACTGGGAGGTGCCGAAGGGGAGTCCCTCAATCTGGGGATCGAAGGCGTGATGAATGTGAGTAGTAGCTGAAGTGTTACCGGGGTGTCCCCTGTTTGTTGATTAGTTGGTGAGGAGTGTATCCGAGGGCTCCCGTCACCGGCGTGTCGTAGGCTATCTGCCAATGAGGCGTACTCCCCGGGGGCTACCCCGGTCCTCAAAGTGCTGAGGGGGGATCCCCGAGGGGTGTGCCTGTTGTGAAGCCGTGGGCTTCTGAGGGGGTGAGCCCGAAGGCATTTGTTATGTAGTGTGTGGGGCACAAACCGGGAGCATCTCTGGGTAAGTGTACCTGGGGGCTCTTCTTGATGAAGTGGCGTGAAGCAAAAAGCCCGGGGGCTAGTCTCTTGGTTGATGAAGGAGTGGTCTGCTAAGTGTAGCCGGGAGCTCCCAGAATATATATAGCCGTTGGGAATATAGCCGTTGGAATACCTAACGTCAAAATATAGCCGTTGGGGGGCTTCCACGTGGTGTGCGCTCGTTGGCTGCCCGTGGGCGGGTGTCACCGATTGGGCGAAACCACGGTTTGTAATGATGGCAGTTCAACCGGAGGCCCGGTTTCCAGGCCCAAGCCCGGATCCAGGCGCCTATAAATACCCCATGGCCGGGCATCACTTCCCTTGTGCGATATCATTGTAGCGAAGCTCTGCTCAAATTTATAGAGAGAGAAAATCCAGCCTTCGGTTGAATCCCCAGCTTTTAAGGTCAGTTCCCACCTGCTCTTCTCCTCTTAGTTAGTTGTGCCCTGTGTCCTTAAGCTAGGAGTTAGAACTTCGAACACTTAGCATTTCCGAGCCCTCAACCTAGTGGAAAGATGTCTTCTCAGAGTGATTCTCAGGACATATCGAGGGATCCCTCGATGGAAGAGGAGAGCTTCTCGGATGCGGGGTCCTCGAGTGACCAACCCTCGGGCCAGGAGGATATCGCGATGGCCATAGAGGCGCAGAAGGAGTTAGTGGCTGAAGTTGAAGCCGAGGGCTTCGAGCAAGAGGCGGAGGATGAAGAACTTGCCCTCGCCGTACAAGTTACAGAGGAGGAGGAAGAGAAGGAGAGGATGAGGGTGACGGTGGCTGTCCCTCCCCCTCGGGGTGCTGGTGAGGCAGGGAGCTCTCGGCCCCTCAACCCGACGCCGATAAGAGTGGCCCCGGGAATAAGCAGGAGAAGAAGAAAACTGCTCCCAAGAAGAAGTGCGTCGTTGCTGATCAAGGGAAGCCCATCAATATGCCCGAGGGGTACTCCTGGCTGAATACTGCTGCCCTCAAGATAGGGTCGAAGGTTGACATGGAAGATCTGTACGTGACTCAGCTGCACGTGGGGCCTTCGGCTGTGGTGGTGGCGCCAGGTCCTGATGATGTGCTCTCCCGGGCTCCCGAGGGTTGCATCGCCGTGCACATTCTTTCAGTATCAATGGGGCTCCGGTTCCCCCTACACCCATTCCTTCGGGAATACCTTCGGTATGTGGGTTTGGTCCCCTGCCAGTTGATGCCCAATAGCCACTCCTACGTGGCGAGTTTTCTGAATCTCTGTCGGGCCCGAGGGGTGACCCCCAGTCTGGACCTGTTTTCCAGAGCTTCAACCTCTGCCGAGGGGGTCACGCGAATGCCGAGGGCTTCGCCAATCTGCAGCAGATAGCCCGGTGGAAGCTATTCATGGAAGCGCCCTCGTCTAATAAAGGCTGGAAGGAGCGGTGGTGCTACATCAGAATTGTCGAGAGCCCATTCCCGATGGAACTCCGGGATCGCTTCCGTCGGCATCCGAAGGTTGGGAACGCTGCTCTGGAGAAGGCTGGCTTGATAATAGCTAAGATCCCGGAGGGACGTACGAAGCAAGTGTCCATTAAGGACTTTACTACCGACAAGGAGCTTTTCGCCCTCGGCTTCCGCAGATATCGCTTCCTCGGCGAGACAGACGAGAATTATCCTTTGTTGGCAGGAGGTAGTAGCCGAGGGCTTCCTGTTTTGTACTTAGGATTTTTCCTCTTTTTTTTTGCTTTCTTGCCCTTCGGTCTAACCCCCCCCCCCTTTTTTTGTTGGCAGGTGTGAATATGGACGCCGGTAAGCTCTTTGCTTTGAAGAAAAAGAAGGGCAAGGAGCCCAGAAGAAGGACCCCTCGGTCCAGCAGCCTGTGGAAGCCTTCCTTCAGAAGGAGACTCCGGAGCCCTCTGCTGCGGAGGGAGTTACCGGGGTGGCCGAGGGGGGCACCAAAAAGAAGAAAGGCAGCAAGGCGGTTGAGCCCCCTGCTAAGAAGCAGAGGGGTGCAGGGGGCACTGTCGGCCAGGATGCCCCCTTGGTGATCATTGAGGATCGCCCTTCTCCGGATCCCCCGGTTGGTGCTGCGACGACCGCTCGGCCTGATCTTCCCTTGGGAAGCCTCCCCCGGGAGATTCTGCAGCTTTCCTTGGCCCCGGGGGCTTCTGTGCTACACGGCTCAGCAGAGCCGAAGGCCTTCCTGAGGGGGATGACCTCGGCGATGGACAAGGCTGCCCTCTCGACCTACGATGATGCAGCCCTCGAGAACAAGATCCTTCGATCTTCGTTAGCTGTAAGTTTCCTCCTTCGCTTTGTGTTTTAACCCTTAATGCTTTGTCCATACTAATCTAACCCCTCCGTCTGTTGTCTATCAGGCCTGTGTAGCCCTCGGGGAGCATGCTCAGAGACTCGAGCAATGTCGCCTTCAGAAAGCGGAGCAGGATCGGGAGATGAAGGAGCTTGTCCTGAAGAACTCCGACGCTGTGAAGCAGATGGCCTTGCTGGAGGAAGATCTCCGGAAGGCTGCTGAGGGTGCCGAGCTGAAGGATAAGGCCGCTGCGGAGGAGGCCAGGCTCGAGGCCGAGGGGGCAGCCAAGAAAGCTACCGAGGAGGCGGAGCTTGCCAAGGCCGAGGCCGTCGCAAAGCCCGAGAGAAGGCTGTTGCCGCGTTCATGGCCGAGGGCTGGAAAACCGAAGACAGGCGGCAGTGGGTGGCCTCAGTCGTGGAGTCTTCGGTTGATGACTGGGTGAAGGGCCCCGGGGCCGACTGGATGGCATAGAGGGGCGACAGTTATTACCAAGGGGCGAGTTCTTCACCCAGCATCTGGTGTACCGGAGGCTCGCCAGGCACTTCAAAGTCCCTCTCGAGGAGTTCGACCCCTCGGCATACGGCCTTCCTGCTTTGCAGCCAGATGTGAGAAACCCCCTCCCCCCGGGCGAAGAGAGGCCTGTGATCCATGACTCCATGATGATGGGGGGATCTGGTGATGGTGATGCCGAGGCTGCCATCGGGGAGGAGGTCACCTCGAAGCCCGCCGAGGAGGCAACAACTGAAGGAAATATCTGTACTTAGTAGCTTTCGAACACCCCTTTTTTTATGTAATGAATGTTGTACGCCTTCGGCCTCGGCCCATTTGTAACATACATTTGAATTTCCCTTTCTTGGATGAATGAATGCTTGCCTTCGGGCTTTGTGTATATAATTTGTTCCCTTTAATTGTTTCTTTTTGAATGTATGCCCTCGCCCTGTCTGAATGCATGCCTTCGTTTTTCTGAATGTATGTTTAGGACTTAGAATATATTCTTCCAAGTATAGTGCCTCTCGTAGCCCTCGGCTACTAGGCCTATTTAGTCAGTTGAACCTTTCACCGAGGGCACAATGTTCAGGACTTAGAAATATTTCTAAGTGTTTGTTTCATCTGTTGGCCCCCGGCTAATTATTTCCCTCTGGTTCTGTGTAGCCTTCATGAGATAACCGGAGGCGAGGTGTTTAGGACTTGGAAGAATTTTCCTAAGTGTTTGAATACAGTCTAGCCTTCGGTGATAGGGTACCCTCCGCTGACTGGATGTATGACTGAAGGCCCAGAAATAGTTAGGACTTAGAAAATATTTCTAAGAGTAGTTTTACCAAGTCTTCAACCGTATGACCCCTCGGCCTGCATGGAGATTTGACCGAGGGTCAAAATATGTAGGACTTAGAAAATATTTCTAAGTGTATTTTCATCAAGCCCTTGACTGTGCGGCCCCTCTGGCTGCATGGAGATTTGACCGAGGGTCAAAAACTTTTGGGACAGAAATTCTTCTAAGTGTAGTTTGTATGAAGGAGGAGCCTTCGGGTGAATGTGAGGACCTTGTCTCAGATGCGCCCTCAGCTGGCTGGTGGCCCCACAGGGGGCAAAATATTTAGGACTTAGATTATTTTCTCTAAGTATTTCCTGCTGCTGGCCTTCGGGGAGGGGACCATTCGGCTGTATACGTTGTAGGTTTAAGATAGTTTCCTTTGCCTTGTAATGTTGGCTTGTGGCAACAAAAAGCCTTCGGTTGTTTGTTATGTCCCCCCAATGTTGATATAGGAGAGTTTGCAATCCAAGTCTAGCATAAAAAGGACAGACTCCCTCGGGAATTGTCTGGATGTATCCCCTCGGCATGTAGTGAGGTGTCGGAGGTGATTCTTGATTTGGTTTGGCCACCATCTGATAGCTTTGTTATATAGTAGCCTTCGGGGATGTTTTGAGCTGTCGTTGGCTGATCCTGCCATGTTTTGTAGTATTTGAGCCTTCAGTTTTAGGTATAGCCGGAGGCAATCATTGAGTGGACCTAGCCATTTGTTGATGATGTCTGTTGTGAATGGTATCCTTGGTACTCATGAGTTTCCGGGTACCGAAGGCGTTTCCATGGGGAGCCCTCGGTATGTTTCCGTGAATTGTAGGAGTGATGTACTCATTGATTTCTTGCTGAGTCTACTCCCCTTCACCACCTTTTTTATTGGTAGTGAAGGGAAGGCTTCAAGAAACTTGGTTTCTTGGTAAGGCTTGGCCTATCGGGAGGTAACAGAATACACCATTAGCTCCCCCCTCGGGTTAACCTTCCAAGTTCCGAGGGGATCGAGGGTCGTTTCCCGGGGTACAAGATATGGTGGTCTGTAGCCTGCCTCCCCTTGGGGGATGGCGCGGAAAGCGCCTCAGTTTTGAAAGTCGTCCCCTCGGCACTAGACATAGTCCGTGGCCTGCCACACCCTTGGGGTAGTGGCGCGGGGAGCGTTTCGATTTGGAAGTCGAATCCTGGGCATTTTTAGATGCCTGCCAATCCCTTGGGGAAATGGCGCGGAAAGCGTTCCGTTTTTGAAAGTCGAATCCTGGGCATTTCTCGTGCCTGTCATACCCTTGGGGTAATGACGCGGAAAGCGTTTCAGGGAAGGGTTTTCATTTGCACACTGGTTGCAAATGGCCGGGGGCACTACGTGCTGCCGGCACCGAGAGGTGGCGCCTTCGGTATAGGCGTCCTCGAGGGGTACGGCTTAGAAACAACACTTGGTGTTTGTTCCGATGTACGGCCCCCGGTACTTGGTACCGAGGGGTCTTCTGTGAAAACACTTGTTGTTTTTTCTTCATCTGTCGCAGGTGATTGTGTTGTCTACCCTCGGTACTCGGTACCGAGGGGTCTTCTGTGAAAACACTTAGTGTTTTTTCTTCATCTGTCGCAGGTGATTGTGTTGTCTACTCTCGGTACTTGGTACCGAGGGGTCTTCTGTGGAAACACTTGGTGTTTCTTCCCCTTTGTTGAAAGTTGTCAGTGGTGTGTCCCCCCGGCACTAGGTGCTGAGGGGTCTCCATTTGAGGACAGTTGGTACTTTCTTGTTGTTGTAGGTGATAATATTATCTACCCTCAGCACTTGGTGCCGAGGGTTCTTCCTTGGGGTAAGGCCTTGGGCCAGGGGGTGATATGAGGGCTTGGCCCTTTGTAAGAATCCTGTTCCATGTTCTTGGTGTCTTCAAAATGCCTTTGTTCTTCAGAATTTTAGGCCTTGGGCCGTAAAGTAATACATTCACTAGTTATGAGGGCTTGGCCGCTCTGATGTTATTGATAAAATTTAACTAAGTGATGTACATTCCAGTGGCTAGGGACTTCAGTCCCATTAGGGCATTTTAGCTTGTAAGTTCCCGGTTTGATGATGGCTGCCACGATGTAGGGGCCTTCGAACTTTGCTGCCATCTTTCCGCCCTCGGTTGGTTGGCTAGCTTCCCTTCTTCGGAGAACATAGTCCCCCACTTGGAATTCCTGGGAGCGGACCTTGGCGTCAATGTAACTCTTCACTTGCCTTCGGTAGTTTTCTGCACGTATGAAGGCTTGCTCTCGGCGTTCTGAAATAAGGTGGAGATCGGGGGCCATATTGGCGTCGTTGGCCTCTGGATCATACTGTGTGACCCTTCAGGTTGGAAGAGTTACCTCAGTGGGGGCCTTAGCTTCAAATCCGTAGCAAAGGGAGAAGGGTGTCACGCCAGTTGCCCGCCGAGGGGTGGTACGATAGGCCCATAAGATGTTGTGGAGCTCTTCTACCCAACCACCCCATTCGGCCTCCAGCTTCTTCTTTAGGCCCTCGAGCAAGGTCCTGTTGGCGTTCTCCACTTGACCGTTGCCCTGAGGGTAAGCAACTGATGAGAAGGTGTGTTTGATGCCCCATGCCTCTTGGAGGGCACAGAAGGGGGCTGCCTCAATCTGAGTCCCATTGTCGGAGATGATTTGTTGAGGGACGCCAAACCTGGTAAGGATGTTTTTGAGAACAAAATGACGGCACCTGGCCTCAGTGATGCTGGCGAGGGATCTGCTTCCACCCATTTGGTGAAGTAATCGATGGCGACAATGATGTACCTGTTGTTGGAGGTACCCCTCGGCATAGGGCCCACAAGGTCTATGCCCCATCGAGCGAAGGGTATGGATGTGCTGATGGGGGCATAGTTGACCGATGGCCTGCCGGGGGCTTTCTGGAAGTGTTGGCATGCGGGACACCTCCGGGCAAGATCTGCACAATCCCGGGCCATTGTGGGCCAAAAGTAGCCCTGGATTATTAGCCTTCGGGACATGGAGAAGGGTCCCTGGTGAGCTGAACAAGTGCCACTGTGCACTTCCTCCATCGCCACTTCGGCTTCATCTTGATGAAGACACCGAAGTAATGTCCCGTTGTAGGACCTCTTGTAAAGCCTTCCGTCCTCGATAGTGTAGCTGGGAGCCCTCAGCTTTGCTAGTTTAGCGCGGGCCTCGTCCCCGGACAGTTGCCCTGTGGTGATGAAGGTGACAATGTCTGAGATCCAGTCACCCTGCCTTTGTTGTATGTTCATGACGGGGCTAGCATGTATGCTAGAGAGGCTGAGTTCTTCCACTTTGGCAATCTTTGAGATGTGCTCAGGGGATTCGGCCGAGAGCTTGGATAAAATGTCGGCCTCGGAGTTTTGAGCCCTCGGTATTTGAGTAAGAGAGTGTGCTTCAAATACCTTAAGCAACTCCTTGGCCGCCTCCTTGTATGGCTTCATTCTCCCTTCCTTGGCTTCGTACTCCCCGGATATTTGGCCGACGACTAACTTGGAGTCGCACTTGACGTGAATTTGTCGGGCCTTCATGTTAGCTGCCAGCCGAAGGTGTCACGCCCCGGACCTAGCCGGACACGTCAACAACCCGCCGTACAGTACGAATAGTCAACCGCAGTCCAACTCATCCATACCATACAAGGCATCTTGAATACCATTCACACATAGTACATCCATAAACAAACATAATGTAAAACATTTATTAAAGCAGCGGAAACAAATGATACAAGTGTTCAAGCCACACTTGGCATAATTAGGCATGCAAGCCCCCAAAGTAATTATTCATAAAATATTATCCATGAGCATTGTTTTAAATTGTTTTCAAACAGAAACGGAAGAAGCACGAACCACGTCTTCTCCCTTCGATCTTCCCGAAGCAACGGGCGGTGGCAGCAACCTTCAAGTTCTACCTGAAACTGTGAGGTGGCCTCCCCCGTGAAGGGGAGGTCAGTACTTGGAAACATTTGACAAGTACAATAGCAACTATACTAAGTATAATCAATGTTTAAATTTCTAAGACCCTCAATTCAGGGTGATACTACATTATAGGCCATAACCCTCGGTTACCCTTTTTTTCTGTTTAAATTATACTCCCTTATTATGAAGTCAAGTAGTCGGCCCGTGGGCCCATATTCATTTAGGATTTATCATTTCCATTCCCCCGTGACCGCGAGTCACGATAACCCCGTGGGGTCCCATCGAGCCCCAATTGTATAGCATGGGCTCGGCCCAACGACATTTCTATACAATCCTATAACTCAATATAACATATCAAAATTTGTATGGCAAGGGCTCGGCCCAACTACGTTTCCATACCAACCATAACTTCATGGCAAGGGCTCGGCCCAACTACGTTTCCACGGAGATCACATATACATGGCAAGGGCTCGGCCCAACTACGTTTCCATGCTAATCATATTACATGGCAAGGGCTCGGCCCAACTACATTTCCATGTCATCCTAGAGTCCAACTCTAATTATTTTCATAATCCAATTCTCAAGCAAATCCTATGCCTAGAATCAATTCCCGTGGGTAGCCTTTAGGCCTACCCCTAACACACCTTAGTGTTCATACAATTCAACCTTTAAGTATCTCTTGAGACTACTTAAGGCATATCTATTCACAATCCTACCTCTTAGGATTTGTTTCATCATTTATTTATATTAATTCCTCGACTAGTATTTTGATACTAATTGGATAATCTTAGAACATGCCAAGTTCCTATTTTCCAATTGGCATTTCATTTCAATTGATTTTCCAACCCAAGTATAGTTTGATCTCAATATCAAAAATATCACTTTAATCCATTCATGAATTTCATACATGAAGTAAAGTATATTTTATCACAATATCATCATAGTAATTCCATTAACATGCCGTTCCATTCATTTCACATAATCATACACAATTATTCTAAATTTGTATATCATGCTTCACTTACTCATATCCATATTATTTTCATTTAGGCATTATTAATTAATAATAATTCATGAAAATCCCATCTAATTACTTTAGGCAATCTTATGAAATTAACTCACTAATTATAAGCAATATAGTCAGCCATCCTCACCTTGTGATGTGCTACAATAGTTGCCCTTGTTAAGCCCCTCGATCAATCCCCGTTCTAGGCCGATTGAAAGTAAAAATCTGAACTGCTGGGCCAAAGCCGGGTGGCTTTCACGAAAGCCGGGCGGCTTTCGTAGTCTGCCACTACGATCAGCTCCCTATATGTGGCGGTTTCCGGTGATTTCGACTCCTATCGATTCACCAACTCTTCTAAGTTAATTACCACCACTTTGTATCAATATTCTACACTTTTAAACGTGTAGAACTCATGGTTTAATCCACCATATGATTTCTCAAAAATCATACACAATAAACTAGTTAAAAGATTGTTTGTTGAGTTCTTACCTCAAGAACAACCCCTCTTTCCTTGGATTTCCCTTGTTGGTTCTTCCTCCACACTATGGATTAGCTGAGAGAGTTTTCTGGAGCTCCTTCCTCTTAGTTGGTTCGAAATTATGCAAGAGGAAGGGTGGGGGAGTGCTCTACTCAATCACCTCCTATCAAGGTGGAATAGGAACATGGGGTGTGGGATTTGTCTCTTGGAGACTTCCCACCTACTATGTACGCCCCTCCCAGCTGCCTTCTGGCCATTTGTGATACATAAAATCGTGGGGTGGCCCCCACTCATGTGGGAGGTCATCCCCTTATGCCCCGATGTGTATAATCGGCCCCAAAAGTTGTATTTTTCGGACTATTTAAGTCATATTCTATTTTATTGGCCGGATAAAATATATCACGCGCTCCCAATAATTATGAGCCTTTAGAATAGATGTACATTCCCCAACATTAATTTAGGAGTCTCTGAAACTCATTCCGGGCTGTTATCCGCTAAATCACCAATACCGGTAATTGGGCCCCGTTTGACCAACCGGTCAACTCCATGCCTTTCTTATGGCCCAAATAGAGTATCCACCACCATATAGATGTCATCTAGACCAAGATGAATATAATATGTGGTTCGGGAATTATCGGGCGACCCCCGTTCCCGCTGTGGGCCCCACATGCAATTTACTATTCACGTAAAAGAAATAATAAAATTTAACAATTACGTAAATTCATAAATCATCATTCAAGGTTCACTGCATCATTTACTAAAAGTAAACATGCTTGGGGATGGTGCTACAGAGGAGGGCCTCGTATTCGGCTTCATTGTTAGAGACTTTGAAGGAGAAGCGGACTGCGTAATAGGCCCGGAAGCCCTCGGGTGAGATGAGAACCCCCCCTTCCCCCACATGCTTTGACTGCGGAGGAGCAGTCGGTGTAGAGGGTCCACCAATCATCTGAAGGGGCCGAGGGCTCCTCGTCCGTGGCTGATCTAACCGTACATTCCGTCACGAAGTCCGCTAGGGCTTGGCCCTTGATGGCGGGCCTAGGACGGATATCGATGTTGTATTGGCTCAAGAAGACAGCCCATTTCACCATTCGGGAGGAGCTGGTGGGGCTCCTCATCAAGGCGCCGAGGGGTTGGTGAGTGAGGACCTGGACCGGGTGAGCTTGGAAGTAATGACCCAATTTCTTGACGGTCAACACGATAGCCAACACCGTTTTTTCCACGGGGGAGTACCGGAGCTCCGCTTCCCTGAGGGTCTTGCTAACATAGAAGATGGCATGTTGGATTCCATCCTCTTCCCAGATGAGTACTGAGTTGATGGCCGCCGGGCTAACACCAAAGTAAAGGTACAGGATCTCCCCCACCTTGGGTTTAGAGAGCACAGGGGGCGAAGATAAGTACCGTTTCAGCTCCTCGAAGGCCCCCTGACATTCTGAAGTCCATTGGAAACCGGCGGTTTTCCTCATGATCTGGAAGAAGGGTAAGGACTTCTCCGCCGATTTTGATAAGAAGCGATTGAGGGCTGCCAGGCGGCCCGTCAACCGTTGGACCTCCTTTATGTTGCGTGGGGGTTCCATGTTGATGATGGCCTGGATCTTCTCGGGGTTGGCCTCGATCCCCCTTCGGCTCAACATGTAGCCCAAGAATTTGCCCCCCTGAACGCCGAAGTTGCACTTCTTTGAGTTCAGCCAAAGGCTAAACTTCTGCATGATGGCGAAGATCTCCCTCAGGTCGTCAGCATGGCTTGCTGATTGCTTGCTCTTGACGATCATGTCGTCAACATACGCCTCCATGGTGCGCCCTAGGACAGCTTGGAATATCCTGGCCACCATCCGAGTGTAGGTGGCCCCTGAGTTTTTCAGGCCGAAGGCCATGACAAGGTAGCAGAAGATGCCCTCGGGAGTCATGAAGGCCGTTTTTTTAGCATCTTCTTCGTGCATAAATATTTGATGATATCCGCGGAATGCGTCGAGGAATGACATGATTTCACACCCCGCGGTTTCATCCACAAGTTGGTCAATATTTGGAAAAGGAAAGGGGTCCATGGGACACGCCTTGTTGAGATCCGTGTAGTCCACGCACATGCGGAATGATGGCGGTTTTTGTGCGAGGACTACATTTGCCAGCCATGAGGGGTATTTTACCTCCTTGATGTGCTTGATAGAGAGGATCATGGCGACCTCCTTCTTCACAAATTCCCTCCTCTCGGCCGAGAGGGGTCTCCTCCGCTGCTGTACTGGTTTGGCCGAAGGGTCCACCGAGAGGCGGTGGGTGATGACCCTTCGGCTGATCCCCGGCATGTCCTCCGGCCCCCATGCAAAAACAATGGAGTAGGCGCGGAGGGCGCTGATGATGCCGGTCTTCAGGTCTTCGGGGAGCTTGGCTCCAATCTTCACGACTCTCTCCGGCTTGGCCGGATCGAGCGTGAAGTCTTCTACCTCCTCGGCTGGTTCAGCCCTCGGCCTTCTTTCCTCCGCTTCCACAGTTCCGGTGATGGTGTCAACGCGGAACTCCGTCTTGCTAACCTTCTTTGTAACTTGAAGGTAGCAAGCGCGGACAAGCTTTTGGTTCCCCCTTGAGTAACCGATTCTCCCCTCGGCTGGGAACTTGAGGCAGAGGTGCCTCATGGAGATGACGGCTTCGAGATCCTCGAGGGCTGGCCGGCCGAGGATGATGTTGTGGGCGCAGTCGATGTTGACGACGACGAACTCCACTTCGAGCTTGGCTCTATGGAGGCCGTCACCGAAGATTACCGGGAGGGTTATGACCCCCTCGGAATCAATGGTGTCGCCAGTGAAGCCGGCAAGAGGGGTCTTGATGGGCCGAAGGGACCCCCTCTCCAGATGCAGCTCTCTGAAGGTGCTGAGGTACATTACATTGACGGAGCTGCCCGTGTCAATGTAAGTTCTGTGAATAATACTGTCGTTGATCTCTGTGCGGATGACGAGGGCGTCCCTCTGTGGGGAGGATACTGGGGGGAGATCAGCGTTAGTGAAGATAATGGGTTCCTCCCTCAGCCGCTTTACTGGGGGCATATGAGTGACTTCCCCTACGTAAAGTGATTGAGTCCACTTCTTTCGTTGACTCGTAGAATCACCCCCGGTATTTCCCCCCGTGATCATGAGGATGTGGCGTTTCTTTTCTTGGTACCGGGGGTATTCCTCCTCCTCTTCCTCCAGATTTCCAATCTCCCTCTTCTTTCCGAGGGGGATGGTGTTGGGGTTGACCCACGCATTTGCTCTCGCAGTTTGCCCTCGGGTTGGTCCTTGATGAGGGGGGCCTTGGTGCTGAGGGCTCTGAATAAATTGGGACAAGTGGCCCGCTTGTATCAATCTTTTGATGCCCGTCTTCAGCTGATGGCAGTCATCGGTCCTGTGCCCCTGATGTCGGTGGAAACGACAATAGGGGTAGTTTGGATTGATGGCAAATACCTCCGGGGGTGCGCGTGAATCTCGCTCCACTAGGCCCCTCTCCTCAGCAAAATCAAGAATGACGCTGACGGGGTGCGTCAAAGGTGTCCGAGGGTGCTCCAGGAGGACAGGCTGTGCCCAAGCCCTCGGGTTCCCCTTGTAGCCTCCCCCGGGCTTGGCTTGGCCATGCCGGGGGCAATCACCGGAGGGGGCAGAATCCTTGGGATGATTACGGGGAGCCCCCGGCCCCCGGTTACCTCTGTCGTCTGGCCGAGGGCGCTGCTGATCCGGGACGTGGTGGCATTTCTCCACCTCCTCAGCTTCGGCGTACCGATCCCCCCGCTGTAGGGCCCTTATATAATCGCGGGGGGGGGTCGACGATGAGGCTCCTCGAGAAGTTCCCGGGGCGGAGTACCGTTTGGAGGAGGGCCAGGAGGGTCCCGTCGTCAGCGCCATCAACTTATCAGCCTCCGTTCTCCAACGCTCCAGGAAGTCCCGAAGGGTCTCCTCCTTCCTCTGCCTCACTGTCAGCAAGTGGGAGAAGTGCTTTCTTGTGTGGCGCCTTCCCGCAAATTGCGTCAAGAATCGCTGGGCGAGTTCTTGCCATGAGTCAATGCAGCCCTCGGGCAATCGATTGAACCATTCGTAAGCCGGCCCCTCTAATGTGGAGAGGAACCAGCGGCACAAATATTCATCCGATGCCCCCACCATCATCATCATACTGTTTTGATACCTACTGTAGTGCTCTTGGGGGTCAGTCTTTCTGTTGTAAGGCTTGATGAGCTGCCCTCGGTATTTTTCCGGGATCCGGGCCACCAATACCCTTGGGGTAAACGGCGTCCGGGTCCGGAGCTGTATGGTGGGTTCCCCGGAGCCCTCGACTATCTTCTTCTGCATTTCTTCCATCTTGGCCATCATCGCCTCGTATTTGAGGTCTGTATGAGGGGCAAAAGTGGTGGCATGGGCTCTGGTGGCCTCCATCTCGTCAAGCCGGCGCTGGAGGGCCGCAATGATTTCGTCCCGAGGGTCCTTCGGGAGGACCTCCACCCCCTGCGAATTGACGCGGGCCGAGTGGGCCTGGTTGATTTGGTGGCGGGCGTCGTTGGCATGGAGAGGTGCCTTGCCTTTGTCCTGAGGGGGATGCCTTTCATTGGCCCTGGAGACGGATCCGCCACTTTCCTGAGGCCTCTGGAACGCCTTCCCCCCGAGGCGGTCTTGGACCCCTCGGCGGTCTTGCGCCCCTCCGAGTCTCTCGAGGGCGGAGGTCCGGAGCTGTTCTTTATTCACGTTATGGCGGTCCCGGGACTGGACTTCCTGGGAGGCCGTATCTTGGGCCACGACCCCCTCGGAGTTCCCCATCCGGAGAACCGGGTTGCCGAGGGGTTGTGGATGAGGGGGAGGCATAATATTCTCCCCGACCTGAGGTTGGAGGGGAACCAAAGTGCCGAAGGCACCCGGGTTCTGGGTGAGCATCTGGATGAAGGCGGAGAGCGCCGATTGCACGTCGATTGTGATGACCGGAGGGCTAATTTGATTCTCGCTCCGGTCCCTCTTCTTGGCCTCGATGCCGAGGTGGGCGTCGGGGGCATTTTGCTGAATCCGCTGGCGTAGGTCGACAGCCGTCTGGTCCAACCCGGCGATGGTGCTGCCCCCGGGAGCCCTGTTAGAGGCTTCGGGGACGTCGACCTCGCCGAGGGCCAGGTTCCCGTCCTCTACATTCTTGGAGTTGGCACGAGTTGTTCTTACCATTTTAGCCGGGTGTTTTGTGTTTGGTCGAGGGGGAGGGTTTCTTACTTGTTTGTTTGACTTCTCAATGAAAGCACCAAATGATGGATAGTGTACCCGGGGGGTAGCTTATCCGAGGGGTTATTACGGGGAATAGCTAGAGAGAAGTCAGAGCAAGTAAGTAGAGAGAGAGAGTATATTAGAAATGTGTTCAGTGTTTTCAGCGTGTTGTGTCTTGGTTACAAATGGGGAAATGGGGTGCTATTTATAGTAGCAATAAATGCCGGACAAGGACACGTGTCAAGCATCCATTGGCCGAGGGGTCACCTCAACTGGCTGGCGCTGGCAATCGCATGTGGTCGCGTTTAATGCGGTTGTTGGATGTGACGTCGTACTTGGTACGGTGATCCATACGCATGTGGAGCGGATATTATGTCAGAAAAGGCGCCCTCGGCTGTAGATGACTAGCCGAGGGCTCTGAGTACTGGGGACCCCCTTAGTACCGAGGGCTCCAGTTGCCGAGGGCTACTGATTTTCGCCGTTCTTCCCAGTAACTTTGTTTTCCTGTTCTGACCCTTCTGTGAGGTTCAGAGCCTTCGGCCAGGGGCCGAAGGCACCCCTGGTGCGCATTGTGGGCTGCTTGGTACCTTGGGCGCCGTGATTTGGGCCTGTTGTGTTTCCTGGGCCTATTGAGCCTTTATTGGAGTAGTAGGAGTCTGTGGGCCGGGGGTTCCCGGACCATATACTCCATCAAAACTTTTGCACTAGTTCGCCTCCATGGGACAATGCTTTAATGATACCCTTCCAAGTCTTCAATCTTGGGGAGGAGCTTACCATCAACCATAGTCGAGTCTAGCAATAAGATGGAGCCAAGAGAACCAAATTTGACCTGAAATGGAGTGTATTGGTATTAACAAGTGCCTGTTTAGTTGCAATCCGATCACAGAAAAGGAAAATCATTCAAACATGAAAGTTTTAATCTAAATTAAGTTATTTTCACTCACGAAATATAATAAAAGCATTCAAACAGTTGCAAGAAGCTCTTATAATTTGCCTTTGAACTAGAAGAGTGTCACTTTTATAGTTCATTGAAAAATAAAACAAGTAGAGCCCCCAAAAAAATAATAGGATGATATAAGAAAAAAATACACTTGGTGGGAAAACATTAGTGCTTTCAAGACCCACTCAATGAAGCAAGTGTATTTTTTGGACCAAAGGTCACAAAAATTCTGTTCTGCCGTCAACAATTGAAAGCATTCATCTATGTACCCGAAAATAATATGGCGGTCATTTTTACCGCTTTTTTCACCCTATTTCAATATATTTTGTATACACGTGTTGCATTAAGACCTACCAAATGCAACGACTTGTTGAACATTACACACGCATTACATTAGCACTAGATTAAATGTAATACTTTTGGCACTGTTTGACACTGTTTTGATGTAGATAATTTGCCAAATAAGGAAGTGGGAAAAAGTGTGAAGTTAATTTTAGGACATTCATTTAAGGAAAGTGGGAAGTTATTTTTGGGACAGATGGAGTATTACATTAGACTCCCCAAGTGTATTATAGCATGGTAACAAAGTGCACTCATCTCAGTACATATCTGAACTCCCAAAGTCTCGCACAACTTTCAATTGTTGCCAGCTGTTATTGTCACTTGAAGGCACCAACTATATAATTATATGTAAAGTGAAGTTTTTTTTTTTATAATCCAGGTGTCGGGGCTTACGCTCCCATAATCCTGGAGTCTATGAACTACCCTCCAAAGCCCCTAGACAGTTAAGTCCGGATCTGATCACAGTCAGCCTCGTCAGTACTGGCTCCAAAGGACGAATCGAGCAGGACTTACATCACCTTTCAGGCTGCTCCTCCCACCACACGAACCCGCTACCTTCATTACCATCCTCTCCCTTCTCAGCCGCTGAGCAATGATGTGATTTTTCTCGCACTTAAAAAGATTGTAATATAGCGGTGAAAGTATGAGTATCGTCTCCACAGGGACGGTAAAAGGGAATTAAGAATTAACTAAATCAGCGATAAAAATAAATAAAACAAATGCGGTCGTGCGAGATTTGGTTGCTTGAGAAAACTAAAATTGCAAATAAATGACTAGAAGTAAAAATTTGGGTTCTTCTTAATTAACGACGAAGGGAACATGGATTGATTCCGGGGTAATCAGATTTCTGGTAGATCAGGCTTAATTACATGAATTTAATTTAATTGAGCCTAGCTAATCAATACTAAGTTCTTACCGCTCTCGCGGCGTAGAGTACAATAATTTAGGGGACCAGGCTGATCTCTCATGCGACATGATCCTAAATTATTGCCAAGATGAACGAGCTTACGGCCCCTTCCTTAATCGCTACTAATCTCTTAGCGAACGATTAAGTGTGTGTGAATGTGTCCTAGAACAAATTAGATCTCTCTTAATTTATTCTATATGCAATTGTAATTCTAGTGGCCATTCTAGGTTACAAAAGATATCAATTAAATTATTCAAACACAAATGAAACGGCATTCATGCAATTTACACCATCAAGAACCTAAACATACATCATGATTAACCCATTCATCAACCCCAAATCCCTAATTAAAACTACTCCCTATTCATAATTGAAGAATCAATAGAATTGGGATAAATATAATTAATTATCATTAATCAAAAAGTAGGAATTTACAAAGAATGTTAAGGAATTGAAAAACCTGGCTGAAAAAGCTCTCTAATCTCGTCCTTAATCTCTCTCTAAAGTTCCATCCCCCTTCATTAGGGTTAAGGGGGTGATATTTATAGGAAACATAGTGATTTGGGCTAAATTAGGAAACAAATTAGGTACGCACGGCGCCTACGCACGCGTGCGTTGCGTCTGTGCGTCCGACAGAGAAACACGTAAAATCGTTGGACGCACGCGTGCGTCCCTTGCCACGCACGCGTGCGTGTCTACCAGTGCGTTTTCCTGCTTATCTAATCCGAGTTTGACAAAACTTCCTTCATGAAAGTTGTAGTCAATGAAGTCCTCTATCCACCCCAATTTTCCGTATTGGATTTGAATCATGCAATCAAGAGATGAATAAAATGGTGGAATGTCTCATTCTGAAATCGCAATAGGGAGCATTTGACTTCATCGTCTGTTTTCACCTTCTTTCTTTCAGATTCTCGGAATGATGTCTTCATATGATTTGTAGCCCTTGAAGTTGGCTTTCAGATTCAACTTGAATCGTGTCCTTTGACAGCTTCTACAAAGATATATGCTTGAACGATTGATAGAAGGTCATCCTGAACACCGTTTTCAAGCTCTCTTTGTCTTCTTTTGATCCCGTAGCCAATCCTAGAATTTTTTTTCCTTCAAATCTTCATCGTGACCTCCAATGCTCTCAATTCACTTTGAATGCTTCTCGAATCACCCCGTTTGCTCCTCAAGCACCGGTGCTGGGCTCAAATTCCCTGATTTTGACTCCAAACAACACAAAACTCGCACAACCGTCCGGTAAAAAAAACTTGAGCTAGAATTGAGACTTGTAGCACCTTAAATCTAGGAAAACCATCAAAATCCGACCCCAACACGCATTAAATGCGTGTCTAAATATGGACTTATCAAGCAACTCCGTGAAGGTAGGAAGAATCATTGGGAGCAAGACCTCCCTCCTCTCCCCTAAATGTGCCTAGCGGGATTTGAACCCGAGACCTCCGCTAGGACACGATAACCTTTCACCCAGTGAGCTGGAATGGTTGGTTTCTTTTGTTTTTTTATGAGGATAAGTAAAGAACAAAAATACGATACCAGAGAGAAAGAGAGATTAAACTGTTAGGACATAACAGTTTCAAGCAATTCTCGAGATCCGAGCTTTAATCAAAACTTAAATGCCTAACACACCTTAGCAAAGAGTAGTTTAAAACTATGATGTCCACTCAATAACCATTTATGCATATCCTTAGCCATTTTTTTGCAATGAGTTCTGGACAAAGCATTCTTGGAACATATTTCACTTAAATCAACCCATAATACGTAAGTAACTCATCTATCACAACAACATTTCTTTTAAGCCCGCAGCAAATTAGATTTTTTTTCTAGAAAATCACTTCAGTGAAGCAACTAGGGTGAATTGTTGGGAAGCTAAACTTCACCGGGAAGAAATGTACTATATATAGGCCCCACATTTTAAGAATATATATAAACCATTCCATAATGTAAACCACATTTTCAGAATACAAAAATGAAATAAATATAAAAAATAGAATTGAAGCGATGTTTATGTTTGTGTGTCTATATATCTATAACGTTATTTTTATAAATATCACGATTATATTATATACTTGTGTACATGAATGTTTGTGTGTCTATATATGTGTAGTTATTTTAGACATTTAAATATTAAACGTGTTTTAAATCATTTGAAGTAAATATGAGCTTACAACACTGCTTATTTTATGCACCGTTTATTAACGCGAATCTTAATAAGCACCGTTTAGTAACCTGTGAAGTACGAGGATGTTTGGCACAACTAGCTGAAAAGATACTTTTGTGAGCTTTTTAATAACTGTTAGCTTTTAGTGATTGAAAAGATTTTAAAGAGAAAACGTGGTAGCTGTTTGGTAAAAAGCTAATTGTTTGATTTAGTTCTGTTTGGTTACTTTGGTATCCAAGCTGTTAGGACTAATTAATACTAAAAGTCATGAGCTTTTTTCAGATGTTACTCCCTGTAGGATCTCAAAAAAGATTTTTAATCATTGAAAAGCTCTTAAAAATTGTCACGCCAAACATATAACTAGAAGCTTTTAGAGAATTTTTGAACTGTACAAAAGTTAGAAGATATATAATTTTTGAACGGTACAAAAGCTAGAAGATAGAGACCGATAAAACAGCCTAATCGTCCGTCGTTTTCGTTTTGAATTTTATTTATTTAATTAAATAGCCTAATAATTAATCAATTATATCTCCCGGACTGGCCAGACACAGAGACACTGACTTCTTCTTTAGCTTTCAAAGTCGCGCAGTACGCACTCTGCTGTGATCATACTTTCGAACAACTTTAATTTCTAGAACTCCATTCTCAACGCTCCTTTTTATGATCATCATCGCATCTCCATTTCACCTTACTCTGGTTGCTGCTAGCTTCCCGATCAGATGACAGGCGCGGACTCCCAGTCAACGGCTTGGGAAGATCTTCTGCGGAGGATGCTGCCTTCCGGCGCACCTTTGCCGGACGAGGATCATCTTGACTACTCCATCTCTGTCGAGTACCATGCCCCTTCGGATTTCTGCTTCAAGGACGTTCCCACCCTCAAAC
Source organism: Cuscuta europaea (assembly GCA_945859875.1). Taxonomy (NCBI): domain Eukaryota; kingdom Viridiplantae; phylum Streptophyta; class Magnoliopsida; order Solanales; family Convolvulaceae; genus Cuscuta; species Cuscuta europaea. Next base: position 34,543,809 of record CAMAPE010000019.1, read on the forward strand.
CTCCACCATCTCTCCAATCCGCCAAACCTCCCAAATTCCGGGATATTCAATCGGTTCTCTCCAGCTTTCCCTTGCGCAAGAAGAAAAGCAGCAGCGGAAGCTCGTCTCCTGCTTCCAAGATTCAATTCAGCTTCAGCTCGCGCTCTGAGACTCAACAAGACATTTCCGTGTCCGACTTTGAAACCGATAGTGTGAATCCTGTGAGTTTTGAGGCTGGAACGGACGATGATCGCACCGATGATGATGGTGATGGGAGTAAGGGAATTTCTCCGCTACCATCTGAAGCGGATGACAAAGGCTGTCGAGTGGAGAAAATTGGAGGGCTAAAGGGTGACCTGTGGTTTAGGGTTAAGGCTACCGTTTGTAGTAGGTGTGGGAAGAAGATTAGGGAGAGAGAGGTGTGCATTGTGTGCGATGCAGGATACTGTAAGAACTGTGTACTCAAGGCTATGGGGTCGATGCCCGAGGGGAGGAAATGCCTTGGCTGCATTGGCCTGCCAATTAACGAGGCTAATAGAGAGAGGTTGGGAATGGTGACCCGTTCATTAACAAAAGTGTGTAGTCCATTGGAAGTCAAACAGATAATGATTGCGGAGAGAGAATGTTCTGCTAATCAAATTCGGCCTGAGCAGGTCTGGGTAAACGGAAGGCAGTTGAGGCAGGAGGAATTGGCTCAATTGCTTGGATGTGTAATGCCTCCGGAGAAATTGAAAGCTGGGAAGTATTGGTATGACAAGGATTCTGGACTTTGGGGCAAGGTGATCATAACTGAGTTTTGTTTTCATTACTTTTGTATTCTCAGCACTACTTTTGCTACAGGGGCAGAGCTTCTAGTGTGTTTGTTATAGCTTTGAAAACTTTTGAGATCATTGTAATTCTTTTAAATGGACAGGAAGGCAAGAAGCCAGATAGGTTTATAAGCTCTAAACTGAATGTAGGAGGGAAGCTTCAGCTAGATGCAAGTAATGGAAACACAAATGTTTACATGAATGGCCGTGAAATTACAAAAGTTGAACTTAAAGTACTGAAGGTATTTTAATGGATTTCATGACGCCTGTTTTCATCATTATACTCTTTGATTGTGCCCATTTACATTCAACAGCTACACAACTACCAGGAAGGAAGTTCATTACAGATTTATGCAATTGTGATTTCTATTGAATAATTTGAATCAAGAATTTCCATGTAATTCAGTTTCGCTAAAAAGATTCCAGAACAAAGGATAAAAGTTTGGCTAAATAAGATGAGGTCATGAGGATAAGTTTTTTTCCGATGTTTGGCTAAATAACACAGCATCACCACTGATTCCTGTCCCTTGCAGAGTTTGCATTTCAATGTTTAACAAAACCCGAGAAGTTTTTTTTTAAATATTAGTTTTGCATGTTGCAATTCAATTCTAGCTTGAGCTCACCACCTTCTCTCTCTCTCTCCCTCTTTATTATCTCTTTCTTTTTCTTCCAGGTAGCCAAAGTAGATTGCCCCAGAGATACTCATTTTTGGGTATATGATGATGGTTCGTATGAGGAAGAAGGTCAAAACAACATTAAAGGAAACATATGGGAGAAGGTTGTACTGTAATCCTTTCTAAAGTAGCTATGTTATTGAGTCTCAGCTTTTAATTTATATGATGGTTATATAGATATGTGATTCGTTGCAGTTGGGTTTCTTGTTAGGCAGGCATTAACTCGTTTCGTATGTTCGTTGTGGTCAATACCCATTCCCCTTTCAAATACTCGAGGGCCAAAAGAGGACACAACTACTTTATCTAGGAGGTCTGTGCCTGTGTCTATGGAACATATCAGGTGTCAAAAACTTTTGCTTTTTGGGCTGGAGGGGTCTGGGACAAGCACTCTCTTTAAGCAAGTATGCCATATTTATATTTTTCAGTTTTCAGAGTTTGGATACACCGTTGAGTTTGCTTTTCATTCAGTTGTTCACTTTCTTTGTTTCTGTGTTACACGGGAGGCGGGAAACACAGGAAACACCATTTTAAATGAAAACAGTTGAAGCATTCTTTAGAGTTTCCTAAAACTTTCCAAAATGTGGATACCCTATTCTCTAAGAGTTTGTCAGCTAAAGCTCATGTAACATAGCATTTTTAATTTCACTTTTGTGACTGCAATGTTTAATTTCTTTCATATTTAAATTTCTGATATTTTTTTAACTTCATCCTAGATTTTGGGTGTAAAAATATTTTTGTTACTGTTGTAGTTGTTATTTGTTACTTGACACCATCTGTCACTGAAGTGCAGGAAAGTACTTCCCTTCCTCTCAATTTGAATTAATTAAACACCCACTGTTACTCTTTTATTTGTTACATTGCGACAGCAGTAACAATATTTAGTTGGACTAATGCTGAGTTTAACCCCTCATCTTGCAGGGATGGATTATTATAGCCAATGCTTACTTCTTCCCTTTTTTTGTAATTTTGGCACAAACTGTTTATACATTTTGTGTAACTTGTGTAGCGTGCTGTTGTGCTCCTCTCCATCATTAGACCCAACAAGGCAACAACTGCTTATTTTGTTAAATAAAATAGCACTATAAGGATATCCACACTGTAACATGTCATCTCTGCTAGTCAGTGCAGAATATTGTGATGTCTTTAGAGTTTAGAAAACAGTCATGCAAATGAATATTGAATATTGAGTGGTAGATTGTGATATGGGAGAAGAAGTCAAGAAACAATACATTATTAATATTATTATCATTATTACTATTATTATTAATACTATGTCTGCTTTAGGCAGCTTCTTAATTAGCATTTATCTCCTTCTATAATTAGTCATATTCTGCTTTAGGCAGTTTCTTAATTAGCATTTATCTACTTTTATAATTATTCCAATTTTGCTTTAGGCAACTTCTTAGTTAGCATTTATTTCCTTTTCTAATTAGGACTCTTGTAATAGCTATATAAGGGACATCTGTATTATACAATAGAGAGCTTGGGAAGAATTATTTCTTTTGTGTCTTGACAAGGTCGGGCACAAATTAATTCTAGCTTAGGCTTATTTTATTATTCTTCTCTCATATTCTCTATTTCCTAGATCTAAAACGAGATCCCAACCACGCCCGTAACAATTTGGTATCAGAGCCATCACGTTCCTGTCCGATTCATCTTATTCCGCACCTTTTCAGTTTTATCACATTCCTGCTCTGTTCAAAACTTCAAATTTTTCCCTGCCCTTTCTGTTTTTTTTCCTGTTCAGAATTCTCCCAAAAAAAAATTATTGGACCAACACATCTAGTTCTTCAACAGAGAAACCAAAAAAACAGATGCAGGTCAACGACGCCTCACTAGTGACAACACTCCAACAAGGTGCAAATAGGTATATGCATGGCCAAGAACGTTTGACTAAAAATCTTCGTGAATTGAATGTCTCGATCTCTGAAACAACCAATGCTCTCGCAACTGCTATGGAGGGTCTGACTGTTGCTACAAGGAAACTTGCTTCTATCATTATTCCTCCTTCTACGTTGACCTTTGAAACCGTTATGGAAGATCTTGATTTTGTTAAAAAGAGACTTGCTTCAGTCCAAACAGCCCCTCTATGTCGTACGTTTAGTCCCGTATGGAAACAATTATCCCGTGCTGACGTGGCTGCAAGACACGCTAAAGGTTTATGTTATAATTGTGACGACCAATGGATCCGAGGCCAACATCGCTGCAAACGTCTGTTTTACATAGAAATTTTAGATTTCGAAGATCCACACTATACACCATCTCCTTTACTGCAACCAATAACTCAGACGCCTCCGCCATCGGATAAGATTTTGCAGCCCACATCTCTACCATCTCCATCGTTGCCAGAAATCGAATCGTTTCCACTGCAAAAGTTGAGGCTTGAACCAGTAGCGTCCACACATAAAATTGTATCTCAACAGCCCTCATTGCCTCCACATCTACCAGATAAGTTGATAGTAAATCCTTTGCCAAATCTGGTAGCCCAAAAGTTTCTGGTAACTCCACCGGAAAAGATCTACACCTCTCCACTACACTTAATTCCGTGCAAGTATTTAAAGAATGAAGGCCTTGGAGAATCGAAGAGGAAAAAGTGTCATGATGTCCTAGGATCGCATGTCAAACTCATCCTCCTTCACATTATCACACATGGTTGTTTATTCGTTTATTTCCCAATTATGCCGTTTGATCATGGAAAAGGTGGACACTATCGCCGGTTACTTCCCTTCAAGCTTGAGGACAAGCTTGATGTCCAAGAGGGGAGTAATGATATGGGAGAAGAAGTCAAGAAACAATACATTATTAATATTACTATTATTATTAATACTATGTCTGCTTTAGGTAGCTTCTTAATTAGCATTTATCTCCTTCTATAATTAGTCATATTCTGCTTTAGGCAGTTTCTTAATTAGCATTTATCTACTTTTATAATTATTCCTATTTTGCTTTAGGCAACTTCTTAGTTAGCATTTATTTCCTTTTCTAATTAGGACTCTTGTAATAGCTATATAAGGGACATCTGTATTATACAATAGAGAGCTTGGGAAGAATTATTTCTTTTGTGTCTTGCAAGGTCGGGCACAAATTAATTCTAGCTTAGGCTTATTTTATTATTCTTCTCTCATATTCTCTATTTCCTAGCGTGTCTTGTAGCCACGTCAGCACGGGATAATTGTTTCCATACGGGACTAAACGTACGACACAGAGGGGCTGTTTGGACTGAAGCAAGTCTCTTTTTAACAAAATCAAGATCTTCCATAACGGTTTCAAAGGTCAACGTAGAAGGAGGAATAATGATAGAAGCAAGTTTCCTTGTAGCAACAGTCAGACCCTCCATAGCAGTTGCGAGAGCCTTGGTTGTTTCAGAGATCGAGACATTCAATTCACGAAGATTTTTAGTCAAACGTTCTTGGCCATGCATATACCTATTTGCACCTTGTTGGAGTGTTGTCACTAGTGACGCGTCGTTGACCTGCATCTGTTTTTTTGGCTTCTCTGTTGAAGAACTAGATGTGGTTGTCCAGTAATTTTTTTTTTGGAGAATTCTGAACAGGAAAAAAAAACAGAAAGGGCAGGGAAAAATTTGAAGTTTTGAACTGAGCAGGAATGTGATAAAACTGAAAAGGTGCGGAATAAGATGAATCGGACAGGAACGTGATGGCTCTGATACCAAATTGTTACGGGCGTGGTTGGGATCTTGTTTTAGATCTAGGAAATAGAGAATATGAGAGAAGAATAATAAAATAAGTCTAAGCTAGAATTAATTTGTGCCCGACCTTGTCAAGACACAAAAGAAATAATTCTTCCCAAGCTCTCTATTGTATAATACAAATGTCCCTTATATAGCTATTACAAGAGTCGTAATTAGAAAAGGAAATAAATGCTAACTAAGAAGTTGCGTAAAGCAAAATAGGAATAATTATAAAAGTAGATAAATGCTAATTAAGAAACTGCCTAAAGCAGAATATGACTAATTATAGAAGGAGATAAATGCTAATTAAGAAGCTGCCTAAAGCAGACATAGTATTAATAATAATAGTAATAATGATAATAATATTAATAATGTATTGTTTCTTGACTTCTTCTCCCATATCAGATTGTTTGCTGTACAATCTATCTCTTTAAACTTTGTCTTTTGTATTGGGTAGAAATAAACTGTGTCATTTTAGGGTAAAATTACCAAAATTGTTGGCATTGTCTATTATTGTTAACCCTTCTAACATATGGATTTGTTTAACAATCGCCTATTTAAAGTATGCATGTTTTCTATTAGGTAAAATAAAATGTCAGAACTTGTGTGTTTCTACATCTTCCTCATGAGAATACTAGAGTAGTTTGTGTTTAGCAGTTTAGCTGTTTCAGTCCCTCATTGGAATATGGGAGCTAGGATGTTTTTACTTGGACTGTAATTTGGTGGTCTGGTCTGATTTCTTTGTATTTTTATAACTATCCAAGTCTGGTCTGAACTGGTCTGGGAGGAATTACAGGCCAACTGGCCAAGTAAAAACATCCCTAATGTCAGTATGTTATCCTCAATTATCCCAATTTCTTGCAGTTTCAGTCCTTGTGGTGGTAAACCTAGTATGCAAATGTTTAACCCCAGGTTAAATAAAAAGTTGTTCTGCAGTTTCAGCAGCTTTCATATGAGTCACTCTCCCTTATGGGAGGTCCCGGGTTCAATACTCAATGGAGTGGGTTTGATCCCAGTTTACCCCAGGCCCCCCAAACTCCCCCCGACCCCCCGGGGTAAAAAAAATACTAGAACACTGAAACTTACTTACTTTAGAAGATTTGTGATAGGTAACGGAAGAATCCAAGTAGAAAGTAGTAGTATATTAATGAAGATTTAGTGAGGGAATACAGAAAGTACGAAAGAAAATGTTTGAGACTCTTCGAGTGGTCTCTCACTCCCAATATCCCAGTCCCGATCCCAATTTCTGCCTCCCCATCTACTCACCACTCACCCTTATTTATTCTATTTCTAATGGGCCAGTCAAGGCCAACTACTACTAGGCCCAGGACCCTCTATTACACTATCACACTTAATTATTATTATTCTCGTAAGCCCATTATCCTAACATATCTCCCCCGTTGGACAACCACCTTGTTCTCAAGGTGGGTGATATTAAACAGCCTGATCTTTAGGTTCACCTTCATTCTTGCGTCTCTCCCTTCCCAATACTTCACTGCTTTCTGGACCCATAGCTTCCTGATTTGAACCTTCATCATCACTCCTTCAATAGCCAGAAAGAGCATAGCAAGAAAGAACAGAGGCAAGGACTTTGTTGCATCCTGCTCCACAATGTTGCAGAGGTAAAGATCTTCTAGCAACTGCATCTCTGGCCCAACTTCCCACCACTTTATGCTGTATTTCCTGAAATTTTTCTCTGCAGCTTCAACAACTGTCCCTTCGAGCAAAGCATGAGTTGAAAGTGAGCTGGCATCGGCCTCAACATTTTCTGCCCCTTCCGGATTATCTGGTGGACGTCCTGTGGGTTGAATATCGTCATCGTTCATCTCCCTAAACGTGTAATGAATGCCATAAATAGCAGAGAATGTGGGTAGGTTTGACTTCCTTTTTAATATAGAAGATAAGTGTTTGTTCTCCAGCTCCCATACCATAGGACCTTCCATGTTGTTCCCTCCAACTGCTTTCAGCATACCATCTGTGGTCCCCATAGTTAAGAACTGTTGAATAGGGTCAAAATGATTCCAGTACATCACACCACCACCAAAGTGTTGATTATAATCCATACCAAGACAACCAGAGACCTCTAATTCGTCTTCTGTGATATGATAGTGGTGCAGTACTTTTTCAGCATCACTATTGTTAGCTACTTTCATAAGATCAGAATTATAGCAGTGAATATAGCTCAAACTATCAAACCCCTCAGAGGAATTATTTTGATTTTGCATTTCAATTTTGTCCTCCTTTTTCTCAGACTTTGATTCATCCTCTTCCATTTCCTCAGTTTCCTCTACACAGACAGTCTCTGTAGAGCTTTCCCAAGTATTTGAAACAACAATTTTATCAACAGCAGATTCATATTCCCTGGCAACCAAGGATTGAGTCATCACAGAGGATTTTTCCTCTCGTCCCTCATTACAGTAGATGAACGTACCTTCAGAGAGAGTTTTCTGCGGATTGCTTGACTCTTGTGACACGTACAGCAACGGTGACGTGGAGGCTTCTCCTTCCAATCGCATCGTACCTTGAAGTGAACTGCTAGGGTAGGATGCAGTCTGCGAACTGATGGTGTCTCCTCTGTCTGGAGTGATACTAGGGTTCGCATAGGGATTTCGCAGCGATTTGGAGTCTCCTTCTGATAGCCTCACACTTTGATTCGAGATGATAGTAGATGAAGAGACCTGCGAACAAGGGAGATCTATTTGCGAAGAAACTTGTTGACTGGAAGATGCTGTTCGCGACGTAGCTGAAGAGGCTTGCGAAGACATCTGCGGACCGGTAGAATCAGCTAGCGACTGTGAAGAGACCTGCACTAGCGAAGGTGTCTGCGAACTAAGCGAAGCAGTTCGCGATTGCGAACTAGGAGGAGCGACGGACGGAAACACCTGATTTTCGATTGGCCGACGGTGTCTAGGTGGACTCCTAGCTCTGTCTCTATGTCGCCTTTGACGGTGACGAAGTTTGCAACTGTCGTTGAAACTGACGATCGATTCAGGCTCCAGGAAGGATGCTTTGATACCAATGATAGGTAACGGAAGAATCCAAGTAGAAAGTAGTAGTATATTAATGAAGATTTAGTGAGGGAATACAGAAAGTATGAAAGAAAATGTTTGAGACTCTTCGAGTGGTCTCTCACTCCCAATATCCCAGTCCCGATCCCAATTTCTGCCTCCCCATCTACTCACCACTCACCCTTATTTATTCTATTTCTAATGGGCCAGTCAAGGCCAACTACTACCAGGCCCAGGACCCTCTATTACACTATCACACTTAATTATTATTATTCTCGTAAGCCCATTATCCTAACAAATTGAGTGCGACATTTTCTCAGACATCACAATAACACCAACAATAACCAAGCCTTGAATCAATGGGGATTCCAGATGGCTATATAAACCAAATTAAAAATCACATGTATCCACCCAGATGCCCATTTTCCACTTTTTTCAGTGCGTACATGTCCTCTTCGCCAGGAAATTGTTATGTGATCTGTTTTTTTTTTTAAAGATTGTGGTTTGAGTATTTTTTTCATGTCTAGTTTTGTTATCTCAAATATGAGATCAGGTATGATACTGATCTGAATCTTTTTTGGTATGGTCAGGTCTAAATGTTTCTGGACCAATTCGATTAAAAAAAGAATAAGTAATAAGCAAAAAAGGTGGATATCATCCGCAAACTAATATACACAATGACACCTCATTGTTGGATATCTCTTGTCAAATTATTAACAGTTGCAAATTAGAATGGGCTTAGTGCCAATCAAAATTGCTACACAAACCATTGAGAGGCCTAAATTACTTTTTCTTTTTCCTTCACTTTTGTGTGTATTAATCTAAAGCATATGTTTTCATACTTCCTTTTCAGTTACTTCTACCCTGTTCTGAAACCTTAACGAATTGAACTTCAATTCTTTTCAATGGAACACAGATGAAGTTTATTTATGGAAATGAGCCCACTGAGGATGAGGTGCAAAACATAAAGCTCCTGATTCAAAGCAGCATGTATAGATACCTTGGCATCTTACTCGAGGGTCGAGAGCGCTTTGAAGAGGAAGCCTTAAAGGAGAAGAGCACATCCTCTTTGCAAATTGTAAATCTTTCACGAGGTTATAAAAATGAAAATCTTTCTTTTGTGCTATGTTTTATCCTATTTCTCTATTATGAGTGTCACATTTTTTTTTCTGGCTTTAATGTGAAGGTTATTTAATTTGTTTTGGTAATAAGAAAAGAGCTATTATAATTAAACAGCGTTCAAATTCTTTAGGTCATTTGGCTAGAATCGTATTGCCTTTGCATATCATGGTTTTTCAATCTAATGGAAAACGTAGTAGTATTTCCCGTTTTTTTTTTCAATCATTACCCCCACTCCCTCCCGTTGTCATATATAAACTTTTTCCATTCGTAAATAACTGTCCGTTAACAAAAGGTACATTGTTCACAAATAGGAGAAAATAATAATATACCCCGAACTTTGCCTTGGTGTGAGCTCCCCACCCCGTACTTGTCCTAGTTTAAAAAATACCCCCAACTTTATTTATTTAAATTTTTGGTACCAAATTTTAATTAACAAATAATATTTCTCAAAAATTAAAACCTGTTAAATATTTTTAGTTGGCAAAAAAAGATGAGTGATTCCCAAAATAATGTGTGCTTTCTTAGATGGTTTAGTAGGACATGGGGCATAGGTATCTCAATTTTACAAAGTATGGGATATTTATACAATGTGGACAAGTTTGGGGTGGGGATATCACAACTACGCAAAGTTTAGGATATTTTATTTATTTTCCCCTCACAAATATATGACCTGTTAGCAGATTAGTAGAGTAAAAATAGTAAAGTAATTACATTTCCCTCCATATTCATTGCATAGAAGTCTGTAAGGGTGTATATGTTAGTTTATGACAAAATTATTCACCATTTTAAAACAGCAACATAACCTCAATGTACACTTGTACAGTTATTTCAGAATGGAGGGAGTATTTGTTTGTGGCTGCTGATTTGTATAGAAGTTTACGATCCATGTACATTTCAGGTGAAATAAGAACTGATGAAAGTAAGCTATGCATCTTTTCCCTCAATCAAAGGCTGAAGCAGTTTTCTGACTGGCTGCTACATATCATAGCTTCTGGAGATTTGAGTACCTATTTCCCTGCTGCAGCGCGCGAATATTCTCCACTGGTAGACGAGATATGGAAAGATCCAGCTATTCAGGAAACTTATAAGAGGAGAAGCGAATTGCATCCTCTTCCTGATACTGCAAAGTATTTTTTGGACCAGGTAAGATTAACTGTATTCTTTCATGGTTTGTATAATGGACATCTATCTATACACGCTAATGGGCATCAAGTATAGATGTGTTATTTGTTAACTAGATGCTCCACCACTCCTCCATTTCCAGATGGGAATGGGGAGGAGTTTGCTGCAGTGTGCTTGAGTTTTGTTGGTAATATGGTAAACGCCCTGTAAACTGTCATGTCCTTTCCCCTCTTTTGTGTAACCTGTCATTTCATATGTTTCACGTGGTTGTCATCTTGTTGAAAATGAGTTGTCTTGACGCATACACTACTACCTCAGTCTTATCATATCATCCTTTTCTTATTTGCAGTGTCATATGTTTTCCTTGAATAAGCCTGCCCCGTGTGTATTTTTTTCGTTTACTCATGGCTCTCTTATATCCGTCAATTTCAATGGAGCCAAAGACTCACTATTTTATGACTTAGGAATATGATGGAGCAAAGCAAAATGACTCACTGAACTGTCTGTGCTTCTGACCCCCTTTACCCCACCGCAGGTGGGAGCCTTTGCGGCACTGGGGTAATGTTGTTCTTGTTGTACTCATATGGCTCTCTTAGGTTATACTGCATGGAAACTGCTGTTAAATGTTTAGATTCATATTAGTGTCACTCACTGTCTGTTCTGGTATTTTGCTGTGGTATCTGTATTCCAAGTAATTAAGGCGATTTGATTTCCACCAACAGGTCATTAAGATTTCGAGTAATGATTATGAGCCTTCAGAAGAGGATATTCTATATGCCGAAGGGGTGACCCCTAACAATGGACTTGCCTTCATCGAGTTCTCTTTCGATGATCATAGTGCTAAATCAAATGTATATGATGAGGACACTGCATGCCAACCGCCGCTAAACAGGTATGGATCTTTGTTTGCTGCTCTACTAGTTGTAAGATTTCTGTTTACAAACATAAGATTTTTTCGTCACACATATCACATATGTGTATTTAATGCACGTGAGAACAAAAAACAATTATAAAATCCTCTTCACCATTCAGAAGGCAATAGTTTTTTATTCTCAAACATAAAATAACACATAGTATTGTCTTTCCTTGTGTGTTGTACAAATTGGATGTAAAAAAACAGTTTTCTTATTGTTAGAATTATCATCACCCTAGCAGTTTAAAGTTCTGAAGTGTGCGTCCCATCTTACATAGGTACCAGCTGATTCGTGTTAGCTCCAAGGGACCGCATGATTCTGGCAAATGGATGGATATGTTTGAAGACGTGACAGCGGTAGTCTTCTCTGTAGCATTAAGTGACTATGATGACATCTGGTCCCTTGGTCATGGCCCACCACAAAACAAAATGTTGGTAAACAGAGATTTGTTTGAGAGTTTGATTCGACACAGATGCTTTAAGAACGTCACTTTCGTGTTTATCCTAAACAAGTATGATGTCTTTGAGGATAAAATTAGAAAAGTCCCTCTAACGGTCTGCGAGTGGTTTAAAGAGTTCAGACCTTTGAAAACCCGCCACTACAATCAGTCCCTAGCAAATTACGCATATCATTATGTAGCTCATAAATTCAAGGAATTGTATTCTTCCATCACCGGAAGAAAGCTATTTGTGTGGCCAAGTATAGCTCGGGAACGTTCATCAGCGGATGAAGCATTCAGGTATGTTGGTGAAGTGGTTAAGTGGGAGGTGGAGAAGGATAGAATATGTAGTATGGGTGATGAGAACAGTGACAATTCGTTCTATAGTACAGAATAAATGGTTCTGCTTATTTGCAGATATGAAGAGAGATATCAGTGTCTCTCTGCTCTTGGGGTGCTTTTTAAACCTCCAAGGGAATGTTTCATTGCTTGTGATTGCAATGCTCCAAACCTAAAATCTAAATGGAAAACGCAAAGAGAGACAACATATATATTACGTACATAGTCAAGTAGATCACACCTTTGATTAGTCTATGCACATCAACAGATTTTCTTGTTTTGTACTTCTTCGATTGGACATTATATTCTTAGGCAGAGTTAATGCTCTGGTTGAGAATTCAGGTGAATCTAAGTAATGAATTTAATCAACTCTGAGAACCTTTTTGGCATTATAAACCTAAGGTTAGTGGTTGCATCCAGGGATGGACTCGGGCCGGGTGGCCCGACCCGGAACCGGCCCGGGACCGGTACTGTTCCGGCCCGGCCCGAACCGGTGGCCCGGTCAGTGACCGGTCCGGGTAGGCCCGACCCGGTGGGTTTCCGGTCCGGGCTCGGGTCACCCATAACAAGGCCCGGCCTGGCCGGGCCCGGTTCGGGCCAAATTTATTTATTTTTTTGGTTTTTTTCATTTGTTTGGGCTCCACCGGGTTGGGCTTGATGTTTAGGAGGGGTTTGGGGGTGAGGGTGGGGGGGGTTCAGGGATGGGTAGCTAAGCAAAAAAAAAAAAAAAAAATTAACCAAACCCGAGGCCCGGCCCGGACCCGGACCGGACCCGGTGGCTACCCGGGCCGGTCCCGGGTCCAGCTATATAGAACCGCTGGCCCGACCGGGCCTAGGCCCGGCCCGGGCCCGACCCGGCCCGAGTCCAACCCTAGTTGCATCCCTTTCACTCCATGTCTCTACCGGAATAGGGATGAATGTCACATGTTTTGTTTAAGGAGATATGAATGTAGTAAAATGTATTAAATTATGTTTGGTAAATAGTTGTTATGTAGTACTTCCTTCGTCCCACTTGATGGATTTTTTCTATTTACCTAGTCAAATAAGTTTAAAATATACGCTTGGTAAATCAATTGTTGACTTGGACAGTTGGACTTGGGCATGGACTTGATCATGGTTCTGGTCCCAGACCGAGGGATCCCGGTCAAAAAACATTGAAGCTCGGGCCTGACTTGGGTGTTACGGACTTTATGATTCCCGGTCTAGTTCTGGGTAATTGACCGGTCTCAGCATCTCTTTTAATTATTTAAAAATATTATATTAATACAAACAAAAAACTATTCACATTAAAAATGAAATGTAAATTTATTTGAAACATTAAGAGGCCGTCTAGTGACTATGTTTTTCGGTTATCTGGCTTATCAGTAATTTTTTTCACTAAATATTTAATTTTGATTTCGCGCGCTGAATTGTGTAATAATAAGAAAAGGTAAGGTTGAAGTTACTTTAGTGGTCATATTGATTGATATTATTGTAGAAGACAATTTTAACTATTTTTCATATAATTTTTTTATTAACATAACATATGTTAAATATAATTTTCATTAAATCATATAATCCGTCAATCTAATCACTTGAGTTAGAACTTTATAAATTTCATCAGAATTAGCCGATTTATCCGATTTCTACGTAATGACTTGTATATTACGTAGTATAAAAAGAAAGAATGGCTAAAATAAGATAACAAGCTATTAAGTGGACAAAAATGAGACCTTACTTTAATCCTCATCATCTTACTCTATACAAAAGCAAGTGGAATGCAAGCCATTTTCCCTGCCTAAACTACCATCAATAATGTGGGCCGGGTCGGGTTTAAGAGAAGCTAAACATTACACGCTAGATGCACATTTAATGGTCTGCAAAACCAGATGGGACAGAACAACTTTATTGGACATTGGGATAACGTGAAAGGCTAAACTCTGTCTGAGTCAACATGCGAATCTTCTTTCTCTTGAAACTAAAAAAAAAGCCGGCTCACACTTTGTTTCCCGTGCCTATTACGGAGTATAATGAATTGAACCTTATAATTCACATCCAAAATTTTTCAGTATGGCCGTTGAGAGAGCTCTGGCGAATCAAGGTGAGGCAGCAGCAAACACATCAATTCGCTTCGGCTCCATTATCGCTGCCTAACCAAGAGGGAAATTCCACCCTACGCTGAAGTAGCCTCACTACTTTCGATGATGGGGCCTAGCCTCCAATTCGATACCAGTGATGGTGAACCCCGGACGACTGAAAGGAGAAACCTTAGGGTTGGTGCATGTGGACAGTGGATTGTGACCAAATCCAAGAGCCTGCGAGGTCGGACTGATTTCTACTACACCGGGAAACGTCTGGTCAGAGATAAACCTAAATTCCGATGGAGACACTCAGCGAAATGAGGGATGGTTGCATCAACACTTTCGAGGATGACTTCACCAGCTTGTCGAGAGGCTCCATCTAGCGACCTTGGTTGCAAGCTTCTCCTGGAATACAAGGCATGCTTTTAGCATTGTTTCCAGATTTAAGATGCAGGAGTTCTATTTTGACTGGTGAGGAAGGCTTAGACAGTTGGGTGTGGTTGATCATGTTAAAATTATTTGGACTTCTCCCATTTTCAAGAAGGAAGGGCCTCACAAACGGAGAGGGAACCCGGGAGGTATTTGTCATAAAATTGTTGTTGTAGAGAGTATTTGACCTCGCTAAGAATTTATTATTGAAAGTAAATCATTTCTTTTCCTATTTCTTGAAAGCAATAATAATATCTATATATCTGAATCAAAATATGGAATTTCATCTACTGTGACCATGTTCTAAGTTCTAACTTAGTTGAAGGGTTCATTCCCATCTATTGGCTCAAAATTGGCTGGTAAGGGTGATACCTTATTACTCCGCATGTGTAATGTATTGCCTATCATTTGGAAATGTTTTAGAATATTTTTGTTAGAAAAACAGGTGTGAAGATGACATTATTTACATATATTTTGCAGATTTCATAAATTAAATGTGATTGTATACAAAACTATTATTAAATTTACTCCATGTATTTTATTTTTATTAAGGAAAATTTTGAATTCCAATGAGCCTAATCAGAATACTGCGTATATGATACATGTACTTACATATACATGCATACATCTGTCTAAAATATTTTAAAATACCATACTTTTGAATGTTATAAAAATAGGGAAAAATAATAAAAATATCTCAAACTTTGAAAGGGTGTGAAGTAAACACCCCAAACTTGCATATGTAATTTAAATACCCCAAACTTTATATAAAAAGTTACTTTTAATAAAGGAGGTTGAGTTTTCATAAAAAACATATCGTCTTAGGCTCTGAACTTTACATTTAATAGTCTACAATGAAATGTCCATTCACATTTCCTTTTATTAGCTTATTAAATTTTATCAGTGAAATTCCACGTGTAATAATACGGGGTTTCATATAAATACTCCACATCTCTACTTATTACGGAGTATTAATGGAAACACTTAGCAATTGTGATTTGAATCACGGTTGTATTTAACTATTTATACTATAAACATGACATTTTTTATTCCAAAATGTTTGAACGGAAATAAGAATTTTCCAAGGCGGTATCTGTAACGTTTATTTTTATCTTCTTCCAATACATTGTAGGCGGTAATAACTGTTAGTAATATTATCTTCTTCCAAAACATTATAGGTAGTAAAAACTCTTAGTAATAATAACTTTTGTTATATAATACCTCATATTCTATTTTCATACCATCACAGATGGTATATAATGAAAATTTGATGTTAAAGTTAATATTCCATATAATATAATAAATAAACAAAACAATATTATTTTACTTAATTTTTGCTTCGCACGGATGAAAATCTAGTTATCACAGTGCTGCAAAGGTTTGAAAATACAAAACTATCCCTAATCCTCAAATCCATCTTATCCAACTGTCTCCAAATATTCTTCTTTCCGTTGCAACCATCTTGTCTTCTCCTTTTTTGTTCGCAAATTGCCGCCAGATGACTTTGTGGCTGGGCAGATCCGCCATCGACTTTAGGGTTGAGGAAATCTCACACATAGTATAATCCTCCACATATCTGAATTTTGCTGGCTCCTTGGGGCAGCTGTGTTACGGCTTGGGATAGCAAACATGGATTTGGTTAATGGTGGAGGAGTGACAGGGGCACGAGCGGTGGACATGGGTGGGGGAAGTGGCGAGAAGTAATTGTTGTTGGCGGTTCGCCGGGGCTGTGGTCATTGGTTTCATAGGCATTGGTGGTCACTAAAGCCGTCCGAGTAAAAAATTGGCAGCAAGTCACTATGACTGTTGGTCATAAAAATTCTACTCTCAAATTCTAATAGAATTATAATTATTATAGTGTGGAAAAATTATGAAAATGAGGCTACTCATTGTAGTTTTTTAATTAAGGCACCCACCCCCAAACCCATCAAACCCCAACCCCCAATGGCCCAACGGCTTTATAGCCATTTATAGTCGTTCCAATGACTTTAAGGGGGTGTCCTCGATTGGGATTTCACAAGATTTTAAAGGATTGAGATTTTAATGGATTTTGATGGAATTGAATAGAATCTGTTGGATTTCATGGAATTGAAAATCCTTTGTCTGGAATCTATTGGATTCCATGGAAATGAAATAGAATTGCAGGGGTACGGAAGAAGACATATGACGATAGGATTGGGGGGGTTTGAAATTGCATGGCAGATGAATGATCTGAGAGGTGCGATTGCAAAAACAGATGAAAAGAACATTGATGAACCTGAATATGTTGTTAAAAAGGACCGAAAATCAAACAGCAAAACTGGAATTCCACCTAGGCCTTCAAGTGCAGAAAGATCAATAAAGGGTAGAGGGGGGGAGAGGATACCAATGCTGTTACAGAGGTACGGAAGAAGAAAACAAGGTTCTCCCGCACAGTGCTTCTCGCTTTGCTTCGCTTCTCCGGTGAGTTCCTTCTGGCTTTGTTTTGGAAATCCGTGGAAATCCGAAGGCGAGCAGAGAGAGTTTCCGTGTATTCTTTCCCTTGTATTTTGGCTTTCGAAATCCACCGGAATCCTTAGCAATCCAGACTTAAAGAATCCACAGACACTTTGAGGACACCCGGATTTTAACAGACTCCACCGAAATCCAAATCGGGGACACCTGAATTCTGACGGAATTCTAAACTCCATTAAAATCCCCTTCTCAAAGTGAAAAACATAAAAAAATGATTATTGGGATCAGAATCGGGATCAGAACCCGCCCGATTCGGTCCTAAGATACACTAATCGGGACCGGGTACCCCTATTACCTTGTTCTGCCAGGCTGGGTTCATGTCCATTTGGACTATTGAAAGCAAAAAAGCCAAAACATTGGTTGGTTGGAATCATGGCATTGTTTTAGTACAATATAATTGTAGGGGTTTCCATTGATATATTACTAAAATGCTAGTTAGGAATGAAAAAGTGAGAATTTTTTATCTTTTTTGAAAAAGTGACTAAATAAGTTTTAAAGTTGGACCAAGTATAGTGTGGTCTGATGATATCACTGTGATACTCCCAATGAGAAAGTCATATGTTCGAATATCATCCCAACTTAAGGATGTTGACTTTAACGTAAAATATATACTCCGTACTATAATAAGCAAGAAAGTTTTATCAAAAAAACGCTTGAAACCTGGAAAGCTATTTTGTCCTAGTAATACTCGATGCCCAGCGACCAAGTGTTAAAATTTCGGTGGCGGTAACACCCATTTCCCTAAATAAGACTTCCGCTGTATTTCTTCAACTCTTTTATGAATGAATAAAGATTTTATTTCAACTATATTATTATGGGTGGGAAATTTAGGGGTGTTAACCGACCCCATAATGACATATTATATGCACACCTGCAAATAAAGAAACAAATAAAAAGCAATTTGGAAAAATCAAACAAATATAAATAACGATTATTGTAGTGCACACCTGCACATAAATAAACAAATCAAAAACAACTTAGGAAATAATTAGACACCAAATATTTACTCCGTATATATTCGTTTATATAATAAAAGACAAAAGTAAGCCATAAACATAAATATAATGACTAATGATACAGAACGAAGTACTCCCTCCGTTTCACAATCTTTGCCACACTTTCCTTTTTTGGCTGTTTCAAAATATTTGCCACACTTCTATTTAAGGAAAGTTTTAACCTGCAAATTACCACCATACCCTCCCAATTAAAACACTCATCCGCCCCATTTATTCCTCACCCGTTTACTCTTCCCCATCAACCGCATGCCATTTACTCCTCAGCCCCATTTATCTTCCCAATCAACCGCACCCCATTTACTCCTCAGCCCCATTCCTCTTCCCAATCAACCGCCCCATTTCTTCTTCTCGTTTATCTTCTCCACCTCTACGCTGCTACTCATCTACCATTTCTCTTCCAAAGCAACCCCTTCCCATTGCTCAGCCCCATTTCTCTTCTCGTTTATCTTCCCATCCGCTGCTACCCATGGACCCCTTCTCTTCGAACCATCTACCCGTGTCTCCGGAAGAAGTAAAATGCCCTCCTCCATAATTAAACATGCAAGAGGAAAAAGGCTTAGATCTGATATCGAAAAACGTCCCTGTGCCTATAGATCTGTTGCAAGTGGAGCCTGTGCCTATACATCTGTTGCATGTGGAGGCTGTGCCTTGCTTTCGTCCATGGAGACTTCATTTTGGGGATTCTAGTGAGGATGAGACAGATCCAAATTGGGCTATTCGAAAAAATATGGGGACAACCTTGTGTCCGACACATACGAAGGGCTAGATGGCTCGGTGGAAGATGGAGAGGAGGTGAGTTCGGCAGCGGCGGATGCAGGTGAGGAGCTGACATGTTCAGAGGAAGAGGCCGAGTGGGAGGAACATTATGCATGCCACTTCCCAGGGAAGTAGCTTGTACTCCTTACTTCTCTGTAATTTGACTATATACTCATGTTAATTGAGTTCTAGGAAACTAATGATGTTATGAGGTTTGAGTTCATGTTGTCTGAAATTGTTAAGCTTGTGTTTAGTAGTGATGCCACCCAATTTACATAATTGTAGGAGGCTCTTTTGCTATTCACTGATTTTCTGGAAAGTAAAGAACAATTTACATAACTGGGCTTGAGTTCATGGTGTCTGAATTTGTTAAGCTTGTGTTTAGAAGTGATGTCACCCAATTTACATAATTGTAGGAGACTCTTTTGCTATTCACTGATTTTCTTGAAAGTAAAGAACAATTTACATAACTGGGTTTGAGTTCATGGTGTCTGAATTTGTTAAGCTTGTGTTTAGCAGTGATGCCACCCAATTTACATAATTGTAGGAGGCTCTTTTGCTACTCACTTATTTTCTGGAAACAATTGAATAGTGAAAACATAAGTGCTCTTGTGCATTGCAAAATGAGTACCTGCCATTTAAATAACTTTGAATCTGGGCTTACAAAAAATTGTACAACTTGTACATGGCAGTACTTCAATACGTGTACTTCCATACCAGTGTACATACAAATAGCATAAATAAGCATTAAACTTGTTATAACAGTTCATATTTGAAGAACATGTCTATTCTTCATTCATGAACTGTTATCATGTTTGACCTGCATTGGTAGTTGCCAGTTGTCCAATGTAGTATACCCTAGCTGTTTCATACAGTTCTGCACTAATTTGGACATTTCTTGGTAATTGCCCCTACTTCTCCAATCTGTCTTTGCCTATATGGCTCAATTTGAAATTGTTGCCTCCCATGTTCTGCAGTATTCCTTCCATTACACATTGGAAGCTTAAAAAACTTTGTTCAATGTCCTTGGTGTAAGTTCATTGAATGAAGTTTGTACAGCTTCAATTAAACCTGTAATATTCTTTGGCCCTTTTTTATCTTTGATTGAATCAATTGCTCTAAAGAACCCCAGGTCCAGAACATTCATGTCTGGACTATTTGGAGGTTGGCATTTCAATTCAATGTTTCAACCTTCCTTGGTTGCAATCTGTATAAATTCTGGATCATTAAGCAGTAAGTGAGGTCTGGCATTGTCTTGTTGTATTATAACATGTCTGCTTCCACTTTCTGGCCACTTCTCTTTTATTGATGGAATAACTTTGTTTAGCATCATGTCTTTTATCACAGTCCTAGTCACACTGAGTATTGGTTTTGTCTCAACTGTTCCAGCTGGTCTGTTTTTGCTAGATCTTTTGGCTGGTTCTTCATGTGTGAATGGAAATATGCATACTTTTCCATCACATACAACCTCTCCATTATCTTTTATTCTGGGCCTACCAACAACAGCTAGGAACATTATCTTAGGAATGATTTTTTTTATTGTGTTGTTCTGTATGGATCCTCTTCTCTTGAAACAGTGTAGAATGTGGTTGTTTCTTTTGACAGATAAAACCAATTTTCATCAATATGTATGTGGTCATAGAAGTCATGAAAAGTAGGGCTTGTTGGTATGGAATCTCGAAGTATATGACTTAAGCAGTACTCTAACCTTCTCAACTTGCCAACATCTGAAAGCAACGACTTGATAGCACCAGAATGCCTCTTGATTTCCTTTCTTTTAAACCATCTGCATACTGTAGAGGAGGAAACTTGCATGTGAAAGCCCAAAGCTCTCATATTTTTCCTGTTATGCAATGGGATTTCTTTCATTTTATGACTGTCTAAAGAAATCTTTTTCCTGCCTACATTACCTTTCCAGTTGCTTTGCAAGTTCATGACCCCCCCCCCCCCCCCCCCGAGCATGTATTTGTTCTTTTGCTTTCTTCCAGATCCTGTGGATAGTTTCTCTACACACTTTGAACTCCTTGGATATTTCAATAATAACGCCCCTCTGAAGTTTCCCTGCACTTGCCATGCCTAACAACTTTTGTGTTATGCGATGTTTAGTTTTTTTTGGTATTCTAGGCCTCTTTTGCAATGATGTTTCTCCTCCCCCCTGATTTTCTGGTTCAAACATTTGTGCAGATGATATGGGGACGGGTTGATCTTCTGAAGGCGCGGCGAGAGGTGTCACTGGTTGGTCTTTTGCGCATGCTTGATCATCCGGAGGATTTTCTAGGAGCTGTGTGATGGAGTATTAACTCCTAGAGAGAAGGGAGATCTAGAGAGATAAAGTGATATATATAATGAATTTCCAACCCTTTACATGGCTCCCATAGGGAGTATTTATAGGAGAAAAGTGGGCTGGGCCTCCAGGCTTGGGTCTGGAAGGCCCATTTACAATAAAAGGCCAATAAATGGCTAACAAATGGTATTTAATCTATTCTAACGGGTATACATGAATAAAATAGAGTGTACAATGAAATAAATGCTATCTACTGAGCGTATGTGGGCCGCTGTCCGGGTCCAACAGTCGTGAGACCCGGGGGTCCGAGTCTATATACTCTATCACGAGTCCCCCACTCTCTGAGTCGAGAGTATTCGAGGCGAAAGAGAGTAGAACTGTGTGCTGATCTGTCGTCGTCTGGTGAGTAAACTTCGTGAACAAAAATTTGAATTTCTACTTCTTTTCCATTGCGTAGGTGCTTAGTCCCCCGCTCTTCCAGTCCCCCACTCCTTGAGGCGAGTGTAATGAGGTGAAGAGGAGTAGAGTAATGCGTGTCGGATGATGTCTTCAACAGGGGGCCGAGGGTTGACACCTTTTGATCCACGATGGTGAGATGCCTCGTTAAAAACCTCATTAGGAAAAACCCTGTGGGAAAAAATCCTAATGAGGGAAAAAGAGTACACCGGATGCCCCCAAAATGAAACAAAAGGTGCGAGCCCTTCGGCCTGGAGATGGAGCTGCAGCGGTGCCCGTCTGCTGGGGGGATGGCCGAGGCCGATCTCTAGATGTGGGTAGCTCATCATGATCAGTAGTCCTAGTCATCAAATAAAAATGACTAAGAGATGGGTCGAGCGACCGTCCACAATATGATGTCTTGTTCATCAAATAAAGATGACCAGAACGTAAGGCCGATGGGCCGATATGACCTCCATGTAATCAAATAAAGATGACTGGGAGGCTAATGGCCGAGAGGCCTGTACGAGAGCTCCACGTTGTCGAATAAGGACGATGAGGCGATGTATGGCCGAGGGGCCTGCATAGAGCTCCACGTCATCAAAATAAAGACGATGGGGCGATGTATGGCCGAGGGGCCTGCATAAGAGCTCCACGTCGTCAAATAAAGACGATGGGGCGATGTGTGGCCGAGGGGCCTGCATAAGAGCTCAACGTCGTCAAATAAAGACGACGAGGCGATGTGTGGATGAGGGGCCTGCATGAGAGCTCCACATCATCAAATAAAGACGACGGGGCGATGGTGCAGCCGAGGGGCCTGCATAAGAGCTCCACGTCGTCAAATAAAGACGACGGGGCGATGGTGCGGCCGAGGGGCCTGCATAAGAGCTCCACGTCGTCAAATAAAGAGGATGGGGCGATGGTGCGGCCGAGGGGCCTGCATAAGAGCTCCACGTCGTCAAATAAAGACGACTGGGCGATGGTGCGGCCGAGGGGCCTGCATAAGAGCTCCACGTCGTCAAATAAAGATGACGGGGCAATGTGTGGCCGAGGGGCCTGCAAATGAGCTTCACGTCATCAAATAAAGATGACAGAGCGAGATATGGCTCAGAGGCCTACAAATGAGTTCATCGTCATCAAATAAAGATGACAGAACGATATATGGCCGGTGGGCCTGTAGATGAGCTCTTCGTCATCAAATAAAGATGTCAGAGCGATATATGGCTGATGGCCTATGACTGAACTCTGGGCTCCTTTAGCTTTTTAGCCGGGGACCGCAAGACGTTCGCTATATCTGAACAGGGGGACGAGGCGGTGGACGCCTGTCTGAATATGAGGATGACGACGCTGATGAGTCGGTCCGAATATGAGGACGACAGCGCTGACGAGCCGGTCCGAATATGGGGACGATTGCGCTGGTGGAGCCGACCGTCATATAGAGGCGATAGTCACCATCCGTGATGCGAGCCTGATCGCTAGCCCAACACACTCGGCGCTGATGAAGCCGTTGTTGGGGTAGGGCGTCATGTCGTGGCTGAGGAGCCGGCCGTGATTCGAGGTCGTCAGCACTATGAGGCTGATCCAAAAGTCCAAGCAACGGTCACCATCCGATGAAGGAATGACTGAGACCGGTCTTGGGGATAGATAATCACACCGAGGCTGAGGGGTCGGTCGTGATGTGCGGACGGCGATGATGAGCCGATCCGATAATATGATGACGAGGTAAGAATGAAGCCGATCGTCATATAAGGGCGATGGTCACCATCCAGGAAGGGATGGCGAGCCCGATCGCTAGCTCAAGACTCTCGACGCTGAGGAAGCCGATCTTGAGATAGATAGTCACTCCGAGGCCGAGGGGCCGGTCGTGATATGCGGATGGCGACGAAAGGAGCCAATCCGAAATATGATGATGGGGCAATGATGAGCCGGCCGTCATATAGAGGCGATGGTCACCATCCAGGAAGGGATGGTGAGCCCAATCGCTAGCTCAAGACCGCGTTGAGACCGAGGGGTCTGCCGTGATGTGAGGATGACGACAATGATGAGCCATTCCAATAAATGATGACGAGGCCATGATGGGCCAGTCGTCATATAAAGGTGACGCTCACCATCCAGGAAGGGATGGTGAGCCCGATCGCTAGCTCAAGACTCGGCGCTGAGGAAGCCGCTCTTGAGATAGATAATCACGCCGAGGCCGAGGGGCCGGGCGTGATGTGAGGACGACGGCGATGAGGGGCCGGTCCAAAAATCCATGCAACGGTCGTCATCCGGTAAAGGAATGACTAAGAACGGTCTTGAAATAGATAATCACGTCGATGCCGAGGGGGCCAGTCGTGATATGAGGACGGAAGCACTGAGGGCCGGTCCGAAGATCCATGCAACGGTCGCCATCCAGTAAAGGAATGACTAAGACCGGTCTCGAGATAAATAATCACGTCGAGGCCGAGGGGGCCAGCCGTGATATGAGGACGAAAGCACTGAGGGCCGGTCCGAAGATCCATGCAACGGTCGCCATCCGGTAAAGGAATGACTAAGACCGGTCTCGAGATAAATAATCACATCGAGGCCGATAGACCGGTCGTGATGTTCGGATGGTGATGAGAAGGAGACAATCCGAAATACGATGACGGGGCGATGATGAGCCGACCGTCATATAGAGGTGACGGTCACCATCCGGGAAGGGATGGCGAGCCCAATCGCTAGCTTAAGACTCTCGGCGCCGAGGAGGCCGATCTTGAGATAAATAATCACATCGAGGCCGATAGGCCGGTCGTGATGTTCAGATGGCGATGAGAAGGGGCCAATCCAAAATACAATGACGGGGCGATGATGAGCCGGCCGTCATATAGAGGCGACGATCACCATCCAGGAAGGGATGGCGAGCCCAATCGCTAGCTTAAGACTCTCGGCGCTGAGGAGGCCGGTCTTGAGATAAATAATCACGCCGAGGCTGAGGGACCGGTCGTGATGTGATGAAGGGCAAGCTGATGATGCTGGACTGAACATGAACGACGGCGGAGCCGATCCGATGATGGACTAAGCTTGGACGCTCGTCTGAGATGAGGGACGACGCTGTGCGCTCGTCTGAGATGATGGACGGCGCTGGGCGCTCGTCTGAGATGATGGACGGCGCTGGGCGCTCGTCTGAGATGATGGACGACGCTGGGCGCTCGTCTGAGATGAGGGACGGCGCTGGGCGCTCGGCTAAGATGAGGGACGGCGCTGGGCGCTCGTCTAAGATGATGGACGGCGCTGGGCGCTCGTCTGAAGATGAGAGACGGTGCTGGGCGCTCGTCTAAGATGAGGGACGGCGCTGGGCGCTCGTCTGAGATGATGGACGGCGTTGGGCGCTCATCTGAAGATGAGGGACGACGTTGGGCGCTCATTTGAGATGAGGGACGGCACTGGGCGCTCGTCTGAGATGAGGGACGGCGTTGGGCACTCGTCTGAGGGACGGCGCTGGGCGCTCGTCTGAGATGATGGACGTCGCTGGGCGCTCGTCTGAGATGATTGACGGCGTTGGGCACTCGTCTGAGATGAAGGACGGCGCTGGGCGCTCGTCTGAGGTGGGGCACGGCGCTGGGCGCTCGTCTGAAGATGAGGGACGGCACTGGGCGCTCGTCTGAGATGTACTTAGCCAAATATGTGGCTTGATTTGTGGGGATTTTATTTTTCATCGCTCGAGGCCGACGAGTGCACGGTCCTCGGCTTCCCTTTTTTTCTTTTTTTTTGGGGATTTCGCTTAAGACCGGCGAGTGCGCGGCCCTTCGGCTTTCCCTCTCTTATTTCGATTCCCTATTTAGGGGAGTGTCCTTCTTTCAGGCTTCGGTCGAGGGGGTCGATAGTCCCTCGGCAGGTGGGGCGTCGTATAGATCGCCCTATGGTCTCGGGGAGGTCCTGTCGCCTATTTATGACGCGGACTAGGCTTTTGGTCGGTATCCGACGGCTGCCGTTTCCCAACCCCGAGTTTGGGGATTTTGTCACCTCGTCCATGATTTCAGACTGGTCGTCCTGCGATCTGGCGCGTGGACGACGCGGTGAGCTTCCCATTTCAAGACGCGGGCCGTTTGCGGGCCCCTCGTTCTGGGGACACCGTCAGCCACACCCGAGCGTCTCGCTCTACGGGACCGAAATGGTGTGCTCTCTCAGCTAGACCTGAGCGTTTCGCTCTAAGGGGGGCTGATACGAAATACAATGTTGAGCATACCTGAGCCTTTCGCTCTAAGGTTGCTGACACGATACGTGGTATCTTCTATTTACATTTTCAAAAAATAAGCGGAATGCAATAGGTGCGTTGTTCATGGCAACGGCTTTTGGGCGACGCGATTAGCGTCTCGAAGAACGAGATGTACCGTTTACCGCTTTTAGGCATAATGCCGTGTGCGGCCGGTAGCGGCTCTCATTTTTAGATGCCCGAGTCACCAAATAAAGGTGACTAGGGTAGGTTGAGGGACCCAAATATAATTCAAATCATCAAATAAAGATGTTCAGTAGACTAGAGCTTCGGTTGCACCACCTTGGAGATTTTAACCGGCCAGAATGGTGGTGGCAACAATAATAATAGTAAAACTTCTTTTTCTAATAGTGGCAAAGCTATTTTGCTCCATATTTAATGCATAAGCAGAAGAAAATTCGTGGCACTTGGCTCATTTTTTGACTGAAGTTGATGTTCTTTGGGAACCCAGCTGGCCGAAGATGGACTGGGCCTGGTCCTTAGGGAATCTGGTCTTGGGTTGCCACTGCAATAAAATGATTCGGTGTGAAGGACTTCCTCCTTAACCCAAATTCACCCACAGCCCAACCCAATTGGGCCCATTTCAGCTGTTGGAGACATAAGCCACAGATCTTCTCTTCTTGACGTAGAGACCGCAAGGCGATGGATAGATGGCAGGGACCTCCGACGCTGCTGCAGAATGAGGAGGCACTGGGACGCCGAAAGCTGTGGTCCACGCCGGAATATTGTGGGAAAAGTTGTCGCCGTAGTGTCCATGGCCAGGCGCTGAACACACTGGTGGACGAGGGTCCCATCTTGGCCGAAGGATCCGCCATTCAGGGCTGATGCTAACCAAAGATAGCGGAAAGGACGAGGGTCCCGCCATGGACGACGGCTCCACGATTTGGGGCCGATGGTGACCAGGGACGACGCGGTCGACGAGGGTCCCCTAGCCGAGGGCCCGCCGACCTGGCCGGTGATGGTAACCAGGGAGGACGAGGTGGACGAGGGGCCTCCTCCGGCCGGTGGTATGCTTGTTTGGCCGCTGATGATAAACTGGGACGAAGGAGTTATGGCCGAGGTGCTGTCCTTGATTGTCTGGCAGAAGTGGTGAGGCGCTTTGGATATTTCTTCCAAATCGGAGCTGTGCTGGTTTTGTGGAGTCCATTGCTGTAGTCCGGCCGAGGCAGCACTCTAGCCAAAGGTACCCTGGACGGACGAGGTGTTCCCAGGCTGTCATATGTTCATGTTTGACCGAGGGGCACTGTGTGGTGATGGAGCCGTTGCAGGCGAAGGGCGTCGAGGAGTTCTCTTTGGCCGAAGGAGCCACCTTTCCTCTGTTCGAGCGGATGGGTTTTTTTTGCCGAAGAGAAGCAACTTGCTGCTGGAAGATGAGGGTCCCGTCCGGCCGAAGAATAGCTTGAGGTGTCCGCTTTCTTGGCCGAGAGTGAAGACTGGTGGTGATGAGGGGTTAGCGGTTTAATTCAATCGCTTGGCCGAAGCATGTCCTCCTCAATCGTTTGACCGGGGTGACATGGCCGATGTGAGGCTTTGCCGAGGGGGGATGGCGACGGGTGACCCTGGATGAAGGAGGTACTGCTCTCCGCTTCGTGTTTCTTTTGTTTGAATTTTGGCAGAGTTGCGGAGTGTTGGCCGAAGGTTCACTGCTGGCCGATGAAGCGTCGCGGTAGATGATACGTTGCTGGCCGGTGGCGCACTGCTAATTGTCTCGAGGATGAGGGCGAGAAAATCTGTCCTACCCTCTGTTCAGGTTTGGCCGGAGGAACTGCCTTTCCTCTGCTGGTGTCGATGTGTTTCTTTTGTTCTGGCCGAAGAAGAGTTTTTGGACGATGGTGGCCACCCAGATGAATTTCATCTTTTGATCCACAGTTGTTTTCTAGCAACAATAATTTGCTACTAGGGAGCCGAGATGGCATCATGCCCTCTAGGCCGAGGGGACCTGCTTCCCCGATCATTGTTTTGGAGGAGCTTACTTGATGTATTCTAGCTCTCAATGAAAGTATCATTTTATTGAGAGCTAGAATACATCAACGAAAGCACCATTTGATGGAGTATTAACTCCTAGGGAGAAAGGAGAGCTAGAGAGATAAAGTGATATATGTAATGAATTTCAAATCCTTTACATGGCTCCCGGGAGTATTTATAGGAGAAAAGTGGGTTGGGCCTCCAGGCTTGGGCCTAGAAGGCCCAGTTACAATAAAAGGTCAATAAATGGCTAACAAATGGTATTTAATCTATTCTAACGGGTATACATGAATAAAATAGAGTGTACAATGAAATAAATGCTATCTATTGAGCGTATGTGAGCCGTTGTCCGGGTTCAACAGTCGTGAGACCCGGGGGTCCGAGTCTATATACTCTATCACCGTGCTTCTTCCATTCTTGGTTTTTAGTGTTTTGTTTGTAATGAGAACTTCTATTTGTAGATGTAATCTGATGTGTTTGAAATATTTCAGGTTGTATTGGAGGGAATTGTAATGTTTAGGAGGGAAATGTAATGTTATTTTAGGCTTTAATATGAATTCAGAGTACTGTAGACGAACTGATGGTTCTACAGTACATGGATGAATTCAGTCAAGTATGCTGCGTACACTTTTTTACCGCGCCTCCCCATTAAGGGTATTTATGGAAACTCTAGCTCAAAAGTTAAATTCCCTTAAATGTTGAAAAGTCCAAGTGTGGCAAACATTCTGAAACGGAGGGAGTATATATTTTATGGAACAATAGTTTACCGGTCCATTCCGATTCAGACTTGTTTTTTCCAGGTTTGACCCGGACCGGAATCCGGAATTTTGAGAAAGTAAGGACCGAAACCTGGACCAGTTAATACCGGTCCGATCCAGAGCGATTCATTCCGGTCCGGTTTCAGATCTAAAATACGGTCCAACACGGTTAATGCACCGCCCATAGTCCAATCTGAGGATGCGTCCGGTCCAAACGTAATCTGGCCCAGTGTATGTGCTGACACCCAAATACAAAAGTCCAAATCCGGAGACGCCTTAAAGGTCTTCTGCTTCTTCCCGGTGCAAGTTGCATAGTACGGCCGAACGCGAGAAGCCACTCGCCACGTCTACCGTCACCCGCTGTCCCAGTTGTACGCCGCCTGCGTCTTCCCGGAAGCCCGCCTACTCGCCCAGGCGGCCCAGCTGAAAATCTGACCGCGTCGGGCGTCTGCGGTATCGCCCGCGGCCCAAGAGTCCCACTGCGGCCCTCGCCTGTTTCCCTGCCAGTCAACCAGTGTCCCAATCGGCAACCTCAATCGACTCTCGCTGGCTATCCTCTTACTTTTAGCGAGTCAGGTATGGTTTTGCAAATTTATTAATTTATAACTTCAGGATTATTTTATTCATTTATAAATATGTTAGTGGTGAATTGTTACTTGTGTGTTTTTAATTTTAAATTGAAAATCAGGGATTGCAAGTTTCTTAACATAATAACATATTAATATCAATCGTGCGATTGAAAATAATATGTTGATGATTTCATTATTTTTTTTCAATTGAAGTAGGTATTACTACACAAACTATTTCTAAATTGGCATAAACAACATTGAATTCGTTTTTGAGTCTACTACAAGTCAAGAAAATAGACAAGAGTTAAATGACTTGATTGATAATCCAAGTATTTATCTGTTCAAGAGGAATTTATTTCTGATGCCATGGAAATTGAGCGGGATCAGGGAAAATTTAAAAGTTAGTCGTTTATACTCAGTATGTATTGTCTAAAAATATTGTTATATGGATTTTAATGGATTTTAATCATTATGTTCGAACTGTTTACTCGTTTACATTTTTACATATTTTTTAGTTTTGTCCTGGCTACGCCCCTTGCCATGTCTAAGCTTTTTCATCTTGTATCTGGTCCTAGGTCTGCCGTGTTGGTGCTTCATAGCTATGTATTACGGAAACTCTCGGGAAGGAGTACGTTTCCATTTCGGAAACTCTCGAAATAGTTGTTTTTCTAAAAAAATATGGCATTTCCTGTTTCACATTTCCCCATGGTTCCCACGTCTCTGTGCAACTTAGCTTCATAGTTTTAGCTTTAATAGATGCCTTGGATTTACGAGTATGTCAAGTGTTTGGATGTATATTTGCATATTGTCCCTGCAAGTGACATTGTGTATAAGTATACCGATCCTTGTTCATATTTGTTGATGGTTTGAGGTTTTGCTATTTTGTGAAATGACAAATTCACTCTTATTCTAAAATGGAAGTCATCAAAATTTCTTTTTCACTTAAGTTTCTTTTATATGAGCAATCAATGTTGTAAAAATATCTAGGCAGTAGGGAGTCAGCAGCCAAGGCTTCATGACTAGTAGACTAGGTGAGGACCGTGTGGTCCATGAGGATAATCATGATTAGTTTGTCTGAGTAAGAAGAAATCTCGGTGGACGAGATTTTGTAGCATTTTCATTACTTAGTTTGACATTCTATTAATGGTTAAATACTCTTGTATTAATACAGTACATTCTTTCGGCACAGTTCACGTACAGTTGCAGTTGTCCACTGGTCCTGCACTTTTTTGGAGCTTATGATGAAGCTTCTATAATTTCACAAATAGGGCTTTATAAAACCTCTTTATGGAGAAACTAAGGGGCAACATGTGTTTATGTTTACAGGCTCCAATTTGATATATTTTGATAAAATATTTGTGTACCCCCAAGCTTTTTTCGTTGCACCCAGAATTTTCTCTGTAATAAGAAAAGCTGTAGGGTGGTGATTAGGCTAGAGAGAATTAAAAGAGTTTGATAGAGTAAATGAAAAATTGTTAAAAGAGAACACGGAAAAGTAAGTTGGTACTTGCCAAAAATAGAAATGGAACAAGGATTGATAAAATTTCTTAAAAAAGAACACAGAGCAACCAAAAAGAACAGAGGATTATGATAGCGTTTAACATCTTCTATCACCGAGATGTTTTAAAAAGTTTGTTTCTAAGAAGACGTTTTTGGCTTTTAAATTATTGGATTGGATTATTAGACCAAGTATGCACGAATGCACTAAAAAAACTCTTTTTCCCATTTAGTTTGTAATCTACTCATTGAAGAGATGGAGTAATCTGAAGTGTGTTCCGATAGCGTCTTGCACTAAGGAAGGAATTAAGAAAATGGAGGATGGAACTCGTAGTGGCAGTTTTGCATCTGATGGTTCCTCATCATCTAAGGATGGAATGACAGTGGATGATTGCCAAAAGATGATCCAAAGGAGTCTCCGAACACCGAAGGTTAGGTTTCTGATGGATCATATGAAGAAAGCTGGTTGTGAAATCAGTAGTGATTTCATAAAGGCCAATCAATGTGATGCTATGGTTAGTGGGGGTTATCTTCAAGGCAAAGGGATAGTAATATGCAGCAACCATTTGAGCTTACAAGATGAGGTAACCCAAGTTATCCTACATGAACTTATCCACGCGTATGATGAATGCCAAACAGCAAATTTGAACTGGGCTGACTGTGCCCATCACATGTGCAGTGAGATTAGAGCTAACCATCTCAGTGGTGACTGCAATTTTAAGCGGGAGTTGCTGCGAGGTTACTTAAAGATAGGTGGTCATGAGCAAGACTGTGTTCGGCGAAGGGCATTGAAGTCCGTGAAATCTAACCCTTATTGTTCAGAAACTGCTGCTAAGGATGCCATGCAAGTGGTCTGGGATATATGTTACAATGATACGAGGCCCTTTGATAAAATTCCATGAAGCATGTTCATTTTTTTGGTAACGTTGCTTCTGCTGAGGGAAACAGGCGCTACTCTTGACTTTTGATTTGTCAACTATTACTCCGTATTGTTTATTTATTTATTTCTTCTGTTAGCCTGTCTAATTTAAAACGAGAGACTATCGTACTTTGCATACATTTACCACATACTTTATTTCTTCTGTTAGCCTGTCCGTTTTATTGGTCATTGGAATAGCAGGGTTTAGAGATGGCAATTGTTGGCAATTGTGACTGATCTGATGGATACTCGCACCGAACCGCCCCGGTCAAAATGGGGAAAACCGCATTGACCGGGTAACAGGTATGGGGCGGGAAATACCCGTTTTGATTTTACGGGTGACGGGGCAGTTACAGTTTTATACATGCCCGCCCCATTACGGCATTACCCGCCCTAGGGTTGGACTCGGGCCGGGTCGGGCCCGGTCGGGCCGGCGGTTCTATATAGCTGGACCCGGGACCGGCCCGGGTAGCCACCGGGTCCGGGCCGGGCCGGGCCTCGGGTTTGGTTAATTTTTTTTTTTGCTTAGCTACCCATCCCTGAACCCCCCCCCCCTCACCCCCCACCCCCAAACCCCTCCTAAACATCAAGCCCAACCCGGTGGAGCCCAAACAAATGAAAAAAACCAAAAAAATAAATAAATTTGGCCTGAAACGGGCCCGGGCCCGGCCGGGCCGGGCCTTGTTATGGGTGACCCGAGCCCGGATCGGAAACCCACCGGGTCGGGCCTACCCGGACCGGTCACTGACCGGGCCACCGGTTCGGGCCGGGTCGGAACAGTACCGGTCCCGGGCCGGTTCCGGGTCGGGCCACCCGGCCCGAGTCCATCCCTAACCCGCCCCGTTTATTTTTGACTATATTTTTATTACATTTTTTATCTATTATTTGTCCCACAACTACAAAAAGATAAGATTTCTCTATTTTGTGTATATATGGATAATAGATGACTAACTATAGTGTATGAATGAAAGTTTACAATAGATCTTAATAGTCTTGTTTGATTATTATCAGATTTTTTGGTGATTAATTATTTTTCATATTAAGTATTTTTAGGTTCAAAATAATTTATGTTAGCCTTCTTTCTTGTCTTGTAGATATATGAAACTTAAGTGGCGTATGAGTCTAGAGTTGTTTAGGTGATGTCATTTTTCACCTTTTAAAAATTATTTATATATTAAAATAATAATGACTCATATAATAAATCGATTACTTGTGGTTACCCGCGATTATATCCGTTACCTATTGGGGTGGTGTTATGGTTTGGGTAAAAGTTACTCGTTGGGTAATGGGGCGGTTACGGGGCGGGGGAATTATCTAACGAGGTGGGTACGGTTATATGTAAAACCGTTCCCGATCCGCCCTGTTGCTATCCCTAGCAGGTCATTGAGGCACTAGAGTCAATGGGCTGTGATTAGGGGGCTAAAGTCACCATACTATTGGTCATTAGAGTGTTGGAGCCACTATTGCCGGTGATCAGTGCAATGTCGGAGTCGCCTTAGCTGTTGGTCCATCAATCACATCGAGTATGAAAATAATGTTAGCACTATTTTGGAATTTTTAAAATCAGTTTTAGTTCTAGCTAATTTGTATCTTTTCTTTTAATATTATTTATGTGAAACCCCTAATATAATCATAGAATTAGAGTACTTAATACTACTAGAGATAAAAAAAGATGTTAAACCACATTTAGGAAAATCTAATACGAAGTAGCTTTTACTTCTATTTTAGAAAGTTCCCAAATACTAAAATAATATTATCTTCCTCCCATTTTATGTGTCCTGTTTTGAGTTGATACAATTGTTAATAAAGTTGTTGAAAAGTAAAGGTTGTAGTTGAGATTTGAATATATTAAAGTGAAATGTCATGACTCATGAGACTACAAATTTTTTTCCACAAAAGAAAACAGGACACTTGTTTCAGAAAACTTAAAAAAAGTAAGACAAATAAAATGGGATGGAGGGTGTACTACGTACTGACATCTATTCGAAATATAGTAAGAGGTTTTGCCACTTTTAATCCCAGAGTAATATTAGGGATGGATTCGGTTCGGGCCACCCGGCCCGTGACCCGGCCACCCGACTGATTTTGAAGAAGATGATGATTTTGACGTTCTAAACTGGTGGAAAGGAAAAGAAAGAATGTTCCCGGTTTTAGCAAAGATGGCTAAGCAAGTGCTATCAATGTCGGTTTCAAAAATTGCCGTGGAACAAGAATTTAGTTCGGCCGGCAATGTCCTAACGCAATGTAGAACGAGGTTGAGCGCAGAATCTCTTGAGATGCTTATATGCTACCACGATTGGTTGAAGGCGGCCCGTAGAGCTCAAGAAATTGACATCACCCCATCCCAACACTTTATGGATGAATCTACAACCGAGGGTGGCTCTACCTATTACGGAGATTCTGATTGATTAGTATTTCATGTTTTAATATTACCTTCAATTCTCAAATGTAACTTGTCAAATGTAATTCACATTTCATTTCAAATAAATGCACTTGAAGTTTGTTTTTAATACTTGTATCTTTATATTATATAAAGCAATTGGGTGACCAATTGATTTTGCAATTTTTCCTCCTAAAGCAATTGTGGTGCTCAATTAATTTTGCAATTGAGTTGTTTGATCCATCAAGACACACAATTAATATTTATTTATCTTTATATAATATAAAGGAATTGGATGGACAATTGGATTTCTCCAATTATTCCCGCCTATTCCCGCATTGAATCATTCCTCAAGTCATAACATTAAATTAAGTTATCTTTATATCTTTATCTTTATATAAAGGAATTGGGTGGACAAATGGATTTCTCCAATCATTCACGCCTATTTCCGCATTAAATCATTTTTCAAGTCATAACATTAAATTGAGTTATTTATTATATATGGTAAGCAATGCATAATACTAAAGGAGATGCTTGAATGTGAGATGCATGCTTGACCAACGCATGAGACCTAAATGATCGAGGTATAGTAACTTTTTTACTGAAATTGAGCTACAATAACTTAGTATATCAATTTTATAATAATTTAATCAAAATAGGCATACAATTCAATCCGCTACAAGAAAATTGACTTTTTGGGATGAACAATTTTCGACCAACGTTAAATTTACTTGAATTATAATGAAGATATGCGTTTTATGGACCATATATATTGTCGTACCACATGCATGCGATCACAAGGGTAAATACACATAAAATTTGAACAAATTAAGGAGTTCATTATCATCGTCCATAATTACTTGAATCCAATTACAATTCTAGAAAATTATTCAAATCTGTAATTACGTACATAGAATATCTCATCTTTATAATTTATAGAATCAATGGATATAAAAAACCAGCCAGAATTTACAAAGATGTAGATACAAGAACAACATAAAAAGTAAAAAATTAGTTTCCTCAATTTAAAAAGAGATATTACCTAAAATAGGACTAAAACAGTTTGAAAATTCCAAAATAGGACTATCATGTTTTTATTCCCAAAATAGGACTAATTACTGTCATGTTTTGGCAGTACCAGACTTCAAACATGCCAGTATTTTCCAAATATGGCAGTAATTAGTCCTATTTTGGGAATTAAAAAAATGACAGTCCTATTTCGGGAACTTTCCCATTTAAAAAAACATACTTTTTAGTCTAAAAATGTTATTTCTCTTATAAAACAGAACTCATTGAGTAACAAATTTATATCAAAAAATACTAGGGTGAGCACATTGGTTTCAATTTGGTTTTAATATCAATTCGATTCGGTTTGAAACAGATCGGAATCATACTATGTTTTGGTTTAGTTCGGATTAAATCACTTCGTTACAATTTGAATTTGTTATGTTTAAAAACATATTAAAAATTCATTGACTAATTGAGTTCAGCTCGACCTTATTTAATTTCTCACGGTCTCAATTAGTTTTAGTTTGATTTAATTTGATTTGAACCACATACCACTAAATTCAAACGAAATTGCGTATGATTTGATTTCGGTTCAATTTGGTACAATTTGGTTTACTCAAACCGAACCGGTTTGCTGACCCTCTAGAAAACACTCATGAAAGTTCATTCTCTCATAAGATAAAAACTAATGTAAATTTTTCTTAACCTTTTTCTTTATGTATCCATTTTTTTTATCAAATTTGAATTTTTGCGACTTTACAAGACTTTTAAAGTAATTTTTGAATATATAAATTTTATTTGCTAAAAATAATTTCATTATTAACAAGGATCACTTAAGTTTATGACCTGTCAAATATCGTAAACGCAACTGAAACGTTACCCGGGCCGAAGGTAGTATACAATATTCATTCAATCTCTTTTTTATTTGAATAATGTGAGTTGATTTTTCCCGTGCAACGCACGGGTTCATTGTCTAGTAAAACTATAAAGTATAAATTATTAAAAAAAATTGGATTTAACCGGCCTGGCCCGAACCGGAACCGTCCAGACCTCGGGCCGGTCCCAGGCCCATCACTTACAAAAAGCGGCTCGGCCGGGCCTAGGCCAGGCCCGAGTCCATGCCTAAGTAATATGTTAGTGACACATTTGGTACTCATTTTTTAATGTTTTTTCATTTTTATTCCTTCGTTTATTGTGCGAGAGAGATGTTAGGTCTCTTACTTCAACATTTTCCATATTCAATCTCTTGAGTATTGTCAAATTGACTCTTTTAGATCTTTTACTGTACCTACATGATTTTCGTCGTCCCTTTTTACTCATTTAGGCTACATAATGGAGTATATGGCCCGGGAACCCCCGGCCCACAGACTCCCACTACTCCAACAAAGGCCCAACAAGCCCAAGAAGCATTGCAGGCCCAAAATTATAACGCCCCAAGCACAAATCAACCCTCAAGGCACACTGGGGTGCCCTCGGCCCCCTGACCGAGGGCTCCAAACTATCAAAGCATGGATATTTCGAACAAACAGAGGAACTGGGAGAAAACGACGAAAATAGTAGCCCTCGGCATCTGGAGCCCTCGGCATTAGGGGTGCCCTCGGGTTATGAAGCCTTCGGCCTGTCACTTTCAGCCGGAGGCACCTCAAACGACAGGATCTCTTCTCCACTTGCGCCTGAATCACCGTACCAAGTACGACGTCACATCCAACAGCCGCATTAAATGCGGCCACATGCGGCTGCCAGCGCCAACCAGTTGAGGTGACCTCTCGGCCAATGGGCGCTTGACGCGTGTCCCTGTCCGGCATTTATTGCTACTATAAATAGCACCCCTTTTCCCCATTTGTAACCAAGTCATAAACGCTGAAAACGCTCCACAATTATAATATACTTTCTCTCTCTACTTACTTGCTCTGACTTCTCTCTAAGATATTCCCAGCAATAACCCCTCGGATATATACCCCCCGGGTACACTATCCATCATTTGGTGCTCTCGTTGAGAGGTCGAACTATCAAGTAAGAAACCCTCCCCCTTCGCCAAACACTAGCCCTCTACCAAAATGGTGAGAACAACACGTGCCAACTCCAAAAACGTAGAAGACAAGAACCTGGCTCTCGACGACGTCAACGCCCCCGAAGCCTCTCACAGGGCTCCCGAGGGCGGTGTCATCGTTGGGCTGGAACATGCGGCTGTCGACCTACGCCTTCAGATCCAGCAAAATGCCCCCGATGCCCGCCTCGGCATCGAGGCCAAGAAGAAGAACCGGAGCGATGACCAAATCAGCCCTCCGGTTCTCACCATCGACGTTCATTCGGCGCTCTCCGCCTTCATCCAGACGCTCACTCAGAACCCAGGTGCCTTCGGCACCCTGGCTCCGGCTCAACCCCAGGTTGGGGAGAACATCATACTTCCCCCTCTGCCACACCCCTTCGGAAATCCCATCCCTCGGGTTAGGAATGACGAAGGGGTAGTGGCCCAAGATACGGCCTCCCAGGAAGTTCAGTCCCGGGACCGCCACAATGACAACAGAGAGAGGCCCCGCACTTCCGCGCTCAACCGGCTCAGAGGGGGGCAAGACCGCCGAGGGGTCCAAGACCGCCTCGGAGGAAAAGCACCCCAAAGGCCCCAGGAAAGCGGAGGGTCTGTCTCGAGGGCAGACGAGGAGCGTCCCCCTCGGGACAAAGGCAAGGCACCCCTTCATGCCGACGATGCTCGCCACCAAATCAACCAGGCCCACTCGGCCCGGGTTCGTTCGCAGGGGGCGGAGACCCTTCCGAAGGATCCCCAGGACGAAATTATTGCGGCCCTCCAACACCGGCTTGATGAAATGGAGGCCAACAAAGCTCACGCCACCACCTCCACCCCTCATTGAGACCTCAAATACGAGGCCATGATGGCCAAAATGGAGGAATTACAGAAGAAGGTAGCCGAGGGCTCCGGCGAACCCGTCATCCAGCTCCGGACCCGGACGCCATTTACCCCAAGGGTATTGGCGGCCCGGATCCCGGAAAAATACCGAGGGCAACACATACAGCCCTACAACGGGAAGATGGACCCCCAGGAACACTACAGCAAATACCAGAACAGCATGATGATGGTAGGGGCGTCAGACGAATATTTGTGTCGTTGGTTCCTCTCCACCTTAGAGGGGCCGGCATACGAATGGTTCAACCGGTTGCCCGAGGGCTGCATTGATTCATGTCAAGAACTCGCCCAGCGATTCTTGACACAGTTTGCCGGGAGGCGTCGCACGAGGAAGCACTTCTCCCACCTCCTAACCATACGCCAGAGGAGGGATGAGACCTTTCGGGACTTCCTGGAACGCTGGAGAACGGAAGCCGACAAAGTCGACGGTGCTGACGACGGGACCCTCCTGGCCCTCCTACAAATCGTCCTCCGCACCGGCAACTTTTCAAGGAGCCTCATCATTGAACCCCCCCGCGACTACATAAGGGCCCTGCAACGGGGGGACCGATACGCTGAGGCCGAGGAGGTGGAGAAATACCACCAGCATCCAGATCAGCAACCCCCGAGGGCTGACAACAAGAATAACCGGGGGCCGGGGGCTCCTCCAAATCACCACAAGGCTTCGGGACCCTCTGATGACCGCCCTCGGCAAGGCCAAGCCAAGCCCAGGGGAGGTTATAAGAGCAGCCCTAAGACTTGGGCACAGCCCATTCTCCTGGACCGCCCCCGGACACCATTGACGCACCCCGTCAGCATCATCCTTGATTTTACCGAGGAGAGGGGCCTCGTTGAGCGCGATTCTCGCGCACCCCCGGAGGTACATGCTATCAACCCTCAGTTCCCCTACTGTCGTTTCCATCGGCATCAGGGGCACAGAACCGATGACTGCCATCATCTAAAGACGGCCATCGAGAGATTGATACAAGCGGGCCATCTGTCCCAGTTTATCCAGAGCCCTCGGCAGGAGGGACCTTCTCATCAGGGACCTCCCTGAGGGCACCACACGAAGGTGAACGCTTGGGTGAACCCGAACACCATCCCCCTCGGCAAGAAGAGGGAGATCGGAAACTTGGAGGAGGAAGAGGAGGAGTACCCCCACTACCACGAGAAAAAACGCCACATCTTCATGATCACCGGCGGCAATACAGGGGGCAATTCCACCAGCCAGCGGAAGAAGTGGGCTCAATCGCTTTACGTGGGGGAAGTCACTCATATGCCCCCGATAAAGCGACTGAGGGAGGAACCCATCACCTTCACCAACGCAGATCTCCCTCCTACTTCTTCTCCTCACAGGGATGCCTTGGTGATTCGGACTGAAATAAACGACACCATCATTCACCGAACATACATTGACATGGGCAGCTCCGTCAATGTAATGTACCTCATCACCTTTAGAGAGCTGCATCTGGAGAGGGGGTCCCTTCGGCCCATTAAGACCCATCTTGCCGGCTTCATCGGCGATACTATTGATTCCGAGGGGGTAATAACCCTCCCGGTAATCTTCGGCGACGGGCTCCATAGAGAACAACTCGAAGTGGAGTTCGTCGTCGTCAACATCGACTGCGCCCACAACATCATCCTCGGCCGGCCAGCCCTCGAAGACCTCGAGGCCATCATCTCCATGAGGCACCTCTGCCTCAAGTTCCCCGCCGGGGGGGGGGGGGGGGCATTGGCTACTCCCGGGGGAATCAGAAAATTGCCCGCGCTTGCTATCTTCAAGTCACGAAGAAGGTAAGTAAGACAGAATTCCGTGTTGACACCATCACCGGAACCATCGACGAAGAAGAAAAAAGGCCGAGGGCTGAGCCAGCCGAGGACGTAGAAGACTTTGCGCTCGATCCGGCCAAGCCGGAGAGAGTCGTGAAGATTGGAGCCCAGCTCCCTGAAGATCTGAAGACCGGTATCACAGACGCCCTCCGCGCCTACTCCACTGTCTTTGCATGGGGGCCGGAGGACATGCCGGGAATAAGCCGAAGGGTCATCACCCACCGCCTCTCGGTGGACCCCTCGGAAAAAGCGGTACAGCAACGAAGAAGACCCCTCTCCGCCGAAAGGAGGGAATTTGTGAAGAAGGAGGTCGCCATGATCCTCTCTATTAAGCACATCAAGGAGGTGAAATACCCCTCATGGCTGGCAAACGTAGTCCTCGCACAGAAGCCTCCTACCTTCCGCATGTGCGCGGACTACACAGATCTCAACAAGGCATGCCCTATGGACCCTTTTCCTTTGCCCAATATCGATCAACTTGTAGATGAAACCGCGGGGTGTGAAATCATGTCATTCCTCGACGCATTCCGCGGGTATCATCAGATCTTCATGCATGAGGAAGACACCGAAAAGACAGCCTTCATGACTCCCGAGGGCATCTTCTGCTACCTAGTGATGGCCTTCGGCCTAAAGAACTCAGGGGCCACTTACACCCGGATGGTGGCCCGAGTCTTTCAAGCCGTCCTAGGGCGCACCATGGAGGCCTATGTCGACGACATGATCGTCAAAAGCAAGCAATCTTCCAGCCATGCCGACGACCTCCAGGAAATCTTCGCCATCATGCAGAAGTTCAACCTTCGGCTAAACCCGAAGAAGTGCACCTTCGGCGTCCAAGGGGGCAAATTCTTAGGCTACATGGTGAGACGAAGGGGTATTGAGGCCAATCCCGGTAAGATCCAGGCCATCATCAACATGGAGCCCCCACGCAATGTGAAGGAAGTTCAACGGTTGACGGGCCGCCTGGCAGCCCTCAACCGCTTTCTATCTAAATCAGCGGAGAAGTCTCTACCCTTCTTCCAGATCATGAGGAAGACGGCTGGCTTTCAATGGACTCCAGAATGCCAGGGGGCTTTCGACGAGCTCAAACGATATCTATCTTCACCCCCTGTGCTATCCAAACCGAAGGTAGGGGAGACCCTCTATCTCTACCTTGGGGTCAGCCCGGCAACCATCAGCTCTGTAATACCCGAGATTAATTTAAGAGGATTAATAGTACTACTCATACCAACAGAGGTGCATCTCCTTTTAAGGGAGCTCATCACCCAAGAACTCCAAAGTTAAGTGTGCTTGCACGGGAGTAGTCTTGGGATGGGTGACCCCCTGGGAAGTTTCTCAGGGCGCGCATGAGTGAGGACAAAGTGCGCGGTAAAGGCTCGTGGTGGTTTGTGGGGACAGTACTAGAGGTCTAGAGTAACTACCTCGGGTCCGTGTGGGGCCCCGGGGTGTTACAATTGGTATCAGAGACTTAAGTTTTCCGAAGGGACTAGAACACGAGGTAATAGGTCGTAGGGATGAATTCTGTCACAAAGACGATAACAGTCTAAGCTAGTTGGTGCCTAATTGAGCCTTGCGCTCGTCCAACTAACTGGGAATTTCTCCTTGTGCTGAAACTTCGTTGTTCGAAATCTTTGACGAAAACTATAGTTTCGATGCAGGGATTTTTCAAAATGTTTTTGTAAAATTAGGAGAATTAACATACTAGGAAAAAGACCTTTTAGGACGCGGTGAGAGGGAGAAACCTTTGCGAAGTTATTGAGTTATGAAATGCATGAAATTCGTGCTTATGTGAAGTATGTGGAGTAAGTAAGACCCTTTGTATGTGTTTATCTGTTTGAAGTTAGTAGAGAACTTGTATAACGTAGAAGCCTTATGCATGCCTTAGAACTTAGTACACGTTTTCTTTATTAAGAGTCATGCCGCCGAGAAGAGACATCCATGCGACCCCAACTGTCGACGAGCTGGCCCAAATTGTCCAGCGAATGGCGCAGCTCATCGGAGCAGCTCAACCCCAAAACCCTGGGATCGACTACGCAACAAAGGTAGCCGGACGGAACCCTCCAAAATACTTGGGCGAGGAGGACCACCTTATCTTGGAGGACTGGATCCGCACCTTCGACAAGCTCTTTGATTCACTGAATTGCCCGTCGGAGCAATGGGTGAATATTGCGGTGTATTATCTGCACCAAGAAGTGGACCACTGGTGGGCCGCCAACGGACCAGCACTTCTCGGGCAACCGGGCTTCGATTGGGAGGACTTCATAGTAGCGCTGCGGGATCGCTTCTACCCAGATCACGTTAAGGAAGCAAATTATGAAGAATTTGTCAATTTTAAACAAGGTGACCTGACTGTTCAGGAGTACCACACGAAATTCATCCAACTGGCTCGTTTTGCCAAGGACCTGGTGTCGACAGAGGCTAGTATGACCCACAGGTTTGTTAATGGGCTTAATTTCGGGGCCCAAAAGTTCATGACGGTAGCGGAGCCGCGGAATTTAAACGAAGCTTATAGGAAGGCTGGTAAGTACTATCTAGTACACCAGAAGGAGAGAGAAGCCCATAAGAGAGATCGGAAGAATGCTGAGGTGGTATCAGAGCAACCCTGCGACAGTGTGCTGACCGGTTAGATATCGGGTGGGCACTTAGCGGGGCAAGATTCTGGGGGTTTATTGAGATTGGTTTAAGGGCGCAACGAGGACGTTGCGATCCTAAGTAGGGGTGATTGTAATACCCGAGATTAATTTAAGAGTATTAATAGTACTACTCATACCAACAGAGGTGCATCTCCTTTTAAGGGAGCTCATCACCCAAGAACTCCAAAGTTAAGTGTGCTTGCACGGGAGTAGTCTTGGGATGGGTGACCCCCTGGGAAGTTTCTCAGGGCGCGCATTAGTGAGGACAAAGTGCGCGGTAAAGGCTCGTGGTGGTTTGTGGGGACAGTACTAGAGGTCTAGAGTAACTACCTCGGGTCCGTGTGGGGCCCCGGGGTGTTACAAGCTCCGTGCTCATCCGGGAGGAAGACGGCATCCAACATGCCATCTTCTATGTAAGCAAGACCCTAAGGGAGGCCGAGCTCAGGTACTCCCCTGTGGAAAAAACGGTGTTAGCCATCGTTTGGACCGTCAAGAAGTTGGGCCACTACTTTCAGGCTCACCCGGTTCAGGTCCTCACTCATCAACCCCTCGGCGCCCTCATGAGGAGCCCCACCAGCTCCTCCCGCATGGTGAAATGGGCTATCTTCCTAAGCCAGTACAACATTAACATCCGTCCAAGGCCTGCCATCAAGGGACTTTGTGACGGAGTGTACCGCAAGGGCAGCCACGGACGGGGAGCCCTCGGCTGCCTCGGACGACTGGTGGACCCTCTACACTGACGGCTCCTCCGCGACCAAAGCATGCGGGGGAGGGGTAGTCCTCATTACTCCCGAGGGCTTCAAAGCCTACTATGCAATCCGATTCTCCTTCAAAGTCTCCAACAACGAGGCCGAGTATGAGGCCCTCCTATGTGGCCTTCGGCTGGCTGCCAACATGAAGGCTCGGCAGATCCACATCAAATGCGACTCCAAGTTGGTCGTTGTCCAAATCTCCGAGGAATATGAGGCCAAGGAGGGGAGAATGAAACAGTACAAAGAGGCGGCCAAGGAGTTGCTTAAGGTATTTGAGGCACACTCTCTCACTCAAATACCGAGGGCTCAGAACTCCGAGGCCGACATACTATCTTAGCTCTCGGCCGACTCCCCCGAGCACATCTCCAAGATTGCCAAAATTGAGGAACTCAGTCTCTCAAGTATCCATGCAAGCCCCATTATGAACATACAACAACGCCAAGAGGACTGGATC
The DNA here is from genome assembly GCA_945859875.1 of Cuscuta europaea. Lineage (NCBI taxonomy): Eukaryota > Viridiplantae > Streptophyta > Magnoliopsida > Solanales > Convolvulaceae > Cuscuta > Cuscuta europaea. The sequence goes on from CAMAPE010000019.1 coordinate 34,587,277, forward strand.
TCGGATATCATCACCTTCATCTCCGCAGGGCAGCTACCCGAGAACGAGACCCGCGCTAAACTAGCAAAACTGAGGGCTCCTAGCTATACCATCGAAGACGGAAGGCTCTACAAACGGTCTTACAACGGCACGCTACTTCGGTGCCTTCATCAGGATGAAGCCGAGGTCGCAATGGAGGAGGTGCACAGTGGCACTTGCTCAGCTCACCAGGGACCCTTCTCCATGTTCCGAAGGCTCATTCTCCAGGGCTACTTCTGGCCAACCATGGCCAGAGATTGTGCTGACCTTGCCCGAAGGTGCACCGCATGTCAACATTTCCAGAAAGCCCCCGGCAGGCCAGCGGTCAACTATGCCCCCATCAGCACATCTGTCCCCTTTTCTCGATGGGGGATAGACCTTGTGGGCCCTCTGCCGAGGGGTACCTCCAACAATAGGTACATCATTGTGGCCATCGACTACTTTACCAAGTGGGTGGAGGCTGAGCCCCTCGCCAGTATCACAGAGGCGAAGTGCCGTCATTTTGTCCTCAAGAACATCCTCACAAGGTTTGGCGTCCCCCAGCAGATCATCTCCGACAACGGAATGCAATTTGAGGCAGCCCCCTTCTGTGCCCTTCTGGAGGCATGGGGCATCAAACACACCTTCTCCTCCGTTGCCTACCCTCAAGGCAACGGGCAAGTAGAAAACGCCAACCGGACCTTGCTCGAGGGCCTCAAAAAGAAGCTGGAGGCCGAGGGCGGTGGCTGGGTGGAAGAACTCCACAACATCCTGTGGGCCTACCGCACCACCCCTCGGCGAGCAACAGGTGAAACACCCTTCTCCCTCTGCTACGGTTTTGAAGCCAAAGCCCCTACGGAAGTCACCCTTCCCACCCGGAGGGTGATCCAATATGACCCCGAGGTCAACGACAGCAACATGGCCCTCGACCTCCACCTCCTTTCAGAACGCCGGGAGCAAGCCTTCATCCGGGCAGAAAACTACCGGAGGCAAGTCAAAGGCTACATCGACGCCAAGGTTCGCACCCGAGAATTCCAAGTGGGGGACTATGTCCTCCGGAGGAGGGAAGCCAGCCAGCCGACCGAGGGAGGCAAAATGGCACCAAAGTTCGAAGGCCCCTACATCATAGCAGCCATCATCAAACCTGGGACTTACAAGCTCAAACGCCCCAACGGGAAAGAGGTCCCTAGGCACTGGAATGTACTCCACTTAGTTAAATTTTATCAATAATGTAAGAGCGGCCAAGCCCTCATAACTAGTGAATGTACTATCCTATGGCCCAAGGCCTCCAATTTTGAAGAATGAAGACACATTCAAGACACCAAGAACAAAACACTTATGAGCGGCCAGGCCCTCATACCAACCACAGGCCCCAGGCCTCACCTCGAGAAGAACCCCCTCCGGCGTCAAGTGCCGAGGGCGGACACCACCAACACCTACGACAACAGTGAAAACACCATGTGTTTTCAATCAAGACCCCTCGGTACCAAGTACCGAGGGTGGGAACTCCCATCACCGACTACAAGAAACACCAAGTGTTTCATTTCCCTTCGGCACCCAGTGCCGAGGGTACACCTCCACCATCAACATCAAAACGAAGAAAAACACCAAATGTTTCAAAGAAGACCCCTCGGCACCCAGTGCCAGGGATATGCCCTCCTGTCAACTTTCAAACACCTGTTGGGAAACGCCAAGCGTTTCCTTCGAAGGCCCTCCGGCACCAAACGCCAAGGGTGAACACTCCAATCAAAACACCAAGTGTTCCTACAGAAGACCCTTCGGCACCCAGTGTCGGGGGTACCCATCTCCACCATCATCATCGAAAAAAAGAACACCAAGTGTTCCTACGCGAGACCCTTCGGCACCCAGTGCCGGGGGTACACATCTCCACCATCAACATCAAAGAGAAGAACACCAAGTGTTCCCACAGAAGACCCCTCGGTACCAAGTACCGGGGGTACACAACTCACCCATCAACGTCAAATAGGAGAAGAACACCAGGTGTCCCTACAGGAGACCCCTCGGTACCAAGTACCGGGGAGCTACATATCGAAACTAACACCAAGTGTTGTTTCTAAAGCCGTACCCCACGAGGACGCATATACCGAAGGCGCCACCATCGGTGCCGGTGGCACGTAGTGCCCCCGGCCATTTGCAACTAGTGTGCAAATGAAAACCCTTCCTTGAAACGCTTTCCGCGTCACTACCCCCAGGGTATGACAGGCATGAGAAATGCCCAGGATTCGACTTTCAAAAACGGAACGCTTTCCGCGTCATCACCCCAAGGGTATGACAGGCACGAGAAATGCCCAGGATTCGACTTCCAAACCGAAACGCTCCCCGCGCCACCACCCCAAGGGTGTGGCAGGCCACGGACTATGTCTAGCGCCGAGGGGACGACTTTCAAAAATGAGGCGCTTTTCGCGCCATCCCCCAAGGGGAGGCAGGTTACAGACCATCATATCTTGTACCCAGGAAACGACCCTCGATCCCCTCGGAACTCGGAAGGTTAACCCGAGGGAGGAGAGCCATTGGTGTATTCTGATGGTCTCCTGATAGGCCCAGCCTTACCAAGAAACCAAGTTTCTTGATGCCTTCCCTTCACCACCAACCAAAAAAAAAAGAGGGGGTGAAGGGGAGTAGACTCAGCGAGAAATCAAAGAGTACACTCCAACAGATAACAACATGCCGAGGGCTCCCCACGGGAACACCTCCGGTAATTGAAGGCTCCTATTTCCCGAAGGATACTACTCAAACAAATATCATCAAGAAACGGCTAAGTCCACTGCTTGGTCACCTCCGGTCACACAAACACCGAAGGCTTCAACAATAGAAAGGGACTGGACTATCCAAAGTCCACTAAACGGTACTTCAAACAAATACCGAGGGCATCTGTTATGCACTAATACCGAGGGACCTTACCCCATGACAAGGGACACAACTGGCTAAGTCAAACTCTACAACTTTTCAGGTGAATGCCGAGGGCACATACTCCTCATCGGCTTTCTTTACAACAACAGGATTCCACACTTTTCCTAAGTCCACACTTTTGGAAAATGACAACAACCGGAGGCTAATATATCACCCGACAACCGAAGGCATCTATTACAAATCATCAAAGGCCAACCGAGGGGGCTTATTCCAAAATATTTGCCCCTCGGACAGACTCCTCACTGACCGAAGGTTCAACATCTACGACACACTTTGAAATTTTTCTAAGTCCCACATATTTGGCCCTCGGTCAAATACTCATACAACACAAGGGCCTCACGATCACCCGAAGGGTCCTATTCATATACCCGGAGGGATCTACATCCGGAAGCTCAACATCAATTTACGCTTAGAAAATATTCTAAGTCCTAAATGAGTAGCCCCCGGGCATCTCGCAAAAGTGACGCAGAGTCAGAGGGCACCTATCACCCGAAGGCGACACAAGGAAGCAGCACTTAGAAAAAAATTCTAAGTCCTAAAGATTGGGCCCCCGGCCCAATCAATATCACAGCTAAGGGAATATGATAGCCGAAGGCTATGCGATACAACAGCACTTAGAAAATTTTCTAAGTACTACATAATTTTCCCTCGGTCAACTACTCATACATCAAGAAGGGATGCCATCGCCCGAAGGCTCCCAAGGGAAAAGCTACACTTAGAAATCTTTCTGAGTCCTACATATTTCACCCTCATCTCAACTTATGAAGGGACCTAATAGCCGAAGGCTACCTATCAATCAAAGGCTACGGTACACAAGGAATCAACACTGAGGAAAATGTTCTAAGTCCTAAAGATTGCCCCCCCGGCCTAATCAACATTTCAGTTGGGGCTCCACAGTAGCCGAAGGCTACATGACACACTACATTTACAAAAAAATTCTAAGTCCCAATAACATGGCCTTCGGCCATCACTAAACCACCATACATTCATACGTGGGGAAAACATAAAGGAGAAGGCATACATTCAAACAGAAGGCACATTCAAATGTGAAAAGCCCGGAGGCAGCATGCATTCACCAAGAACAGAAGTAAGTGCAAAGTTACAAACAGGCCGAAGCCGAAGGATCAATGGTGTTCATTACAAAAGTTTGTTCAGAAATTTCTAAAGTACAAAATCATTCAACAACCTCAACAGCATCATTCCCCGGGGCGTCCTCTGCAGCCGGCCACGACGATACCTACGCTCCGGCCTCAACAACGTCGTCCTCGGCCTCCTTCTTCAGCTCTGTGTCCTCAAGATCGGGCCGTTGAACACCTTCGGGAAGGGATTCACGGACATCACGTTGCAGGGGAGGAAGGCCATATGCCGAGGGGGCGAAATCCTTTGGCTCAATGCTCAGGTGCCGGGCCATCCTCCGATAGATGAGGGCCTGGGTGAAGAATTCGCCGGCCTCATAATATTCTCTGCCCTTCCGGGCCATCCATTCCCACCCAGGGCCCTCGGCCCATTCATCAACGCGTGCCTCCACAACCGAGGACACCCACACCTTGCGTCCCTCGGCTCTCCAACCCTCAGCGACGAAAACATCAACGGCCTCCTCCTGAGCTTTGGCGACGGCTAGCGCCTTGGAATCCTCGGCCTCTTTAGCAGCTCTCCTGGCCTCCTCAGCAGCGGCCTCAGCATCAGCCTTGTTCCTTTCTGCAGCCTCCAATTTTAGCTTCATTTGCCGAAGCTCCTCTTCTAGCCTGGCCCCCAGCTTCACCACCTCTTTGTTTTTGAGAATACACTCCTTCATTTTGGCGTCCTGCTCCTCTTTATGGAGGCGCCATTCTTGAAGCCTCCGGGCCTGTTCGCCGAGGGCTAGACAAGCCTGCAGATCAACAACAAAAACAATTAAAGGCAATCACGCAAAATGATCAAAGGAAAAGAGGAAGAAAGCCGAGTGAACACTTACAGAGAGGGAGGAGCGGATAATGTGGTCCTCGAGGGCCGCATCATTATAAGCCCCGAGGGCAGCCCTATCCGTCTCAGGGGTTATGCCCCTCAAGATGGCCCCCGAGTCAACAGCGCCGCTGGCCAGAGATGTACCCCTCGGAAGAGAAACATGGAGGACCTCAGGCAGCAACTCTTCTGCCCCCGCCGGCGTTCCATCCGATGGCTTCTCCACATGCACCCCGGAGGCGGGGTGCTCATCAACAATCACGACCGGGGGCTCCTTATCGGTGATATCCCCCTTCTTCGGCTTTTTGGTAGCCGGGGGGGACCCCTTGGCCGCCGCCTTCCTTTTGCTGGCAGCGGCATCGCCCTCGGATTTTTTGAAGAGGGTAGCGATGGGCTTCTGGTTGCCCTGTCCCGACCCCTTCGGGTCCTTGTTCTTCAGCCGCGCAAGGCCCTTCACGTTCACCATTGACACAGGGATACCTGCAAAAATACGACAAAGGATTAGGCCGACGGGTCTACAGCGAAGGGACAGTGACATCCAAGCAAAACAAAAAAAGGACTAAGTACAAAAATCTAAAGCCCTCGGCTCCTACCTCCGGCTCCTCCGAAGGCCTTGTTAAAGAGAGGATACTTTTCGTCGGTCTCCCCTATGAAGCGGTACCTTCGGAACCCGAGGGTGTATAAGTCTTCCTCAAGGGTGCAATCTTTGATCGCCACATTTTTATTCTTCCCTTCCGGGAACTTGGCGAGCTTTAGGCCGTCTTTCTCGAGGGCAGCACTCCTGATCTTTTCGTGCCTTCGGAATCGATCGCGCAGTTCCCTCGGGAATGGGTTCTCGTCCAGCTTCACATAACACCAACGTTCCCTCCACCCTTTGTTTGAAGAAGGGGCGTCGGAGAATAGTTTGAAACGGGCGATCTGCTGCAAATTCGCGTATCCCTCGCCATTTTCGTGCCCCCCTCGGCACAGATTAAAGCTCTGGAAGAATAGATCCAGGCTGGGCTTCACCCCTCGGGACTTGCAGAGCTGGAGGAACCCTGCGATGTAGGAGTGGCTGTTGGGCGTAAGCTGGCAGGGGACCAAACCAACAAACCTCAGGTACTCCCGAAGGAACGGGTGCAGAGGGAACCTAAGTCCCATAGAAACCGAGAGGATGTGGACGGCGATACACCCCTCGGGCGCCCTGGACAACACGTCGTCAGGACCTGGCTCCACCACTTCGGCCGAGGGCCCCACGTGCAGCTGAGTAACGTACAGATCTGCCTTATCGGCTTTCGACTTAATCTCGAAGGCCTCAGTGTTCAACCAACTGTACACCTCGGGCATGTCCACTGGCTTTCCTTGATCAACAGCCCTCTCCTTCTTTTTGGTAGCGGCCTTCGCCTTCTTCTTCTTCTTCAACCCGGAGACCGCCCTCAAAGGTGTCGGATCTAGCGGCCTCGAGCTACTTGCTTCCCCAGAACCCCCCCCCCCCCCCCGGGGGGGAGGGGGAGAACAGCAACTGTAACCTTCGTACTCTCATTTTGTGCCTCGTCCTCCGCTACTTGCCATGCGAGGGCTAGGTCTTCATCCTCACACTCTTGCTCGAAGCCCTCGGCTTCGACCTCAGCAATAAGTTCCTTCTAGACCTCTAGGGCCAGGGCGGCATCACCACCAACCGAGGGCTCGCTCACGGACTCCGCATCAGAAACATGCTCCTCACCAACCGAAGGGTCCCTCGAAATGTTTTGGGAATCACTCTCGGACGACATTTTTATCACGAAATGTGCCTAAGATTCCGAAAGCTTTCTACGGGCTCTAGCACCTAATCTAAGGCCACAGGACGAGACTTACTAAGAACTTTGAAGAAGGAGGGACTGACCTTTGAAAGCAGCGGATTCGACCGAAGGCTTGAGTTTCTCTCTCTAGAAATTTTGGCAGAGCTTCGCTAAGGATGTTGGATGCGTAAAGAAGGAATGGCATTGGCTTGGGGTATTTATAGGCTCCCAGATCCGGGATTGGGCCGAGATCCGGGCCCCCAGCGGCCAAAGCCATCATTACGTACCGTCGTTTCACCCAACCGGTGACGCCCGCCCACGAGCAGCCAACGGCTACACTCCACGTGTCCTCCTCCTCCAACGGGCATATTCCAACGGCTACTTTCTGGGACCTGGGGGTACGCCCTCGGGCGAACACACCTTTAGCAACTAAAAGGCAGCCCCCGAGCTGTCTCCTTCACTTCAATAAAAGGGGACCCCGGACTCATAGCTGTGGGACCCCTCGGGGATTCACCCCTCAGCTCATTAATTTCCAGACAGCCCCCGGGGAACGTCACTTCATCAACAAGCACCCCCGGCTTCAAAACAAGCGTACCCCTCGGGGTCATCACTATTAAACTTCACACAAACGGATAGCCTCCGGCATACAAGCAACGGGACCCCTTGTGTACCCCCTTCATCAATTAATCAACAAGAAGGAAACTCCCTTTGTCCCCTGGACTGAGGGACCCCCCCTTCGGCATCTCAGCAACACGCTTTCGGCAAACAACACAAACGCCCTCGATCTTATGGATTGAGGGACTCTCCCTCGGCACCTCCCAGGATATCAACAAACGTGCCTTCGGCAATGCAACAAACATGCCCTCAGACTATGAGAGCCTTCGGCATCAACATTTCGCTTCATTTCAGACCAAGGCTTTAACCTTTTTGATTCATCCTTGGGGGAATTCGGTGCACTCTTTTTCCCTCATTAGGATTTTTTCCCACAGGGTTTTTCCTAATGAGGTTTTTAACGAGGCATCCCCCCAAAATGAAACGAAAAGCGTTAACCTTCGGCCACATACAGCAACGGATAATACTCTACTCCTTTTCACCACTTTACAAGTGCCTCAAGGAGTGGGGGACTGGAGAACCCCTCCGGGAAAATCACAAAAATACAAAAATATCAAAAACCCTTACAGATGGCAAAGCAATCCCTCAAGTCCCGACATGTGGGTAACTGAGGGATTGCCTTCGGCAGGGACACGCAAACAACAACTCCTCACCAAACTACAACGGAGCAACATCAAATGGAAGACACAGTTTACTCCTTTTCCCTCAAGTACCTTTCGGCAAAAGGAGTGAGGGACTCCTGATGGAGTATATGGCCCGGGAACCCCCGGCCCACAGACTCCCACTACTCCAACAAAGGCCCAACAAGCCCAAGAAGCATTGCAGGCCCAAAATTATAACGCCCCAAGCACAAATCAACCCTCAAGGCACACTGGGGTGCCCTCGGCCCCCTGACCAAGGGCTCCAAACTATCACAGCATGGATATTTCGAACAAACAGAGGAACTGGGAGAAAACGGCGAAAATAGTAGCCCTCGGCATCTGGAGCCCTCGACATTAGGGGTGCCCTCTGGTTATGAAGCCTTTGGCCTGTCACTTTCAGCCGGAGGCACCTCAAACGACAGGATCTCTTCTCCACTTGCGCCTGAATCACCGTACCAAGTACGACGTCACATCCAACAGCCGCATTAAATGCGGCCACATGCGGCTGCCAGCGCCAACCAGTTGAGGTGACCTCTCGGCCAATGGGCGCTTGACGCGTGTCCCTGTCCGGCATTTATTGCTACTATAAATAGCACCCCTTTTCCCCATTTGTAACCAAGTCATAAACGCTGAAAACGCTCCACAATTATAATATACTTTCTCTCTCTACTTACTTGCTCTGACTTCTCTCTAAGATATTCCCAGCAATAACCCCTCGGATATATACTCCCCGGGTACACTATCCATCACTACACTTTTGCAAAGAAGAAAAACTTCGACTTATTTACAAAATGTCATCATGTTTTAAACCCATTTTAATACATTTTGTGACATATTTAGAGCCACTAGATCTTAGATTCGATGCACCGGATTTATTCCTACTTTTCATGGGAAGAAAACTTTTTATTTGATCTAAAATCGTATGCACTAAACCCATCGTGATATAAAAATTCGACGCATAATCTCATGTGAATTTAAAAATGCACCAAACCCCACGTGTGTTATTATTTTGAAAAAAATTTGAAAAAATGGCATAGATATTAGTCTTGGACTTCTAATAGACAAAAGTATAACTCTTTTAAATTATTCCAAAAATATGACTTCCTTTTCCCATTTTCTTCCAACCCTACGCGCTAAACATGCGCTTCATTCTTGTCTGCGCTTCATTCCCATCCAGGAGCTCTGCACCTTCTTTCTCACCGGTTGAGATCTGCGCAATCAGAGATGAGGAGAGAACCGCCGCTCCTGCCGCTGCACCGCCATTCTGCACCGCCGTTCTGCACCTACTAACTCGTCTGCCACCGCCACAACTCGGATCCTAGTCTTCTTCTATTTTCTTCTATTTCAAACCGCCGTCGCCGCCCTCTCCTTCTCCTCGTAGAACTCGATTAGAACTAAGATCTAAATCTCAGAGCTGCTGGATTGCCGTCTTCAGCCAGATCCATCATCGTCTTCGATGGAATTTTGTCGAAGGGTGGTCGCTGGTGCTGGATCTGCCGTCCTTGGGGCCACCGGTGCCAGATCTGCCGTCCTTAGGGCCACCGGTGCTGGATCTGTCATCTCGGTGGCTAGCCGGAGTAGTCGCAGAGGGGACGGAGGTGGTTGTTTGGCAGGGGCAGGAGGTAGGAGGGTAGCCGCTTGGTTTCAGATCTGCGAGGGAGTTGGCCGCTTGATTTCAGATCAGCCAGTGCGATAACTGCTTGGTTTCAGATCTGCCGGTGTGGTGGCCACTTGGTCTCAGATCTGCCGAGGGCAGTGGCAGTGGTTGGGCAGAGGATGTGCGTTGTGGGCTGGGCAGTGACGGTAACGGTGGTGTGGTGAGGGGAGGGGGTTGGATACAAGTGGGGGTTGTGAACGGGGAAGGGGTGGCACTGTGGCCGGGCGGACGGGCAGTTACTGGGTCTGTGGGCCAGGTAGTCAGGGTGGCCAAAAGTCACTGAGGCCGGAAGTCACGATGGCCAGGAGTCACTAAGGCCGGAAGTCACGGTGGCCAGGAGTCACTAAGGCCGGAAGTCAATGTGACCGGAGTCACTTAGATAGTGACTGACGGTGGCGACGGCGGCGGCGGTGCCGGTGACCGCGACGGTCTGGGGTAGGCGGCTGCAGAGCTGCTTGTGGCTACAAACTTATTAAAATAATAAATTTATGATTAAATATAAGGAATAAATCACTTTAGTCACTTTTTTGGAAAAAATTAAAACAAGTCACATTTTTGTCATTTTCACTCATTTTAGTAATATTGGAATAAAAAGACCTATTATTTTAAGCGTAAAGCCTCATTTACGAACAAATTTAATAATATGAAAGTCACTTATCTTATTATTATGATTTGAGTATATAAATAAATATGTCAAGATCTCTATATTATGTAAAAATAATAATTACCTTTTCTGTTATTTGTCAATTAAATTTGTTCAGCGAGGGGTTTTGTATATGAGTATTGATGGAGTATATGGGTCTAGGCCCCATGACCCACATACTCAGAACAGAAAGCACAGTCACTACACGGTGCCCTCATCGGCCGGAAGACCCTCGTCGGCCGAAGAGGGGCCGATCCAGAATATGATCTTGAGGCCAAGGAACCAGGGTGTCCTCGTCGGCCGTGCTCGCGTCGGCCGTGCCCTCGTCGGCCAGAAGCCCTCGTCGGCCACGGGAGACCCACATAACCGGATTTTACACTTACTCATTTGTACAGTCCATTAGTGGCTTTGTATTCGGCCCAGTAGCGGTCCAGTTGTAAATGGGCCTCCCAAGCCTGAGACTTGGGAGCCCAGCCCGTATTTTCCCTATAAATACTTCCTATGGAGGTAGTTATCAGGGTTACCAAATCATTCTATTGAAGCATATATTGCACTTCTCTCTCTAGCTCTCACTTCTCTCTAGAATATACTCTATCATTTGGTGCTTTCATTGAGAGTTAGAACAATCAAGTTAGCACCCTTCGTCGCTACCAAGCACAGCTAACCACTGATCATGGGAAGAACTAAATCAAACCGCAACCTCGTCAGCAAGGCCATCCCTGAGGACCAGGAGGCCAGGGAGCACGAGGAGGATGCTACGGCCGACCAGGTCGGCGGAGGGGACGTCTTCCAGGAGGCCATCAACCTCACGACGAACCTCCGCAACCAACTCAACGACGGAGCTCCTGATGCCCGCATCGGCTTGGACAAGAAACGAGCTGAGAAGACAGACCACGCCCCGGCCCAGCCTATGGCCGTGGCCTCTCCGTCTGTGGATCCACAGGTCCAGGCCGCGCTGTCGGTCATCATCGCCAGCTTGGCCCAGAACCCCACCGTCCTCAGCGCACTCTTGCCAAGGACCAGGGGGAACATCACTCCACCCCCTCAGCCCCAACCGTTGGCCGTCCAGATAGGCAACGATGAGGGTGTGATGGCCCAGGACACGGCGTCGTCCCACTCCCACCCCGCTTCCTCTCTTCGGCCTGGGCAGACCCCAGCGCGTGGAAAAGCCTCTACCTTCAATAGGCTAGGTGACACGCGCCGTCGTCCTGTTTCGGAGAGGATGGCAGGGCGGATTGGTGAGCGTCGGCCTGGCTCGCCAAGGGAAAGCTTGGGGTCTGTGTCCCGGACAGCGGACCAGCCCCGCCTGGACAAGGGCAAGGGGAAGTTGCACGAGGACGACGTGCGCCACCAGATCAATGCGGCCCACGACGAGCGCATGAGAAACTGGCAGGGCGCCGCTGCGGCTGCCAGGGACCCCCGGGACGAGGTCATCGCCCAGCTGGAAAGGAGGCTGGCTCAGATGGAGGCCAGGCAATCGGCCAACACCCCCACGGCTGGCGCCTCCAACGACCCCGGCCTCAACGCTCTCATGAACAAGGTCAGCGCCCTGGAGAGGGAGTTGGCCGAAGGGCGAGGCGACCCCATCATCCAGGTCAGGACCAGGACCCCTTTCACCAACAGGGTGCTCTCGGCCCCCATCCCGGAGAAATACAGGGGAAACACCATCAAATCCTACGATGGCCGATCAGACCCCAGGAACACTTCAGCCGTTATCAGAACAACATGCTGATGGTGAACGCGTCAGATGAATACCTTTGCCGGTTGTTCCTCTCTACTCTTGAGGGGCCGACGTATGAGTGGTTCAACGCGCTCCCTGAAGGAAGTATTGACTCATGGCAGGACCTTGCCCAATGCTTCCTCACCCACTTTGCCGGGAGGAAGCGCGCGAAGAAGTATTTCACCCATCTCCTCTCCGTCAAGCAGCAACATGATGAGTCCCTCCGATCGTTCATTGATCGGTGGACAAAGGAGACCGAGGAGGTCGAGGGGGCTGATGAGCGCACCCTCCTCGTCCTGTACCCGGGAGCCCTCCGCAGCTCCCCGTACGCCAGGAGCCTCATCACCGATCCTCCAAGGTCGTACGCAAAGGCGCTCCAGCGCGGAAGCTTGTACGCCGACGCCGACGAGCTCCACAACCACAAAAAGGAGGGAGGCCATCCCTCCAAGAAGAGAAATCCTTCGCCGGCCCCGGGTCCATCCCCGGACGGCCAGGGTGCCCAGGGCCGTCACGGCTCTGGTGGACAAAGTAAGAAGGACCGCCACTGGCGGCCGAGGTTGGAACGGCCGGGGGTTGCCCTCACTCACCCGGTCGGCACCATCCTCGACTATGCCGAGAAGCACGGTCTCATCGAGCAGGCTCCTCGGCCGGCCGAGGAGGTCCTTGCCATCCAGCAGGGCGACACATACTGCCGTTTTCACAAGAACTCCTCGCACAACACCGACGACAGCATCACACTGAAGAAGGCCATTGTGCGTCTTATTCGTCAGGGGGGGACTCTCCCAGTTTGTTAAAGGTGGCCCACGCAAAAATACATGGGTAAACACCGGCAAACCGGGGGGCGAACCCTCTACGAAGAAGCGGGAGATCGGCAGGCTCAGCGACGACGATGACTTCGAAGAGCCCCCGCCAAAGAAGAACCACATTCACCTCATTGTGGGTGGGAATACTGGGGGAGACTCCGTCACCTAGAGAAAGAAATGGGCCCAATCCCTCTACATTGGGGAGGTGTCCCACGTTCCCCCCAGCCTAAGAAGCAGCGAACGGAGGCGATCACCTTCACCGACAAGGATTTGCCTCCGGGCACGGAATCACATAGGGACGCCCTCGTCATCCGGTGTGAGATCGGTGACTCCATCATCCACCGCACTTACATCGATACGGGGAGCTCCGTCAACGTGATGTACCTGGATACCTTCAGGCAGCTGAAGCTGGACAGAGCACTGCTGAAGCCGATCAAGAGACCGTTGTCCGGCTTCACCGGGGACTCTATCGACGCCGAGGGCACGATAGTCCTCCCCGTGGAAGTCGGCGACGGCCCCCACCGCGCCAAAATTGACATGGAGTTCATGGTGGTCAACCTCCAGTGCGCCCACAACCTGATCTTAGGGCGGCCAGCACTGGAGGACTTGGAGGCTATCATTTCCATGAAGCACTTATGTCTGAAGTTCCCCACCAATGGCGGTATCGGCTGCGCCAGAGGAAACCAGAGGAAAGCCAGAGCGTGCTACCTCAAGCTAACGAGGCCGGCCGAGAGGGAAGGACAGAGGATAGACACCATCACGGCAGCCGTTGCCAAGGACGAGGAAAGGCCGCATGCCGAACCGGCCGAGGAGGTCGAGGAAGTCCCTCTGGATACCTCCCGGCCGGAGCGGGTCCTCAGAATCGGGAAGCAACTCCCGCAGGGCCAGCGGGACGCCATCCTCCTCGTCCTACGGTCATACACCGTTATCTTCGCGTGGGGCCCGGACGATATGCCAGGCATCAGCCGCCAGGTGATCACTCACCGGCTGACCGTATATCCGGCCTCCTCGCCTGTCAAGCAGAAGCAGCGCTACTTATCCGCCGACAGGCGGGACTTCGTCAAAGGGGAGGTCGCCATGCTCCTCTCAATCAACCATATCAAAGAGGTGAAGTACCCGACGTGGCTAGCCAACGTCGTCCTCGCCCAAAAACCGCCAACATTCAGAATGTGTGTTGATTACACTGACCTGAACAAGGCGTGCCCCATGGACCCGTTCCCTCTCCCCAACATTGATCAGCTGGTGGACGAGACGGCGGGGTGCGAGTTGATGTCGTTCCTTGATGCTTTCAGAGGGTACCACCAAATCTCCATGCATGAAGATGACGCTGAGAAGACGGCATTCATGATCCCAGAGGTAATCTTTTGCTACCTCGTCATGGCTTTTAGACTCAAAAACTCCGGCGCCACCTACACTAGGATGGTGGCCAAAATCTTTAGAGCAGTCCTCGGCCGGACGATGGAGGCGTATGTCGACGACATGATCGTCAAGAGCAGGCGAGCCTCCACACATGCCGACGACCTCCGGGAAATCTTTGAGATCATGAAGGAGTTCAGGCTCCGCCTCAACCCCAAGAAGTGCGCCTTCGGCGTCCAGGGCGGCAAGTTCCTCGGCTACATGGTCAGTCGGAGAGGCATCGAGATAAATCCGGAGAAGACACAGGCTATCATTAACATGGAGCCGCCCCGCAACGTCAAGGAAGTACAGCGACTGACGGGGCGCCTGGCGACCCTAAACCGTTTCCTCTCCAGGTCAGCCGAAAGGGCACTCCCCTTCTTCCAGATCATGCGTAAAGCCGACAGCTTCAAATGGACGACGGAGTGCCAGGAAGCGTTTGAAGAGCTGAAGAGGTACCTATCGTCCCCGCTCGTGCTCTCCAAGCCCAAAGCCGGCGAAACCCTCTTCTTGTACTTAGGGGTGAGCACGTCGGCCATCAGCTCCGTGCTCATCCGTGAGGATGAAGGGGTGCAGAAGGCCATCTTCTACATCAGCAAGACACTTAGGGAGGCCGAGCTCAGGTACTCCCCCATTGAGAAGACGGTGCTGGCCATCGTCCATACGGTGAAGAAGCTGGGGCACTACTTCCAGGCCCATGCCGTCCATGTGCTGACCCAGCAGCCCCTTGGCACACTAATGAGGAGCCCCACTAGCTCCTCAAGGATGGTGAAATGAGCAATCTTCCTCAGCCAATTTCAGATTGAGATCAAGAAGAGGCCATCCATCAAAGGGCAAGCCTTGGCCGACTTCGTCACCGAATGCACGGCGAGGGAAACGGCCGCTACCACCCCTGGACCAGAGCCCGATGACACATGGATCCTCTTCACCGGCGGCTCGTCGGCCGCGAAATCCTGCGGTGGCGGCGTCGTCCTCATATCCCCTGAAGGATTCAGAGCTTACTATGCCATCCGCTTTAACTTCACGGTATCCAACAATGAAGCCGAGTATGAGGCCCTCCTCAGCGGCCTCAGACTCGCCGCCGGCCTCAGAGCCCGACACATCAAAATCAGGTGCGACTCCAAGCTGGTAGTGGGCCAGGTTGAGGGTACGTACGAAGCAAAGGAAGGCCGTATGAAGCAATACAAGCAAGCAGCAGAGGAGTTGCTGAAGGCGTTCGAAACCCACGAGATCACTCAGATCCCAAGGGTCGAGAACGCCGAGGCCGACATCCTCTCCAAACTCAGCTCGGACACCCCGGAGCACATCTCCCAGCTAGCCAAGATAGAGGAGTTGAGCATGTCCAACATCCATGCCAGCCCCATCCTGTGCGTCCAACAGCGATCAGAGGACTGGATTTCCGACATCATCACCTTCATCACGACGGGGGAGCTACCCCAGGACGAGGAGAGGGCCAAACTCGCCAAACTCAGGGCCCCAAGCTACACCATTGAAGATGGCAAACTCTACAAACGATCCTATAATGGCACTCTCCTCCGATGCCTGCACCAGGATGAGGCCGACGTGGCCATGGAAGAAGTTCATTGTGGTGTTTGCTCCTCGCACCAGGGCCCTTTCAGCATGTCCCGGCGTCTCGTCGTCCAGGGCTTCTTCTGGCCGACGATGGCGCGAGATTGTGCGGACCTGGCCAGGAAGTGCACCACGTGCCAGGTACTCCAGAAGGCCCCTGGTCGGCCAGCCGTCAACTACGCCCCCGTCAGCACTGCTATTCCGTTCTCGAGGTGGGGGATTGACCTGGTCGGCCCTCTGCCCAGAGCTGCCGGCAACAACCGCTACATCATCGTCGCAGTCAACTACTTCACTAAGTGGGTCGAAGCGGAACCCTTGGCCAGCATCACGGGGGCCAGGTGTCAGAAGTTCGTTCACAAGAACATTCTCACCCGCTTTGGTGTCCCCCAAGAGATCATATCCGACAACAGCACCCAGTTTGAGGCGGCACCCTTCCTAGAGCTCCTTCGAGAATGGGGGATAAAGCATCGTTTCTCCTCCGTTGCCTACCCTCAAGGCAACGGGCAGGTTGAGAACGCCAATAGAACCATAATGGAAGGGCTGAAGAAGAACCTACAGGACGCAGGAGGGAGTTGGGTCGACGAGCTCCCCAACATCCTGTGGTGCTATCGTACTACGCCAAGGAGGGCGACGGGTGAAACACCTTTTGCCCTGTGCTATGGCTTTGAAGCTAAGGCACCCACAGAGGTCGCCATTCCCAGCCGACGGGTGGAGCAGTATGACCCAGAGGTTAATGAGGAGAACATGAAGATCGACCTCCACCTGGTCGAAGAAAGACGCGAGCAAGCATTCATCCGAGCGGAGAACTACCGGCGTCAAGTAAAATCATACTACGACGCCAAGGTATGTTCCCGAGAATTCCAAGTGGGGGACTACGTCCTCCGCCGAAGGGAAGCAAGCCAACCGACGGAAGGAGGCAAGCTAGCCTTGAAGTATGAAGGTCCCTACATCATCAGTGCCGTAGTGAAACCCGGCACCTACAAACTTAAACACCCAAACGGGACCAATGTACCACGAACATGGAATGTACACCATTTGGTGAAGTTTTATCAATAATCCGAAGGAGGTGCAGCCGGCGAAGCCCTCACCCTTTGACGGGTTATTGATTGAACGCCACCCTCGGCCTTGAGCCACTTTTGAATAAAAATCATGTTTCCTTTGATTTATTGAAGTTCGACTTGAACGTGAACAAAGTGCCCTCATCGGCCACCTTAGAGCGAAAGGCTCAGGTATGGCCGATGTGGCGCTTCGCATCTGCATCTCTTGAAGCAAAGAGATCAAGCATGCCCATTGTATTTTGTATCAGCGAAAGGTTTAGACCAGCTGAGAGAGCACGTCGTATCGGCCCTTAGAGCGAAAATGCTCAGGCAGGACCGACGACGTCCCCAGGACGAGGGGCCCGCAAACGGCCTGCGTCTTGAAACGGGAAGTTCACCGCGTCGTCCACGCGCCTGATCGCAGGACGACAGGCCTGAAATCATGGCCGAGGTGACAAAATCCCAAAACTCAGGGATGGGCAACGACAGCCGTTGGAAACCAACCAAAAATCTAGCCCGCGTCATAAATAGGCGACGGGACCCCCCCTGAGATCACGGACGTTATAAACGAAGTCCGAACCGGCCGAAGGGCCATCGACCCCTTTGGCCGAAGCCTGAAAGAAGGACACTCCCTGAAACAAGGAACGAAAAAAAAAGAGGGAAGCCGACGGCCGTGCGCACTTGCCGGCCTCGAGCAGTAAAAATAAATCCCCACAAAACAGCCACATCTGGCTGAGTACATATCAGTTGAATACAGAGGTAAACATTACCAACAGGCAATATGGACGAAGCGGCCACACACCACAAGGAAATTGTCAAGGACGAAGCATACGCCTATAAAACCCTAACCAAAGTGGTTGGGTGACACGCGACTGGTAACCTTCATCGGCCATAGCCCTTTGAAGCACCAACACTTAGTATGAAATAAAGAATTACAATCCTGAAGTTGACCACCGGAAAGGAAGCCCAGGACGAAGCGGACAGTATTACACCCGCGGGGGAGTTAAGCATTCAAGTCACAACCCCTACCGGCCACAACATTCCGGATGGCCGTTACAGGCACTAAAACCCAGGCGGTTTGCCAAGCGAAAGATCTTTGGGAATATTTGTCCAAGTGTTTACCAAACACTTAGAGAAAATTCCTGAGAAAAAAGGTTCCTTAAGAGAATTCCGACACTTAGAGAAATTCTTGAGGAAAGCAAAAGGCACCCTCATTGGCCACAAAGCCATACCTTGGCCGATGAAGGCAGGGCCGTCTCTTGGCCGACAACGGTACCACACAGAAGGAACTATGTCTCGCATTTATACTTGGGAAAACCTAAGTATTTAGAGGGACAGCCTCTAGACGAAGCGGGCACTTGGATACTTGCAGGCCGTTAGCTACCTATGCCTTGCGTTTGTACTTAGAAAAAATTCTATGTTCAAAGAACTAAGTTCAAAGGACCCAAGGCAAGAAACAAAGACATGCAAGGCCGAAGGGGACAACAACCCCGTGCACCCTTATCGGCCACAGCACAAGGGACCAGGCTGACCTCTTGATCAGATGAGGGAAAGGGGAACACAACGGCCACAAAGAACACCGGGCCGACAACAACACCACGCGTGGCATATTGGTTCAACACTTAGGGAATTTCCCAAAGCATCTGTCAACAGTGAGGAGAGGCTCAACACCAGGACGATGAGAACACCCACTTGAAGTCCGGACACTTAGAAGAATTCCCTAAGTCCCAAATCCAAAATACTTATACAAATTTTTGGGAAAAGAAGAAAGAACAGACAATAAGACGACAGAGACAGTACGAAACGTAAAGATGATTTCATTCAAATACTAGTCAGTACATGGGGGGCACTTCGGCCGTTACAATCGAGATTAGAAAAGGCCAAACACAAGTCAAAAAGAAGTTATGGCCGATCATGGCTCTGCAGCGGCCTCATCGGCAGCAGGGCCCGCAACGTCCTCCTCGGCGACATGCTCAGCACCAACTTCGATCTCAGGATCCAGGCCGGCCTCGATAGCAGAAGCGGCGGTGTCGTCCAAGTAGTTGGCCTCCTCGTAATCTGGCTCGCCCAGGCCGGAACTCTCTATCGGCGCCTGCTTATCACACAAAGGAAGGTTGGCCTGTTCCTCCGGGTCCCTCATCAGCCGAGGAAGCCGTAGATTCCGCCTGACCCAACCCCGGGTATAGTTCAGGGTCTTGAGGGCGCGACTCAGCCGGCGGTAGATGAGCCTTTGCATCCGATGCTGGCCCATGTTATAGTACACGGACATCTCCCGCTTGAAGTATTCTTAGCCGGCAGGGGAGTTCTGCCCCCAATCCTCTAGCTTGGCCGCCACTACCTCATAGCACCAAGGGAGGCGCTCCTCGGCCTTCCAGCCCTCGGCCAGGAACTTGGCGACGACATCATCAGTAGCCTTCACCGCCGCAGCCTCAGCTTCGGCCTTGGCCCTCTCGGCCTCCTCCGCCCGAAGACGATCAGCCTCACGAGCACTCTTCTCAGCGGCCAGATTGGTCAGTGTCTCTTCCTTGGCCGCATCGGCCTCCTCAGTTTTCCTCTGCAAGGCCGCAAAGTCCGCCCAAGGCTTTCCCAGGCAGCTCATGGCCTCATCGGCGGAGGCTGCTTTCTCTTCAAATTCTTTCAAACGGGTTATCTCCCGTTGCTGCCTCTTATGGCTCTCCATGAGCATAAAGGCACCCTGCAATGGAACGTATCAGTAAAGAATGCAAAAAAAATATCAAAAGGAAAAAAACGAAAAGCAAAAGCCGAGGAAGAAGGGAATTACCTGGATGACGAGGTCCATACCACCATCGTATATCTTGACATCTCCCAACTTGTCAAGATACACCCGGTCCTTGGTCGGGATGGCCTGGGAGAGGACACTATGGCCGTCAACGCCATCGTTGAACCCCCCCATCCTTGGGGTATTCAACCTCCAACTTATAGGTGGACGAAACCACCCCCTTGACGGCCCGCTTCGGCCGGGAATCCTCGGCGAGGGGAAAGGGTTGAGACCCCACTCTGGTGAGACCAGAGCCAAGGTCTACGAGGGCAGCAGCAGCGCTTGACCCTCCTTCGTCCACGATTGGGATGGTTAGCACGCCGGCCTCACTGGCAGTGGCAGAGGACGAAGCCTTCTTCGACTTCTTGGCAGGCTGCATGCCGGCCTCCGTCAGCTTCCTTTGCGTCTCCTCCGCCGGCCGTTTCTTCTTCGGCTAAGGAGGGGGCCTCTTCGTAGCATCACTACTGGCAGCGGCCTTCGCTGCGGCCTCTTTGGCGGCCAGCTCCTCCTTGGCCTTCGCAGCGGCCCTGTTCATCACAGACCGGCGATCCATCACAAAATCTGCACAACAAGCAAAACAGGTCAGCAAAATCAAGAATAAACAAAGTACCTAAAGAAGCCGAGGGGGGTATTACCATCAGCTTCGGCGGGAATGCCCATATCGGGCCCGTCGGCCTCCTCGAAGGTTGTGGTCATCTTCGGCCATATTTCAATGTCGTCCTCTTTATCACCATACACGAAGTACCTGAAGAAACCGATAGCGGTCATCTTGTACTCCGTAATATAGTGCTTCACACTCCTCGGCCCCCCCTCCAAGAAGGCCGCTACCTGAGCATCGAGAATGGAACTCTTCGGAGGATCGTGCAGGGTAAACCTTCCATCATGGCCGACGGAGGGGAAATCTATGCCATCTTCGCCCAGGGACACGAAGACAAATTTGCTCTTCCATCCATGTATGGACGAGGGCAAATCCGTGAACGTCCTCTTATTTGGCAGCTGCTGCAGGGTGGCGTAGCAGGCACAATTTTTGTGGCTTCCTCGGCCAATCTGGCTAAAGATTCATAAAGAGGGCCATTGTCGGCTTGTAGCCCAACTCCGCACAACGAAGAATGAAACACACCATCAACGAGTAACTGTTGGGGGTCAGCAAGGCCGGTGGAAGCCCCACCATGTCCAGGTATTCTTGAATGAAGGGATGAAGGGGAAATCTCAGCCCCTTAGCAAAACTCATCAGGTAGACCCCGAAGTACCCTGGCGGCGGGTTGAGAACGTGGTCTGTCGGCCTTGGCGCCCTGACCCTCCCGAATGGCCCCACGTACATCTGTGCGACCAGGTAATCGGCAGCACTGCTCTCCGGCTTGATCAAGAAAATGTTGGTTAGGTCCAGGTGAGAGAAGCCCGGCCCATTCTTCGGCCTCATGTTCCTCTTCGGCCGTGGCAGGCCCTTGACGGCGGATACCGGCTTCGGACACGGGATAGCAGTAGAGGCGGACGCCTCGTCCACCACATGGGGGGCCCTTACGTCCTCGCCCTCAGATGACGAAGCGGACCTTTCGTCCTCGTCTTCCTCGTCCGCAGGTCCCCCAGACTTGTACAGGCTCAGGCACTCGATCTCGTCGGCGCACTCTTCAATCACATCGTAGTCCAGAGACTTGACGAAGGGCTCGTCGTCGTACGGGTAATACTCGTCATTTAAAGACTTCATCCTAAACAACTCCTAAGGCACTAAGGCAAGCTATTTCAGATCTAAGGCGTTCTTATGACTAACACTAGATCGAAGCCTAGGAGAGAAAAATATGTAGCAAAATCGAAGAACAGGTTGAAGAACTAACCTTGAAGATTTGAAGGGGCTGAAGAACACTCAGCAAAGCTCTCTCTCTCTAAGAATTTGGGCAGCACTTCGTTACTCGGAATGCAAATGAGCTCCCCTCCTCGAAAGGAGGAGGGTATTTGTGACACCGACCCTGAGCATATTTACTTTTAGTGAATTATGTAATAAACCTTGAAAGATGATTTATGAATTTGCGTAATTGTAAATTTTTATTATTTCTTTTACGTGAATAGTAAATTGCGTATGGGGCCCACAGCGGGAACGGGGACCGCCCGATAATTCCCGAACCACATATTATATTCATCTTGGTCTAGATAATATGTATATGGTGGTGGATATTTTATTTGGGCCATAAGAAAGGCATGGAGTTGACCGGTTGGTCAAACGGGGCCCAATTACCGGTATTGGTAAGTTAACGGATAACAGCCCGAAATGAGTTTCGGAGACTCCTAAATTAATGTTGGGGAATGTACATCTATTCTAAAGGCCCATAATTATTAGGAACACGAGATATATTTTATTTGGCCCGATAAAATAAAATATGACTAAAATAGTCCGAAAAAATACAACTTTCGGGGTCGATTGTACATACCGGGACATAATGGGATGACCTCCCACATGAGTGGGGTCCACCCCACGTTTTTAGGAGTGCTGAGTGACCAAATAACATGGGAGGGACGGATGATGGAGATGGGAAGCCTCATGGAGACAAAAACCCACACCCCATGTCCTCTCTTAGTACTATTCTTGGTCTTTGATTGAGAGTAGATACATCCCCCTCATTTTGAGCCATACACGCAGAGAGAAAGGGAGAGTAGCTCTGGAGGAAAGCTCTCACAAAGCTCAAGCAAGGGGAGAAGAAATCCGAGGAGAAAAGGAGGGTGTTTAAGGTAAGAACATAACTATTGTTCTTTAACTAGTTTTATGGAGTATGATTTGTAAGAAATCATATGGTGGATTAAACCTTGAGCTCTACACGTTTAAAAGTGTAGAATATTGTTATAAAGTAGTGGTAATTAACTTAGAAGGGTTGGTAAATCGATAGGAGTCGAAACCGCCGGAAACCGCCACTCCGAAGGAGCTGTTCGTAGCTGCAAACTACGAAAGCCGCCCGGCTTTCGTGAAAGCCGCCCGACTTTTGCCCAGGCAGTCCAGTTTTTGCCTTTCATCGGTTTAAAACGAGGATTTATCGGGGAGCTCAACGAAGGCAACTATTTCAGCGCATCATAAGGTGAGGATGGCTGACTATATTCCTTATATTTAATGAGTTAATTTCATGAGATTACTGAAGGTAATTAAAAGTATTTTTATGGATTATTAATGATTAATAATGCCTAAAAAATGACAAGACTAAATGTCTAAAGCAAAAGGGAGCATGATATACCAATTTAAGAGTAAATTGTGTATGTTCATGTGCTATGAGTATGTTGGCTTGAAAGTGGAATTTATTATGAAACATATGTTGAAATATACTTTTCTTCATATTGGAATATATGAGTGATTAAAAGTGATATTTTGAATATTGAGATAAATGATATTTTCAAAGGAAAATCAGTTGGAATTGTCTATATGACTATGAGTTGAGAACTTGGTTTGTTGATATTAATTTGACTAGTATTAAGATACTAGTTGGACATTAAAATGAAATGTTGTTAAGATTGATCCTAAGGTTGGATTGTGAAATGTTATGCCTTAAGTAGTCTTAAGAGATGCTTTAAGGTAGGAAAGTATGAACTTTAAGTTATACTAGGGGTACGGTAGGCCTTAAGGGATACCCAAGATAATGTAAATATTAAATTGATCCTAAGTATAGGATTGGCCTACGGGTGTGTTCGGTAATCCTTGTGGATAGCCGGTTGAATTATGGAAATAGTAAGGACCATGGCCCTTCCCGACTCTAGAGAGCGGGGTTGGATAGCATGGACTTACATCGTGATGACGGGTTAGGGTGGAATCCGAATCGGAGACCTAACTAGGTTCCGGTAGCGGTAACACATAAGATAGGACCCCGAAGGGCCTTACCTTCCTACGGGATGATGGGTATGAGTGCAGGGGCGGGATGTTGGAGTCCGAACCGGGAGCCCCATGAGGTCTCGGACAGCGGTAGCAAGTCCCGTAGAAAGAATAAGACCCAAGGGTTGGGTTGTGCAAATGATAAATGAAAAGGAACATATAAGAAGGGCCGTGTGCCGACAAATAAATAAATTTACTTATTATAAAGATAATAAGTGGGAAATATGAAGTATTATTTATATTATGATATCACCCTATTTTGAGGGTCTTGGAAATTAAAACGTTGATTATACTTAGTATAGTTGCTATTGTACTTGTCAAATATTTCCAAGTACTGACTTCCCCTTCACGGGGGAGGCCACCTCACAGTTTCAGGTAGGACTTGAAGGTTGCTACCAGTGCCCGTTGCTCGGGATATTCGGAGGAGAAGACGTGGTTCGTGCTCCTTCTGTTTTCTGATTTCAAAACAATTATAATAATGCTCATGGATATTATTTTGAATAACTATTGGGGGGCTTGCATGCCCATGTTTGCCAAAGTGTGGCTAAGACACTTTTATTAAATGCTTCCGCTGTTTTAAATGAATGTTTTACATTATGTTTGTTTATGGATGTACTATGTGTGAATGATATTCATGACGCCTTGTATAGTATGAATGAGTTGGACTGCGGTTGACTATTCGTACTGTACGGCGGGTTGTTGACGTGTCCGGCTAGGTCCGGGGCGTGACAATTTAATTGGTATCAGAGACTTAGTCCGTAAACATCATAATGAAGCTTCAAAATTCTTTTTGAAAGTGAAATTGAAAACCATGAGCATAAAGTTTTGTACTTATAGAACTTTTGGTACTTGAGTTGCAATGTCTCTAATTGTTAAGATGGTACCCTTAACAATTGGTATGGCGGTGATTTGAGCCAAAGGATGTCTTTAAGTGCCTATCCGTCAATTGACATTTGATACGAGTCTAATGACTCATTCTAAATTTCTTTCAGAAATGGAACGTATCGGTAAAGTTACTCGGCGGAACCCGACTGGCCAGGCACCGGGAGGATCCCAACGTGGCAACCGGGGAGGGTCGAGGGTGTCTCGGGGACAGGGTCGTGCAGCCCACTCACTGACGGTGAGTGACGGTCATGTGGAGACGAGTGATGAACAATATGAGTCCGAGGAGGATTCAACTTACCAACCGGGAACAGAGCCGGTTGAGACCCCATATGATGGGGAATACGACGATGCCAGTGGCAATACCACCAGGATCGCCAAAGGCGCCGGGCAAGGCGTGCTTTGGAAGGGGCTTCAAGGAGAGGAAGCCGCGTGACTCCCCGGGAGGTCATAGAATCCCGAGAAGGGGGAGGTGCTGAGGTCCCTATAATAAGGATCTCAAAGTACCTCAAAGAGGCAAGAGACTTGGGATGTAAACCATTTGATGGAACGGGGGACATCTCCGTAGCAGCCGAGTGGATCAAAAGATTCAACGAGGCGGCCCTCGACATGCAACTACCACCCCACATGAAGCTGAGAGTAGCCACGAGGCTACTAGAAGGCATGGCGTCTACATGGTGGGATGGAACAAAAGGGAAGTACGGCGAGGCCGTCACTTGGGAGAATTTCAGACAGGAGTTCTTCAGCCAATACTACTCCGACTTCGAGGTGAACTTGAAGAGGAGGGAGTACACGAATTTGACCCAAGGAGGTGAATGTACGGTGAAGGAACTTGAGCACAAATTCAGAAAGCTTGTTGAGTTCATACCGGAGTACATTTGTGATGAAAACCGGATGGTGAACCACTTCTGGGATGCCTTGGACCTTGACATACGCGAGAGGGCAACACAATTGCCTAATATGACGTTTAGTCAGGTGGTTGAACAAGGCTTGAAGGGGGAGAAAGAGTGGGAGGCAAGGAAAAGAAAATGGGAGAACCATGGCCCTCAAGGTTCCAACAAGAAGGGGAACCACGGGGGAGGCGGATCCTTCAAAACCCCTGCACCACCGGCAAGGGGAAATCAAGGCCCGAGCGGGCAAAGCTCTGTGTCACAAGGCTCAGGCGTGAAGAAGTGCAGCAACTGCAAAAAGAACTACTTTGGCAAGTGCCGCGATCCCCCGAGGTGTTATCAATGCGGGGAGGTCGGGCATTTGAAGGTGAGTTCCCCACGGCTTGGGCGAGCCATGGGGGCTGGACCGAGTAGTGCAACGACGGTGAGCAGGAACCGAACCGGAGCACCAAATGCTAGCGGTGGGCACGGTGGGGCGAGTGCAAGCAACGTGCCATCCGTAAATCAAGGAAGGACCCAAGCTCGGGTCTATGCTATGACGGAGGCGGATGCTCGTGCCAACCCGGACTCCGTTGCGGGTAATTCCTTAAACTCACGTATTAGTCTATTATAAACAATAGGAGTGCGGAACTTGTAAATTTATAACCCCGACGAGTTTGGTCGGGTTTGAAGGGAAAAAGGGGAGGATAATCCTCGCCCTGGGCGAAAACCGCCCGGCTTTGACGAAAGCCGCCCGGCTTTCGTCTTGATTTAATTGGGATAATACCACGGCAACGAATGCCGGCCGGCTTCCACCGAGAACCGCCCGGCTTTCGTCAAGGTTAAATCAAAAAAATTCTCGCTACTAAAAACCGGCCGGCTTTTGTAAAGACCGACCGGCTTTCGTAAATACCCCACCTGGAAAATTTCTCGCGGCTGAAAGCCGCCCGGCTTCCGTTAGGCCTGGGGATTCCTGCGCTGCTGAAACCCGGCCGGGTTTCGTAGAAACCGGCCGGCTTCGAAACCTTTCCCTGAATAAAAACTACGGCGATGAAAACCGCCCGGCTTTCGTGATTAAATACTGAGAATTTTTCTCGCAGTCGAAAACCGGCCGGCTTTCGTGAAAAGCGGCCGGCTTTCACCGGGGGTCGGTCCCAGAACGGTTCTAAGGGTCAGAAACCGGGAATTTTCGGACGGGTGTCAAACGGACCCCCCCCCCCCCCGAACCACACCAACATACTCTACGACTTAAGAAACAAGCCTATTAATTAGATAGTGTGTCTTACATTACTTATGAATGTAGGAACACTAAAGATAAACGGGAGAGACGCAAGGATCCTTATTGATACCGGGGCGCAACGATCATTTGTGAGTGAGGCGTTCACCAGCGGATTCAACGGACCACTTGTACCGATGACTCAAACCCTATTGGTGTCCACGCCTCTAGGGGATGATATCGAGAGAGATAGCCACTATCCATCGTGTGAGGTGGAGGGACAGAACTTGACGTGTGACTTCGTACCGCTGAGCATGATCGAGTTTGATGCAATCCTCGGGATGGATTGGCTTGAGAAACATCATGCTAGGGTCGATTGCTACACGAATATTCTTGATCTCGAAGGCGGTGAAGGGTTGACCTTACGCTTCGAGGGGGATAGAGGCAAATCAAACAGTTGTATCATATCCGCCGTGAGGGCGAGGAATATGATGAGAAAGGGATGCCACGCGTACCTAGCATATGTGGTGGACAAAACCAAAGAAGAGATAGACATCAATGATGTGAGAGTAGTGTGCAAGTATCCGGATGTCTTCCCAAAAGACTTACCAGGACTTCCACCCGATAGGGAGATTGAATTCGTGATCGAGGTTGAACCCGGCACCAAACCAATCTCTATACCGCCATACAGAATGGCACCCGCTGAACTTAACGAGTTGAAAACCCAATTGCAAGAGCTATTGGATAACGGTTTCATAAGGCCGAGTCACTCTCCGTGGGGAGCACCCGTCCTTTTCGTGAAGAAGAAAGATGGAACACTTCGAATGTGTATTGACTATCGTCAACTGAACAAGGTCACAATCAAGAATAGGTATCCCTTGCCTAGGATTGATGACTTGTTTGATCAGCTCCGAGGAGCGACGGTGTTTTCGAAGATTGACTTAAGGTCAGGGTACCACCAACTTTAAATAAAGGAGGATGACATACCGAAGAGTGCATTCCGCACAAGGTATGGTCATTTCGAGTTCCTAGTTATGTCGTTCGGGCTAACCAACGCCCCGGCGGCATTTATGGACTTGATGAACCGGGTATTTCATAAATACTTGGACCGGTTTGTGATTGTGTTCATAGATGACATCTTGATTTACTCAAAGAGTGAAGAAGAGCATGAGGAGCACTTGATACTTGTTCTTGAGACACTACGGGAGAAGCAACTCTATGCCAAGTTCTCCAAATGTGAATTTTGGCTAAGGGAGATTGGCTTCCTCGGGCATGTGGTTTCAGGGTCAGGGATTGCCGTAGATAACAAGAAGATTGAGGCCATTACTGAATGGGAGAGGCCAAAGAACGTCAAGAAATTCGTAGCTTCCTTGGATTGGCAGGGTACTACCGAAAATTTGTGGAGAAGTTCTCAGTTTTGGCATCGCCATTGAAAAAGCTCACTCGAAAGGGGGCCAAGTTTGTATGGGATGACCGATGTGAGAAGGGATTCCTTGAACTGAAGAAGAGGTTGACCGAGGCACCGGTACTCGCACTACCCAAACAGGGTGTGGGGTACGATGTCTACAGCGACGCAAGCATCCAAGGGCTTGGATGTGTCTTAATGCAGAATGGGAGGGTGATTGCCTATGCTTCACGACAGTTGAAGAAGCATGAGGTAAATTATCCCACTCATGACTTAGAGCTGGGGCGGTGGTGTTCGCATTGAAGATTTGGAGACATTATCTCTACGGGGAAACATGTCATATATACACCGACCACAAAAGCCTGAAGTATGTGTTTACTCAGAAAGAGTTAAACATGAGACAGAGACGGTGGATGGAGTTGATAAAAGACTACCATCTAGTTACCGAGTACCACCCCGGTAAAGCCAACGTGGTAGCGGATGCCTTGAGCCGAAAGAATTCATCTGGGGCATTATTGACTAGCTTGAGGGCATTGAGAGCCCAATTGGAGGTATCTAGCGATGGTGCCTTGTTAGCTAGATTCGAGGTGAGACCTACATTACTTGATGAAATCAAGAAGGGTCAAGAGACCGACGAAGAACTTATGAAGATCCGTGAACGCATGCTAGCGGGACCGGTTGAGGATTTCAGGGAGAGAGATGATGGTCTCTTATTATTTCGTGACCGAGTGTGTGTACCGTTGGATGATGAGCTCCGAAAGTCCATCTTAGAGGAGGCTCATTCATCGGCGTATGCCATGCACCCGGGAGGCACGAAGATGTACCGTGATTTGAAGGAAAGTTACTGGTGGTCGGGCATGAAGAGGGAAATAGCCGAGTACATCAGTAGGTGTCTTACTTGTCAGCAAGTTAAGGCAGAACATCAGCATCCGGCTGGGTTACTACAACCACTTTCCATTCCTGAATGGAAGTGGGAGCACGTGACTATGGATTTCGTGGTGGGGCTGCCACGGACGATTAAGAACTATGATGCCATATGGGTTGTGGTCGATAGGCTCACAAAGAGTGCACACTTTCTACCTATCAACACCACATATGCACTGGAGAGGTTAGTCAAGTTGTA
Source organism: Cuscuta europaea (assembly GCA_945859875.1). Lineage (NCBI taxonomy): Eukaryota > Viridiplantae > Streptophyta > Magnoliopsida > Solanales > Convolvulaceae > Cuscuta > Cuscuta europaea. The sequence continues at coordinate 34,616,098 of CAMAPE010000019.1, forward strand.
TGTGGATGAGATCGTGAGGCTACATGGGGTTCCTATAACCATTGTATCCGATAGAGATCCGCCATTCACATCACGATTTTGGCCGAAATTCCAAGAATCTCTGGGGACAAAGTTGAAATTCAGTACAGCTTTTCATCCACAAACGGATGGGCAATCTGAGCGGGTTATACAGATATTAGAGGATATGCTGAGAGCCTGTGCATTGGAGTTCCAAGGGAGTTGGGACAACCATTTGTCACTTGTGGAGTTTGCCTATAACAACAGTTATCAGGCAAGTATAGGCATGCATCCATACGAGGCATTGTATGGGAGGAGATGTCGTACACCATTGTGTTGGGATGAGGTTGGCATGGCCAAACTCGAGAGCACGGAATTGGTGGAGATCACCAAGTCTAAGGTGAACATGATTCGTGAGAGACTTAAGGCGGCCCAGGATAGACAGAAAAGTTATGCCGATAAGCGCCGAAGAGCCTTGGAGTTTAAGGTGGGAGATGAAGTATTTCTGAAAGTTTCCCCTTGGAAGGGAATCATCCGATTTCAGAGCCGAGGGAAACTTAACCCACGATACATAGGGCCATTCGTGGTTCTTGAGAGGATTGGGGCCGTGGCATACCGATTACAGTTGACTCCAGAATTGGAGAAGATACATAACGTATTCCACGTGTCCGTGCTTAAGAAGTATATGCCGGATCCATCTCATGTATTAGAAAAACCACCCGTGGAAATACGGGAAGACTTGAATTATGTCGTGCAACCGGTGAAGATTCTTGACAGGCAAGTCAAGAAATTGAGAAGCAAGAAAGTTCCAATGGTTAAAATACTTTGGAAAAGTGACCGAGTTGAGGAGGAAACTTGGGAAACGGAAGCTTTGATGAAAGAGCAATACACGTTTTTGTTTGAATGAGCGTTGTGAATTTCGGGGACGAAATTCCCGTTAAGGGGGGGTGAACTTGTGACACCGACCCCGAGCATATTTACTTTTAGTGAATTATGTAATAAACCTTGAAAGATGATTTATGAATTTGCGTAATTGTAAATTTTTATTATTTCTTTTACGTGAATAGTAAATTGCGTATGGGGCCCACAGCGGGAACGGGGACCGCCCGATAATTCCCGAACCACATATTATATTCATCTTGGTCTAGATAATATGTATATGGTGGTGGATATTTTATTTGGGCCATAAGAAAGGCATGGAGTTGACCGGTTGGTCAAATGGGGCCCAATTACCGGTATTGGTAAGTTAACGGATAACAGCCCGAAATGAGTTTCGGAGACTCCTAAATTAATGTTGGGGAATGTACATCTATTCTAAAGGCCCATAATTATTAGGAACACGGGATATATTTTATTTGGCCCGATAAAATAAAATATGACTAAAATAGTCCGAAAAAATACAACTTTCGGGGTCGATTGTACATACCGGGACATAATGGGATGACCTCCCACATGAGTGGGGGCCACCCCACGTTTTTAGGAGTGCTGAGTGACCAAATAACATGGGAGGGACGGATGATGGAGATGGGAAGCCTCATGGAGACAAAAACCCACACCTCATGTCCTCTCTTAGTACTATTCTTGGTCTTTGATTGAGAGTAGATACATCCCCCTCATTTTGAGCCATACACGCAGAGAGAAAGGGAGAGTAGCTCTGGAGGAAAGCTCTCACAAAGCTCAAGCAAGGGGAGAAGAAATCCGAGGAGAAAAGGAGGGTGTTTAAGGTAAGAACATAACTATTGTTCTTTAACTAGTTTTATGGAGTATGATTTGTAAGAAATCATATGGTGGATTAAACCTTGAGCTCTACACGTTTAAAAGTGTAGAATATTGTTATAAAGTAGTGGTAATTAACTTAGAAGGGTTGGTAAATCGATAGGAGTCGAAACCGCCGGAAACCGCCACTCCAAAGGAGCTGTTCGTAGCTGCAGACTACAAAAGCAGCCCGGCTTTCGTGAAAGCCGCCCGGCTTTTGCCCAGGCAGTCCAGTTTTTGCCTTTCATCGGTTTAAAACGAGGATTTATCGGGGAGCTCAACGAAGGCAACTATTTCAGCGCATCATAAGGTGAGGATGACTGAGTATGTTGCCTACCGAAGGTAATTTCATGAGATTACCGAAGGTAATTAAAGGTATTTTTATGGATTATTAATGATTAATAATGCCTAAAAAATGACAAGACTAAATGTCTAAAGCAAAAGGGAGCATGATATACCAATTTAAGAGTAAATTGTGTATGTTCATGTGCTATGAGTATGTTGGCTTGAAAGTGGAATTTATTATGAAACATATGTTGAAATATACTTTTCTTCATATTGGAATATATGAGTGATTAAAAGTGATATTTTGAATATTGAGATAAATGATATTTTCAAAGGAAAATCAGTTGGAATTGTCTATATGACTATGAGTTGAGAACTTGGTTTGTTGATATTAATTTGACTAGTATTAAGATACTAGTTGGACATTAAAATGAAATGTTGTTAAGATTGATCCTAAGGTTGGATTGTGAAATGTTATGCCTTAAGTAGTCTTAAGAGATGCTTTAAGGTAGGAAAGTATGAACTTTAAGTTATACTAGGGGTAGGCCTTAAGGGATACCCAAGATAATGTAAACATTAAATTGATCCTAAGTATAGGATTGGCCTACGGGTGTGTTCGGTAATCCTTGTGGATAGCCGGTTGAATTATGGAAATAGTAAGGATCATTGCCCTTCCCGACTCTAGAGAGCGGGGTTGGATAGCATGGACTTACATCGTGATCACGGGTTAGGGTGGAATCCGAATTGGAGACCTAACTAGGTTCCGGTAGCGGTAACACATAAGATAGGACCCCGAAGGGTCTTACCTTCCTACGGGATGATGAGTATGAGTCCAGGGGCGGGATGTTGGAGTCCGAACCGGGAGCCCCATGAGGTCTCGGACAGCGGTAACAAGTCCCGTAGAAATAATAAGACCCAAGGGTTGGGTTGTGCAAATGATAAATGAAAAGGAACATATAAGAAGGGCCGTGTGCCGACAAATAAATAAATTTACTTATTATAAAGATAATAAGTGGGAAATATAAAGTATTATTTATATTATGATATCACCCTATTTTGAGGGTCTTGGAAATTAAAACGTTGATTATACTTAGTATAGTTGCTATTGTACTTGTCAAATATTTCCAAGTACTGACCTCCCCTTCACGGGGGAGGCCACCTCACAGTTTCAGGTAGGACTTGAAGGTTGCTACCAGTGCCCGTTGCTCGTGATATTCGGAGGAGAAGACGTGTTTCGTGCTCCTTCTGTTTTCTGATTTCAAAACAATTATAATAATGCTCATGGATATTATTTTGAATAACTATTGGGAGGTTTGCATGCCCATGTTTGCCAAAGTGTGGCTAAGACACTTTTATTAAATGCTTCCGCTGTTTTAAATGAATGTTTTACATTATGTTTGTTTATGAATGTACTATGTGTGAATGATATTCATGACGCCTTGTATAGTATGGATGAGTTGGACTGCGGTTGACTATTCGTACTGTACGGCGGGTTGTTGACGTGTCCGGCTAGGTCCGGGGCGTGACAATTTAATTGGTATCAGAGACTTAGTCCGTAAACATTATAATGAAGCTTCAAAATTCTTTTTGAAAGTGAAATTGAAAACCATGAGCATAAAGTTTTGTACTTATAGAACTTTTGGTACTTGAGTTGCAATGTCTCTAATTGTTAAGATGGTACCCTTAACAATTGGTATGGCGGTGATTTGAACCAAATGATGTCTTTAAGTGCTTATCCGTCAATTGACATTTGATACGAGTCTAATGACTCATTCTAAATTTCTTTCAGAAATGGAACGTACCGGTAAAGTTACTCGACAGAACCCGACTGGCCAGGCACCGGGAGGATCCCAACGTGGCAGCCGGGGAGGGTCGAGGGTGTCTCGGGGACAGGGCCGTGCAGCCCACTCACTGACGGTGAGTGACGGTCTTGTGGAGACGAGTGATGAACAATATGAGTCCGAGGAGGATTCAACTTACCAACCGGGAACAGAGCCGGTTGAGACCCCATATGATGGGGAATACGATGATGCCAGTGACGAGAGCGATGATAATGAAGCTCTCGAACGGATTGAGGAATTGCTCCGGCAATACCACCAGGATCGCCAAAGGCGCCGGGCAAGGCGTGCTTTGGAAGGGGCTTCAAAGAGAGGAAGCCGTGTGACTCCCCGGGAGGTCATAGAATCCCGAGGAGGGGGGGGGTGCTGAGGTCCCTATAATAAGGATCTCAAAGTATCTCAAAGAGGCAAGAGACTTGGGATGTAAACCGTTTGATGGAACGGGGGACATCTCCGTAGCAGCCGAGTGGATCAAAAGATTCAACGAGGCGGCCCTCGACATGCAACTACCACCCCACATGAAGCTGAGAGTAGCCACGAGGCTACTAGAAGGCATGGCGTCTAAATGGTGTATATAAGAGAAAATATCATAATGCAGGAATATTTCACTACATGGAAAGGACCCCCCCCCCCCCCCCCCCCCCCCCGTTCTGTACAAATTTTAGTACACCAGACATTTATGTTCTCTTTGCCGTTCAATTCACTACATATCCCACATGAACGGATGTTGCAACAATTGCTGTGCGTTCCACCGTTGACTCCACTCCTTCTGCAAGCACCGATCCATGAAATCTCTGAACTCACCGGAAGCTCCCTCCGGCAAACTCGGTGGCTCCCCAAAGCATATAGAGCACATTAGCGTGGCCCAATCGGGTCTCTGCTCAGGCTGCAGCAGGGGAAAGTGGCCCGTATACAGCTCCATCAGAGTCAGCCCCAAGCTCCAGATGTCCCCGGCGTACGCGTCGTAGTTTGCGCCGTAGGTCTCCGGGTCGAATCTCTCCGGGCTCATGTAAGCACAGGTGCCGACGAAGGAGTTGCAGGGGTCCAGCGTCCGGCGCATCATTTTGCTCACCCCGAAATCTGCGATTTTCACGTCGCCGCCCCGATTCACCAGCAGATTTGAGGGCTTCAGATCCCTGTGAACAATTTTGTGCGAGTGAAGGTAATCTAGGCCGATTAGTACTTGCTTGGCGATTTTCGCGAGGGAGCACTCGGCCAATGATTTCTCCGATTTCAGGACGCTTTCTAAGGATCCGCCGTCCATGTACTCCATCAGAATCGCGATGTCGCCGCCGGGCATCTCGACTGTCCCGTAGCACTTGACCACTTGTGGCGAGTCCGTGCAGCGCAGGATCGAAATCTCGCGGAGGATCTGGCGGCGGACGGCGGGGTCACTGTTGCCGTGCACAACCTTCATGGCGTTCACCGTCATCGTCCGCCTGTGGCGCACCTTGTACACCGTTCCCCCGTTGCCATGGCCGAGTACTTGGAGCTTGTCGAAGTCCAGTATCGACCAGGACGCTGCGGTTGAGGTAGACACTGAAGAGTGAGGGAGAGGATTGGGGAAGCGACACCGGCGGTCGGAGGGTTCCGGCATGGGGAGGCTGAGTTTGATGTGGCGGCGTTCTCGGACGAGTGCCATCTGAAACACGTGGAGAAATTATTTAATAATATTTGTTGCATTATAAGAGAACACTCGATCTGTTGCTGAGAGGTTTATATGAGTGGCGGATGGCATTAGCCGCCGGGGAGAGGAAGGTGTGAGGAACGAGGACAAGTATGGCGGGACCCGTAAGAAGGGCATAAGGGTATGGATGGTTTTAGTTGGATGGTAATTCCTATTATAAAAATACAAAGAAACCAGATCAGATCAGACCAGACCAACAAATTACCATCCAAGTAAAAACATCCTATGTATCCGGATGATCTGATCTTGGGTTGGGAAACCGAACACAAAACTGGAAATCCACAAATTTTTACTTAAGCAAAATCAAACCAAACTAAACCACAAATTTTATGTTCGATTCGGTCAAACCAAACCAATTTGCCCAACCTTAACTAATACTATTATATTATTATAATTATTAGCATCATTAATATTATATTTATTAAACAATTAGTTAAAAAGAGGTTCTGAACCGACCCTGTTCGGTTCCGAACCGGAACCAGCGGTTTTGGTTCCCATTTCTTAAAAAAAGAAAGGAATTAGTACACGTGTGTTTCCAAATTGGAGGTACTGGGCATGTTAGGCAATCAGCAGCTAGCGGCTATCGATTGAAAGATTATGTTAGTGGGTTGTTAACAGTGGACTCTGTTAGCGGATTTGACTAGTAGATTCATTTGGCAGAATGCAGAATAGTGTTTGGTAGATTAATTGTTCTGTCCCGGCGGTTATTAGGTAAAAAGACATATGAGTACGTGCATTAATAAATTTTAATATCCATATTTTACTAATGCAATTAATGTACTGTTGGGGTTTAATCCTGTAGATCCGAAAGCCCAACACAGACTTTGGATATATCAGGAAATGGACGATAATTCGATGTGTAAAAGAAATATAAAAGACAGATAATCGAATGCTCAAAAACCCACTTGTATTAATTAACCTGTTTGATTACAAGGAAATAATCCGAACGGCACGTCGGATTGATGCTTAATACAAGAAACAAGAGCAATAAGGCTATTCTATGGTTTGAGTATTAAAATGCTAACCCTTACAATGATATTAAACCTTCTATTTATACCAATGGAGAGTATGGGACGCTTTATGCTGATTGGCCGATGTTCCACCGACCTGATCACTCATGCCCCCACTTGCTGATGTCGCAATCTGGCATTAAGTGCACCTGACCACCTGCTGGTTGTCCGTTGCTCGAACGAGATAATGGACCCTGTAAAACATTGTTGATTTGGCCCAAGTATGATGTTTGACCCGAAACCCATTCGGTATGTCTGTTTTTTGGGCCAGCCTTTACTTGGCCCGAACCTCGTTCGGTATGAATATCTCACTAGGCCTACTTATCATAGGGTAGTGGGCTCGTTGTTTGGGCTAGATATCATGGGCCTTTAATCCGGGTATTGGGCTTCCGGGCCAATATCCCAACATGTACTATTTATAAGAAGTTCGAACTATTATTATGTTACGGATTAAAATGTGACTCAATAGAAACACAATGATACAAAAATATCAATCTAATAATCGATAGCACATATTTAGTCCAAAAGAAAACTACTAATTTCATAAACCATCATCTTGTTGGGATTTTGGGCTCCCAACAATGTGGAGAAAGGCCCAAAAATATGTACTGACAATGGTGGTGAGTATTGTGGTCCGTTTGATGTTTATTGCAAGTTGCATGGTATTAGACATGAAAGGACTCCTCCTAAAACTCCTCGGTTGAATGGTTTAGCAGAGAGGATGAACAAGGCATTGATTGAAAGAGTTAGGTGTATGCTTTCTGAAGCAAAGTTACGTAAGCATTTTTGGGGTGAGGCATTGTACACAATAGTGCATGTTATTAATCTGAGTCATGCAGTTGCTTTGAATACGGAGGTGCCAGACAAGGTTTGCTTTGGCAAGGATGTCAAGTATGATCATTTGCGAGTCTTCGGTTGCAAGGCATATGTTCATGTTCCAAAGGATGAGAGATCAAAGTTGGATGCAAAGACTAGACAATGCATCTTTATTGGTTATGATCAAGATGAATTTGGCTACAAGTTATATGATCCTGTTATGAAGTTCATAGAAGATCAAACCATTGAAGATATTGACAAGATGGAGAAGACTTCACCTGAGAAAGATAATAGATTTCCTAGTGGGTTTGATATTCCTTTTGATGATGCTGAAGAGGAGCATGAGATGTCACAAGATGAGAATCATGGTGATGCTCCTGAACCACCGCAAGTCCAACTCTGGAGGTCTAACAGACATAGAACACCATCTACAAGGTATCCTTCTGATGAGTATGTTACCTTGACAGATGAAGGAGAACCTGAATGTTTTAACGAGGCTATGGAAAGTGAAGAAAAGAAAAAGTGGCTGGATGCAATGCGAGATGAAATGAAGTCTTTGCATGATAATCACACTTTTGACTTAGTGAAATTGCGAAAAGGCAAGAAAACCTTGGAAAACAGGTGGATTTAGAGGGTGAAGCATGAAAGCAACTCTACATCTCTGAGGTATAAAGCCAGATTGGTGGTGAAAGGTTTCATACAAAGAAAGGGTGTTGATTTCAATGAGATTTTTTTCTCCTGTGGTGAAAATGTCATCCATTAGAACTGTGTTGAGTTTGGCTGCTACTCTTGATTTAGAGGTAGAGCAAATGGATGTAAAAGTAACTTTCCTTCACGGTAATTTGGAGGAAGAGGTTTACATGAAGCAACCTGATGGTTTTCTTGTTGAAGGCAAGGAATATTGTGTGTGTAGGATGAGAAAAAGATTATATGATTTGAAGCAGGCTCCGCGTCAGTGGTACAAGAAGTTTGAGTCTGTTATGTGTGAGCAAGGCTACAAGAAGACTACTTCTGATTACTGTGTCTTTATTAAATAGCTTGCTGGTGATGATTTCATTATTATGTTATTGTATGTTGATGACATGCTTATTGTTGGGGAAAATATTTCCATGATTAACAGGCTGAAGAAGCAATTGGGCGAGTCATTTGCCATAAAAGATATGGGAGATGCTAAGCAAATTCTTGGTATAAGAATTATGCGTGATAGAAAAGAGAAGAAACTTTGGCTATCACAGGAACACTACGTTAAAAGAGTCTTGCAAAGGTTCCAGATGGAAAATGTTAAGTCTGTAAAAACTCCTCTTGCTACTCATTTTAAATTGAGTGCTAAACATAGTCCATCCAATGAAGATGAAAAATCAGATATGCAACGTGTTCCTTATGCATCTGTTGTGGGTAGTTTGATGTATGTAATGGTGTGTGCAAGACCAGATATTGCACATGTTGTTGGTATAGTTAGCAGATTTTTTTCAAATCCAGGTAGAGAGCATTGTAATGTTGTGAAATGGATTTTGAAGTATCTTCATGGTACTACTGGTTTGATGCTTTGTTTTGGAGGTGATAAGCCTATTCTAATGGGCTATACTAATTCTAACATGGCTGGAGACATTGATTCCAGAAAGTCCACTTCAGGTTACTTGATTAAGTTTGCAGGGTAAGCTGTGGCGTGGCAATCAAGATTGCAGAGGTGTGTTGCATTGTCAACTACTGAAGCGGAGTTCATTACCATTACCGAAGCATGTAAGGAATTGCTTTGGTTGAAGAAATTCTTACGCGAGCTTGGTTTTGTCCACGACAAATACTTGTTGTTTTGTGATAGTCAAAGTGCAACTCATCTTGGTAAGAATCCAACCTTTCATTCTAGGTCCAAACATATCGATTTGAGGTATCATTGGATACGTGATGTTTTGGATGCTAGACTATTGGAATTGTTTAACGTTCATACAAATGATAGTGATGCTCATATGATGACTAAGGCATTACTGAGGAGCAAGTTTGAGACTTGTTGTGAGATCGCCGGTTTGGCGATCATCTCCACATAGTTGTGAGGGGGAGATTTGTTGGGATTTTGGGCTCCCAGCAATGTGGAGAAAGGCCCAAAAATATGTCAAGCTCATTGGTCTCACTTTAGAGTGGAGAGGGGTCAAGTGAAAGGGTGCAGAGAGTAATTGGAAGAACAAGAAAAAGAGTGAGTGAGAAGAGAAGAAAACATTTCCGCACAACCCTACTGCTGCAACACGTTTTTCATCATTGCGACTTCGTTCACCGTTGGATCGGGCAGAAATATTGACAGCAAGTTCGTGACTTCTGGTACTTCAATCTGCACGGTTGGATTGGTGAGAAGGTGTTTGGAGTGGGAGAAATCGACCTCGCACAGCAGCAGCAAAAATCTAGTTTTTCTGATATTCTTGGTTCACAAATTTGTGATTTTTGCTTTGTTGTTTCACCAATTGTTGAGCACTATTTGTGCTATATTTGAGACTCTGTTGTACCCTGATTTGATCATAGTGGAGCTTGATTGACTGGCTTGTGCGCATGGTTTTTTCTTCTCACATTGAGAAGGTTTTCCACGTTAAAAATCTTGGTGTCCCTTCGTGCGATTTCATTAGCTGCTGGATTATTTGTTATTGCTCCTCTTAGATTCTAGGAAGTTGGGAAAATTGATTGTCTGCTGCATATTAGTTTGCTTGAGTTGTTATTGTGATGAATTTCCCATCACATCTTCCTATCAATTTCGGTTGAATTCTTATCGTTTATGACTTATTTTTATTATTAACCGACTTGCATATGAGTTACCAGAACTCAAATAACAATCAGCATTATATAGAATATGTTAGTCGTAATCTGGGCGCCCGTGAGCCTGTAATTTTTCACACAAAGCAAAAGGGTACAACTCAATCAAATGCAAATAGAGTCAAGGTGTAATTTCTTCTTTGGGTCATGATACAATAGTATGAATTTTAGAGAGGAGAGATTTATGTGTATACCTCAAGAAAATTAAAATATGTTCTATGAAGTCTCTCTTCATTGTCCTCTTATGGAGGGTAGCAATCACAGGGTAGGCCTTCAATAGAAAATGGAATTGAAGATGTGAAAGCAGTCTTGGCATTCCAATAATTATTTTAAAAAGCTAAGTTTAAACGCTCACACTTATAGCGTTTTGGTTTTCGGCGGATTCACCCAAAACACTAGGCAACATTTGCAGTCTTTGAAACCGTTGAACTGGTCAAACTCTCCAAATTTTGACTGAAACACTAGTTACCAAACATAACTACTATGCGGTTCTGGTTACGCTTTAACTCGAAGCAACGAACAAGCCTAGATATACATAATGACCTACTTGTTCTAATTTATAAATGTCCGAATTGAGTCGAAATATCGGGGCACAGTAAATGATACTGTATAGCCTAACCCGAATCAAGATGCAGATCAAATAAAAAACATTACTCCAATGAAAACTGCAAACCGTTCAATTTTTCATAGTGTGATGCACTATTAGATTTCTGTGTTACACTTTTACATATTGATAGAAAACTTTGGCTTGCTTAGGAAAATGTCATCGAGTTTTTAAATTTAGCATGATTTGACAGAAGTTCAAAACGGTGCAACATATCACCCTAAAAGTGCATTACAATCAAAAAAGTGAAAGAATTTCAATTTTGAAAGATAGAGGGTAATTTTTATTTAAATCCGAAATCACCGAACCAAACCACAAATTTGATCTAAGCCGTCAAATTAAGCAATGGAATAGTTTGAAAAATGTAGGCATGATACCATACTTCTCAACCCTGCAACATCTTTCCCCATTTAAGCAAGGAAGCGCTACTCAAGAAATACTACCAGTCCGTACTCAGGCAAGAAGGAAGAGAAGGACTTGTTCAAGCCCCCAAAATTCCTTTAAAGAAATAGTCATCAATCAATATCAAGAGAGAAGAATTGCACATAATATATATCAGCAACTGATGGCCTTGCAGTGGGTAATTCTAGCATACATCGTCGCGGTTGAGGCTGCCGTCGCTATTCTCCTGACCCTCCCGTCACCGAAGCCTCTCCGATCGCGGATCGTCTCTCTCGTATCTCTAACCCTTCAGCCTTTACTCTTTATCGTCCCCTTCGACGCTTTCCAGCTCCTTGGTAATGCTTCCTTGCTTCTCTTCTCTACCACACTTGCTCTTCTCATGATCTCATCAATTGTTCGCCATTGGTCTCGACAACCCAGAGCCTCCAATTTCCGTTCTCTTTGCTTATTTCGAGCTTTCGTTTTTGCTTGTTTTTTTTGTCAGATATCTATTGGAAGAATGAGCATCGTTTGATGTGCACCGGTGAGGTCTGTACTGCAGCTGAGAGAGATCGCTATGAGAAATCGGTAAGCTTTGCCAATTGCCACTGCCCTAGTTCGACCTTACATTTTCAATAATCAATTAGTTACCTTGAGTTTCAATTATTCTCACTCTGTCCTTCACATCAAAATTCATTAGTTTCATATAATTTTCAAATGCAATGAAGGCTGTCTATAATTATACACTGTTTATAATTGTAAATTCAAAGTGGGAAATAACTCATTCTCATTATTATAAGCTATAGTTGTGGATCATTTTTCCTTCTTCTTAGCTACTCGCCTACTCGTGAAGAAATGTTATTGAAAGTAACTGAGGACAAGGAATGCTCTTGACATACATTTAAAAGGATTCTTTAAAACATGGGGCTCTTTAAATTCTTAGAACTTCCTCTTCATCAATAAGACAATTAGTCATGACTGGTGGTCATAATTCATTCACCTCAGCTAATCTTGCTTAAATTTCTTCAGCAAATATCAATGAAGAAGAAATAAGGAGCAATAACTATCACTTATAATCATGATGATGGATTATTTTGACTCTTAATTGCTATAATTTAGACAACTTTCATCACATCTGATAATTATTTGAAGTTAAATGAGAGTATGAGATAAATGTTGATGGGTGGGGACTGGGGTGAACAGTGAGAAAGAAAAGCTCAAGGAGTAATTAAATGACTTTTGAAAATGCAAGGTTAAACTAGTAATTATAATCTAACCTCAGGAGTAAATGGGTAATAGTAATTTTCTTAATAATAAATTATTGTCTAGAATTCTTAAGCAACCTGAACAAATCCCCGATGAACGGATTGATTTGGTAAATCTGCTGCTTTATTATAGAAGCACACATATGTGAAGATTGGGTTGTTCTAATGAGCCACCATCTTTGATCCCATATACCACATATACATACCAAAATAGTTACTCTAAGGCAAGGGTTGAGTTATTGTTTACATTATACATTTCCTTTTATTCTGAATTAGAGATGCATTACTATTTTTCTAAAAGTACAAATATCTGTTATTATACATGATATCTCTTTTTAATTGCTTTGGTGTTATCTCTGGTGGGCGCTCCTCTTTCCTTTATGAACAATTGAACATAGGTCTACCGTCTGGCGTCTACTTTAGCAATTAATTATTTCCTAATCTTGACTTTATGGTTGAATTGGTTGTGAAGTATGTAAATCAAAACAAGGAGCAAGTTATAAATTACTCACTACTTTCTTCTTAGTTTGTGGTAACAATATGATTTATTAATTAAGAAAACTAATAGAAAGAACAATAACGAGGATATTTATAAAAGGTGATTGGAAGCATATTATGGAGAATTATTTATGTGACTATATATAACATGCACATATATAATTCCTTAAGTAGTTGATATAAGCAGATTCCATTAGTGATGGTAATAATACTAATAATACGTAGTCTACAAAATTAAGGCATTTTGTTAGGTCTCTCTGTTTGATGAATTGGGGTTTTCAGATATACAAGGCTCAAAGGAATGGCATCCTTTGTGTGGCAGGATGCCTTCTCTACTGGTAAAATGCCCTCATGTTTTGTTTTTATATTAATTTTGAAAAGCCACCTCATGCATTCCTTTTGGTATATAACACATTGGCTTTTTGTGTGGTTTTATTAGGTGCATCTATAGAATCTGCAAGTACCACTAGGACATCCAAAGAATGGAGGACACGGAAAAGAAAAACAAGGCCCACTAACCTCACTCTGCCTTAGCCCTGACCAGATCTTCTGCTTTATGTTTTACAATTGCAGTATGTTTGTATGATGACATGTTTCTGTTGTTATCTTTTCTATTATTTTTACTAAGACTAAAAGTCTCTACACTTATACTCCAAGGCGCCAACTGCAATCATGAGTATGCCATTTCGTAAACGGGAATTACTAATGTCTGCATCACAAGCTTGTAATATGTTGTTTTAAATTCGGGAAAAGGTTCAAATATACTATTATATTCCTTAAGTTTGGTCTCAGGTGCACATTGATTAATGCTTTTATAATACATCTAATGTTTAGTTGGGTTCAAATTAGTCTTTTCACAGTTTTCTGAGCTGATGGGCCTTTAAAGCATCATCTTAAACACCTCTTTCACTTGATTGTAAGTTAGGACTTTGGGATGTGTTAATGGTGTATTCGTTGGAATACTATACACATAAGGACCTCCTCCTGTGCTATTTGAAAAATGCGTGGTGTACACCTTTTGTGTACACAAAAGACACAAAAGGTGTACCCCAAGCAATTTGTATGTCTTGTAGTTCAGATATCGTATTATAAACTGTACCAAAAGTCCAAAAGTAACTTGTCATTTGTCGTGGACGAATAAAGGAGTGTTTGAAAGTTTGAATCTACTATAAATCGGAGCATAACTAGATATTGGAATGTTTGAGTGAAAGCATAGAAATTTAAATGCTTTAAATTGCTTTTAAAAGCAGCTTTTTTAGATATTTGGGGAAATTTAGCTTCTAAAAAACTAATTTTGATTTTACTTCTGTTTTTAAGAATGTAACTGTGTGGTTGATGTTTGTTTAGAAATCTTAAACACAAGGGTTTTTATATGAAGGAACGGCATATATATACTCCCTCCGTCCCTTAAAACTTTGCCAAGTTTGATCAGCACGGGGATTAATAAAGTAATAACTGTGTGGTTGAAGTTTGTGCAGAGGAGAGAGAATTAACTGGAACCACAAATTCTTCACTTAAATGGGAAAGTGGCAAAGTTAGTGGGACATCCAAAAAAGGAAAGTTGGCATAATTTTAATGGACGCGGGTAATATATAATATTACTATTAGACTTTTGAATTCCAAAAGTATTACTCTTTTTCCTTTTTCCAAAAAGTGACCCTAACTTAATTAGTTATTGGCTGCTGCGTATGGAGTATTTAATACCATGTTATCTCTTTCCATTTATCACACCAATATCATTTAATCACATTAATCTCGCCATTAAACTTATAGCCATTCTCAGCCTCCGTCGGTGTAAATTGTACCGTACAACCAATCATTTTTGTAATTAAATCTGCATCACCCCAACTCACCAATGAAGGGCGACAATCAAATCCGTGGCTCTATCCTCGTCTCTTCCACAAATATGCATGTCCGATCACTTACTCTTGTGCAATTTCACAAGTCTTGGTTGTTAATAACTCCCAAAAATTCTCGTTTCTTCCGATTATGTATGGAAGTCTCTCCCTTTCTCCATCACGTGCCGGAAGGAGCTTGAGAAACCATTTCCATGTTCCTCTCCGGTTCATATAGGTGTAACTGTCTCTAAGGAGCAAGAAATGCATTGAAGGAATTTAAAGGCAGCCCCCGATCTAGTGCTTAACATTGGCGTTCATCCTTACTGAGCCATCTCACATAAAAAAAACTTGGAGCAATTAAATCAAAACCATCAAAAAATGTCAAAGTAGAGTAACATCATTGGGGCATTGAACACTAGAATTGCTAACCTCTCTAAGTATAGCTAAGTGCACTTCATGAGTGCCCAATGCCAACATGATTACATTTGCATCCTATCAATAAGAAAGTGAAACATCTCTTAGAATGAACCTTACAAAGAGACAAAGAGATGGTTTGGAACGCCGTTTTGAGCAACAAGACCCCAACATACGTTTCAATCCCAGCAAAACAAATAGTATGAGAAATAACAACAGCAACTGACCGTTGACCCCAACCGTTTCTCCCCAAACAACATCCATTCTCCTAGAATTTTTAGAGCAATTAGCTATCAAAATTTGGTAACATACTAGAAATACATCATACTCCTCGATCAATGAATACGTTTACAGATAGGGTATCAAATTTTAATTAAAAAGTTCAGATTAAGTTTCAAAATATCCTGAATTTTAAAAGCCAAAACAAATTTAGAGGATGTACAGAAAGATAGAGATATCGAGCTAAAGTCTCCGTTCATCGACGGGAAATGCAAAGGAGAAGGAGAGAGATCACCTATTCAGCTCGTCAATCATTAGAGTAGGACGAAGTCGCAAGGACCTGAGGTCCTAAGTAGCGTCCGGCAAGTGGTGATGTTGTTCGGCGGTAGCTTTCTTCGAAGTCAATTAGCAGCCATCGATGTGCTTGGTAGACGATTGACGGGCGGTTGTGTCGTTCTTCGCAGAGGATCGATGATAGATGCACTCGATCGATAGTTGCACGCCCCTCGGCTCCGATGTTAGGGTTCTTCGAACGTAATTAAGAAGGCTGAAATTTCGATTAGAAGAGTTGAGAGCTGTTCTCTCACTAGAATTCTCTAGTTTCTCTTCTTCTCTTCCGGCACCACCACTCGCGGTGGTCGCCGGCGCCGGAGCTCTCCGGCTCCGGTGGCCTGGCCGACGTTCTTGTTTATGATTTTTGGGACTTCTATTCGAAGGATTCATGGAGATTGGAGTTCTTCTTCTTAGCTGAAAAGCCTCCTTGTCCGGAACTGGAAGAGCTGCCAGAACATGCTGGATTCATTGCCACCACCGAGTGACGGCCGTGGGGACTGAATTGGTGACGGAAAGGTGAAGGTGACGGGTCTGGTGTGCAACGGCAGTTTGGAAGGTCTGGACTGGGTCATGGCTATTAGCCGGAGAAGATGAACTGGTTTCTTTATCCTAAACTCAAAGGGGATTTCAATGGAGTTTTCTGGACGGAATCTATGGAGGTGAAGGTTGGTTTCTTTTGAGCTGGGTTTCAATGGCAGGACTGATGCTAGATGTTGCTGGTGGTTTCCGACGGCGTCGAACTGGTTTGGACCTTGGAGATGGAGTTCTTGAATGTACGGTTCATTGCCGTAGATCTAACCGTGCCGGGGTCATTGCGTGTGGGGGCACGTACAGTGACGAGGTTGGGGAGGTTGATGGACTGGTCTTTTGGGAGCTTCTGACCGGAGGTATTTTCTGGTTGGGTCGCCGGAAGAAGCTCTGGAAATGGAAGGTGTATGGTTTGCCCTGGACTCCGATTTCTGAGAGGCTACCTAAGCTCTGGAGATGACGTATTGTGTTTGATTGCAGGCAATTTATTTACCAGGTTCGGCCACCTTTTCCTCTCCGGGACTAGGAGGCTGCTCGTCTAGTTGGGATTACGTTTTAGGGTCTTCGGACGACCAGAAATACCTTGGATTACTCTGGGTTAGTGTTGAAAGTCCTTGATCTCTGTCTCATATGAACTCACCGGAAAACCAAGTCCTTGACATTAGCGGCGGCTAGTAGCTTTGTGTGTGGTTTTGAGAGGGTGGACTGCTACTTGGTGAACGGGTCATGACCTGGTAGGGATAGTGTAAGATGGTGGATTCATGGCTACGGATTTGATCTTAGGCAAACGGTGACTGCTCCGGCTTGGTTTCCTTCACCACCGTCATGCCTTTGCCGTTGGGGAGATGCCGGGACCCGACGGGGGTATGGAGGGTTGTGAGGGGTGGGTTCGCCGTCATCTGCGTATGGTGGCTTGGATTTTGGTTCGCTGGTTTGGCTCGCCGGGGATACGCCGGAGAAGACGAACGGAGCTGGTCGGTGGCAATGATGACGCGTCGACATCTTCTTGCTGATTGGCCACCCTGTCTTTTCCGCCTGGCGTGGTACTGTTCGATTGTTGACTTTTCTTTGGTTTCCCGCTCAACCAATGCGGCGCTCCAGCATAGCGATGTGCTGGGCTTTGGACTGGGCTGACACTTGGAACCCTAATGCTGAAGAGGCGCTGGGCCTTGCTGGAGACACGGGCATGCTGTGACATGGTCTTTTCTTGCTGAGGACATGGAAGTGCTAGGGATGCTGGGCTGCGATCTTTGGGCCGCTTTGAAATGGAGCTTGTTTATCGGCTGGAGTGCTTTTGCTGGATTTTTGGTGATTTTGGATGCAGGGAAGGGTTTTCATTGGGCCTGGACTGCTGGGAATTTTTTTTTTGTTGACTTTTGATGAATGAGCCGGGGTCTGTCCTGTGCCATTCTTGGACTGCGTTTTTGTGATGCCTTCGGGCTTTTGAAAAAATCTCCTCTCCCCCTACCCCTACCGTGAGGTGGGGTGGGGGAGAGGCAGGTACGGTTGATACTATTTTAGGTTAGCATGTTGACTTAGATAGTTTTCTAATTTTTGTGATGCATTGTACAATGCTATTTTCTGGATATATATACATTTACATTTTATCAAAAAAAAAGAAGGCTGAAATTTCTAAAGGAATAAAAGGCTGGGTAGCTAGTAGCTTAGGACGTGAATGTGTTAGGAACGAAATTATGAGCCAAGTGTGAAATGTAGGCTTGAATGTGTTAGGGTTGTTGAACTTAGATTGAGGCAACATAAAAAAATTGTGGAGGGAATTGAGAGTTGCAGGGGCGTTTACTCCGTAAAAGAATGTAGTGTCACTAAGCAATACTAATATATTTTTGTTTGAAAATAGTGACACTTGTATGTTAGTAATGTCATTTTATTAGAAAGTGTCACTATAAAAGTGTCACTATAAGCCAGTTTTCCAGTAGTGGATGCCTCCTGCAAATCTTTACGTCTCTGATGGTATTCTTCTTTCCCTCAGTTTGACATCATTAAGCTCCATGTGAGTCTTATCATGAATTGAAAGGTCTTTCAGAGTTTTTAATGGGATTTTAAGGAGTTCTCCTCCCATGTTAATAGATTCAAAAGATGCGGCAGTGAGATTCTCACCATTCTCTGTACCTTTAAGGCCTTGTTTGGTTCAAAAGAGGGGGGGAGAGTCAAGGAGGGAAG
Organism: Cuscuta europaea; assembly: GCA_945859875.1. Lineage (NCBI taxonomy): Eukaryota > Viridiplantae > Streptophyta > Magnoliopsida > Solanales > Convolvulaceae > Cuscuta > Cuscuta europaea. Next base: position 34,634,540 of record CAMAPE010000019.1, read on the forward strand.
GGAAGGGAGAGGGAAGGAAGGATTTTGATAAAAATTTATGTTTGGTTGGAGGAAATAGGAGGAAAGGTTTAATAAAAATATTTTCGCAATTCACTTTTATTTGATAGTTTACTTAAAAAAATAGATACATGTCTAACTATTGTGAATAGTACTCCTATAGTCATGAGTCATAATTTTATTTTATTTGATTTTTTACTTTTTTAATTTTATATTTTTTAATTTTTCAGTTTGGAATTTTTAATTTTTAATTTTTTTATTTTTTATTTATTTTTAATTTTTAAAATTTTTAATTTATAATTTTTTAAATTTTTTAATTTTTAAATTTTTTATTTTTTAATTTTTAAATTGTCATCGCCTAGGAACGTAAATTGGCACCGACTTTTATATTATACATTAATCAAATTCGTTCCTCCTATTTGCATAAAGGGAGACAGATTTAGGGGCAAGGATGAACACCCCTTGGACTTTGACTTTTTTAAATATATAAATGATTATATATTCATAATTTTTTTCATACTTTAATTAGATATATATGTACTTACCCTCCTTAACTTGTAGTTTTCACCAATTTAATTAGAGCTCAAATTCTCGCATTAATAAATGTGAAAATGAAAGTATTAAAACTAAAAGGATTGGAAACAATCATAGCAGAAAAGGATTAAGGATTGAAACTCATATTAATGTATTCTGATTTGTAGAGGAGTTATTGCTTTTGTTTAAGGAGAATAAAATAAAATTCAATGAATGTATCAATATCGAATCATAATAAATTGCAGTGGGAAATATTATCATTAATGAGCCACCAAATATTTTCTTCAAATGAACTTTCATAAGTAACGGATCAAAAATATATCTTTTGCTTACTTCTAATTTGAGAGAATTCCCCATGAGCAAAACATAGACAAAATGCAAAAATATGAGTACCATGTTTTGAATAGGAGTAACTTTAATGTTTGGACAAGTATACCCCTACCCAAGCCCCAACAACTTTTAATTAAATGTTTAATTCATAATAAATTCGAAAAAAAATCAAAAAATCGTAGAAAAATAATTAAAAAATTTATAAAATATTAATAAAATAAAAAATTTAAACAAATATTATTTTAAATTTTTAGTTTTTTAAAAAAATAATAAAAAACGGTAAAACTCCATAAAAAAATAAAAAAAAAATATGGATGCCTTTCCCACCGCCTGTACTACCTCCCTGCACCACCACCTCCGGGCGGTGAAAAAAATTTTCATTTTTCCTAAAAACTGCCTTTATTTTTTAAAATGCAAAAAACATGGCATATTTCTTTTTGCGAATGACAACATTTTCATTGTTTTCTGCCATAAATATGTCATTCGTAATGAACTTGGCATTTTTTTCCCTGGTGACTGGAGGTGGTGATGCTGAGGCGGCAGAGGCGGCGGTGAATTTTATTTTATTTTTTTGAGTTTTTTATTTTTTGTTTAAAAAATATATTTTTTAATTCTTTTAAAAATAAATAAATAAATAAATTATTATCGAATAAGTCATAAATTAACTAGGTTATGATTAAATAAGTCATATTTTAGAATTAACTAGGTTAGGGATATTAAGGGTACAAAATTAATGTTTACTCCTATTGAAGGAAGTTTTAAATTTTACTCTTATTTGTGCAATTATGTTTATATTTACTCCTATATTGAGCAATTTCTATTCTAATTTCTCAGAGCTAACCGACCGAATTCGATCTTCTTCTCTCCATCATCTTTAAATATGACCGTTACAATTAAATATTTTGAAATCCAAATGGGCCTGGCCCACATCAGGATTTCCACAACTCCATTCCGACTTTTCCTACAACTCCAAATAAATCCAGGTGGGCCCATTCTATTTGTTTAAAGGTGGACGTGGACACCATGTCCAAAGTCCTAACGCCTATTTTTGCGGTTAGATACGACTTTAATTTTATAGAAATAATAATGTGATTTTAATAATGTGATATAGAAAAAGTAAACCAAAAAAGTTGTAGTATGTACTTTGTACCGTAATACTAATAGTATGTATAGGATTTTTTGTCGCGTTTGTTTCTGTAAATTTAATTTTAATAATCTTTTATTGAAATTTGTAAGGAAGGGAGGGAATTAATAAGAATTATGAATTTTATTAATTAAAACTTTTGAGAATTTTACTTATATATTACCTTGTGAATTCTAATTTAAGAAACACAAAGTACAATCTTATACCACGTATATGAAAATAAGTGTACATACATCTTCTGTCCCAGAAAAGTTAACATTGAGTATATATTTTTATTTCAAAAATGATGTTTGTACACACTTTTGTACACACATATGTCTGTGAAAACTTTTTTATTTTTGTCTGTGAACATCTATTCATAGACAATGTTTTGCACAAACAAAATATTGTCTGTGAACCGGATTCACAGACAAAAAAAACTTCACAAACATGGTGTGTATAAGGTGTGTACAATTGTGTGTACATCAAAATTTATGGCTCTCCATCAAAATTTTGTTACCATTATTGCGTATATGTTCATTATTATTGTCTTTATTAACCTGATATTTTTTGCCCCCACAATACTCTCTCTCTCTCTCTTTGTGCATATAATTTTCGTCTTTTCTTTCTTCTTTTTCTTGCCATTTGTATGGTTTCCTAATTTTCTTTTTTCTTAATTAATTCGGACTGGGAGAAAGAAGAAAGGGGATTCTCCGAACCGTCCATCCCCCACAAGCAACGGCTTAGATCTCCTTGTCCAAACAGCATTCAAAATCTTCATCTGCCATCTACTACTGTTACTTCACTTGCCTGGCATCAATTTCACGTTAAGATTCTTGATTATTAACGAGATTTTTCGACATTTTAGAACGAAGAACAATTGTAAAGAACATGTTTGGGTAGGGCTCCAGGTTCTGTAAAAATGCCGGTTTCAACAAGGTCTCAGACCATCAACAGGCAATCACAGACTGACCGGAAACCTAGAACCAAGCAGGGAAATCGAGAATACGAACCAGTACCTTTCACGGCGACTATGAGGAACCCGCACCATGGATTGAAAGAGAAGATGAAAGCATTGACCCTCTTGTATGAGCAGCAAAAGAAAGCATCTATCGCACTCAAGAACCAATCTCTGAATTCGGAGGAGCCAAGAGTCAGTGCCCGCCCGAGCGTGGATCTCCTCGGCTCGGCCAAAAACGACGGAAAATTGGATTGCACAGAATCTAACAGACCGTTCGGTAATGTGATGAGGGAGAATGCTGAGCCTCGTCCCATACACCGGCAACTGCAGCTCGACGAGGGCAAGGAAAATGTGGCTGCTATTGTCGGCCGTGGAGAAATGATCGGGGGAATTTCTTTTACCAGGAAGCTCTCACTTGGCAACTCAATGCTTCCTCCAAATCCAGTGCCCACCAGAGGAGGGATTAATCAAGATAATAATGTTCAAGAATTAGAGAGATTGTCAGATAAGATGAGCCATGGCTGTGGTGGAGGGACCAGCAGGATTCTTGTATTTGTGAGGCTAAGGCCAATGGCTAAGAAGGAAAAGGATGCTGGAGCTAGAAGCTGTGTGAGGATCGTTGATGGGAGAGATGTTTATCTCACTGAATTTTCTACGGAGAATGACTATCTCAGGCTAAAAAGACTCCGAGGGCGGCATTTCACTTTTGATGCCTCATTCCCAGAATCTGCTACTCAACAACAAGTCTATTCCACAACGTGAGTTTAATTTTTTTTCTTTACCATTCATTTTCTTTTGGGTTTTGTGTGATTAATCTTCAGCTATATTCTCCTGCTTGGAACTAGTTTTCTGAATCTACATATTGTTCACACTCTCAAATACTTGCCAGATTTTTTCGGTGATGTATATTCTGCAGTTATATTGCTCTTTAGCTGTAGAATATTATAGGTTTTTAAGACATCCATATTTTAAATTGCGTTTGGGTCAGGCATTTTGGGATAGTTCAAATCAGTTTGACTTTTTTTTAACTCAATACTTTTTAGCAAGTCATCTGTAGAGATGCCAAGCCTTAAAGTGCTAAATGCAAATAGCTCCTCACTCATTTTAGGACTTGATTAGTAGTTTACGGTTTGTTCTGCAACAATCATTTTCTATTTTTTAGTGTCAATTTGGAAACGATAAACAGATGTGGTTGTGAACCAGTTTTTTATACTTCATATCTTTCTGTTATCGACTGCACCGGACTACTACTGCGTATTTACATTTACCATGTTATTGTCTTGTTTTAAGTGCTTAACATTATTGTCAAATTTTCTAACTACTGGAGCTCTAAATTTTATACCCTGACTTCAGAACAGCAGAGCTTGTTGAAGCAGTTCTGCAAGGTAGGAATGGGTCAGTCTTCTGCTATGGGGCAACTGGAGCAGGAAAGACACACACAATGCTTGGTACAACTGCAAATCCTGGTGTCATGGTCTTGGCCATCAAGGACCTGTTTGCCAAGATTAGGCAAATGAGTTTTGATGGAAATCATGTAGTTCATCTTTCCTATCTGGAAGTCTACAACGAAACAGTCCGAGACTTACTTTCCCCTGGAAGGCCTTTGCTCCTCAGGGAAGACAAACAGGTCTGCACACAAATTCTATCACTGTACTGGCAGTTTTTTTATGTACACCATCATATATACATTTTCATGTTTCTTGCATTGCAAAATCCATTTCTGGTACATTAATGCATCAATTTTTCTGTACTATATGTGTATTTCTAGAGACACAGATTAAATGTGTTCAACTTCATACTATTCATTTTCATTTCTTTATTTTAGTTTTTTGCTCTAAACATTTCAGGGAATCGTGGCTGCAGGCCTTACTCAATATAGGGCATATTCCACAGATGAAGTAAAGAACTCTTTTCAAGAACACTGGCATTTAGTTTTGTTTATTATTACGGAGTATAAGTTAGAAAAAACAATGCTGATTTGTTGTTAATCAATTGCAGGTAATGGCATTGCTTCAACAGGGAAACCACAACAGAACCACAGAGCCCACTCGTGCTAATGAAACATCATCACGTTCTCATGCCATTCTGCAGGTCATTGCAATTTATAGTTTTTTTTAAAACAATAGAAAAACTCACGGACGAAGTAAATTGCTACATGGTCCCTTTAGTCAGTGCGGAAATGGCATTATGGTCACTACAGTGTAAAATTGAATATCATTGTGGTCACAAGGGTCATTTTGTCATTGAGTATTAAAAATCATTCTTTTGTCCATTGTTATTATTTAGTCATATATTTTTCATTTTCCTCTCTTATTTGCATTAAAATTATTATTGTTATTATTATTATTACTATTATCATTGTTGTACTTTTTTGGAAAAAAGGAAAAAGGAAACATTTCACTCTTATCTTACATTGTTGTCTGGTTCAGGTTATGGTTGAGTATCGTGCCAAGGATGGTTCAGATAATGTTGTGAGCCGTGTTGGAAAGCTATCTCTGGTAGATCTTGCTGGGTCAGAAAGAGCGCTTGCCACGGATCAGAGAACACTGAGATCCTTGGAAGGAGCCAACATAAACCGGTCACTCCTAGCACTCAGCAGCTGCATCAATGCACTTGTCGAAGGCAAAAAGCACATCCCATACCGAAACTCTAAGCTTACTCAACTGCTTAAGGATTCCCTTGGGGGGGCTTGCAATACTGTTATGATCGCCAACATCAGCCCGAGCAACCTTGTTTTCGGTGAAACCCAAAACACACTTCATTGGGCTGATCGAGCTAAAGAGATCCGAACAAAGGTCAGTAATTAATTTGAAGTGTAACATTTCATAATGAACATGCAGTAATCATTATGAATATATTCATTTAATTTGAAGGGTAACATTTTCATAATTAATATGCAGTGATCATTAGTTATGTTCAAACTCAATTAAAAGTTTTCAGTGGTCATTTTTTGGAATACAATTTAAGGTTGCAGAAGCCTCTAATAAATCTGGCATTAACTTGGTGAGTAGTTCTATATATGAATAAGTTATCTAAATCCGAAGCTCTAATTTACATTTCTGATTTAAACCAACAGGAAACCATTTGCGAGAAATTATGTGTATCCTAATGCTTCAGAAACCAAGTTGTGTTTTGTTGTTGAATGCCAGTAGCGGTGCATTATTATCTTCAAAATTCCTTTTCATTCTTTCTGTTTGAAGTGCAGCATTTTCATAATGCCACTTCTTAAGTACTCCTTTTTTATTATATGTTTTTTGACTTTTTTTCACAATGCCACTTCTTAGTTACTCGTTTTTTTATTATATGTTTTTCATAATGCCACTTATTGCCTTTATCGCCATCATTTCATTAGCTTTTATGCATATGCTTAATACAGGCTTATGATACACATGAGGAAGTGCAAATTCCGGACACGGAAACTGATCAGGCCAAGCTATTACTTGAGTTGCAAAAAGAGAATCGTGAATTGCGTACACACTTGGCTCGCCAGCAGCAAAAACTGCTAACCATTCAATCTCAAAATTTGGCAGCAAATGCATCTCCTGTTCCTTCTACGGTTTCCTCTCACCTATTGTCCCCTGCACCAACCCCACCTGCTTGGCCATGTGAGAAAAGAAATAGTAGACCCTCTTTCTTAGGTGGTAATTGCTTCACCCCAGATTCAAAAAAAAAGGCAGCAGATGAGACAGTTAAGGAGCTGAGAAAAACAGTAAAGACACTTGAGGCAGAAATCGAGAGAATGAAGAAGGATCATGCATCTAAAATTAAGCAGAAGGATAGTGTTATTCATGAGCTTTCACGTAAGACTACAAAACCAGTAGGTGGGGGAGATGTTGTGAAGAGGGTGATCACAAGGGCCAGCTTGAGGCCAAAGAAGCCAAACGAAGATGAGTTGAAGAGTCCACGTCATCGTTTTGTATCTCCAGCCCCCACTTCTAAAAAGCGTAGCTTTTGGGATACAACTACTGCAAATAGCCCATCACCATTTAATGGGAGAAAGACCAGAAGCCATGTTATAGCAGCTCCATCCAAGCTTCTCCAGGTGAAGTTTACTTCTGCATTGCAATATTTGTTTTTTTTTTGTTAAATCCTTAGGGTCACTTTGGATGAAGGTATTTGTGGAGGGATTTGGAGGGGAAGACTTCGGAGGGATCAGTCAATATCTTGATAGATAGAATGTTTCTAAAACTATTAAATGGTAATCTGAAATGTGTTATGATAACAACTTATGTCATCCATTTTTCTTTTATAAAATCCAAACGTATATCAATATATAGTAGACTCTAAGACCTCCAAAACCTTCCCTTTCAAACCCCCTCCATTCATGAGCATAGCCCGGACTTTCAAAATTTTGAAGTTGGGGTGTGCCGGAAAAATTATTCATTCCTATGTATTATTATAGATTTTTTTTTTAAACATGGGGTGGGTGAGGTATGACAAGACGAATAAGACGAACACAAGTTATGAATGGTGCTGCTTGGTCAACTTTGGAGTATACCAGAAAGCTTGGAAATTGTAACTAGTTATAATTAAAAATTGTGTGCTTGTACTTATAGGGAAGAGTAAATTGTTATAATAAAACCACTTAAGGAATAAGCACCATGAGATATGCTTTATACCAAGTGACTTTAGAACTGTTTGGTTGTAAATTCTTCATCTAGTTATTTATAAAGAAATTGACCAGAATTGGAGTAGAAACAATGGGTATCCAAAACCAGGAGTATGATGTTATTTCCCGCTAAATAAGAGTAATAATTGTCATGTTTGGAATTACTATCAATTATGGACATATGGTATTAATATTGTCATATTTAATGTCCGGTAATGCCAAAATATAATAATGCCCATATTAATGCATGTAGTGCACAAATGTGTCAGTATAATTTCAAGATGACAGTTATTTGCATCTATTCAGGGGGGATATAGCACTCCTATTTCGGAATTTCACATCGCTTTTAATCCTTTTTTGGGAGATTTTCCTAATATATACTCCCTACATCCCTTAAATCTTTGTCAAGTTTGACCGACACGGGGATTAATAAAGTAAAAACTGTGTGGTTGAGGTTTGTGCAACGGAGAGAGAATAAATTGAAACTACAATTTCTTTATTTAAAAGGGAAAGTTGCGAAGTTAGTGGGACATCCAAAAAGGGAAAGTTGTCAAAGTTTTAAGGGACGGAGGTAATATAATGTATGCATTTGTTTGAGCTGTTTTCCTATCTCCCGGAACTGATGCACTTGCATGTCCTTGTTTTTATTTAAATTATACATCACTCAGCCAGGATTCGCAGGATGGACAAGGCCTGAAATTGTAAAGCTGTAGAGAGTGTAGAGCAAAGATTAGCAGAAATGTCGGGCCAACAGGTACACATCATCAGTCCAAACGAGTCAGAAGTTTTTTGGTGCTAATTTTCGTCACGCTGAAAGAAGTTGAATTCGTCGTTATTCATGTTGATGGACTGCGGTCAAATGATATAGTTTATCTTCTCCAGCAAGGAAGCAAACCTTCCGCAAAGTAGTGACACATCCATGTTAATATAGTATACTCTTTCTTGCCAAAACACAAGGTTCCCTGCAGAATCCATTAACAACCTGATTATATCTTAACATGAAATGACATGTCCCCCGATTGTTAGGGTCTGTTTCGTCCTCTTAGGTCTTTGTTACTTGAAACTCGCATCGTGTTTTTTTGTTGTATATCTTAGGCATTGTTTCAGAGTAATTCCATCTGCTCTGCATTGTTTATATATGAATGCTCAATCAGGCATGCCTGACCCTTATTATTATGGTGTTGCTTGTTGTCATTTTTTGGGTTCTACAAGCAAAGTTTAATGACAATAATCTAGTAAATCTCGTGTTCAAATCATTCGTCTCATTTTGTCTGCTGCTCCTCATAACCAATGCGAGATTTTCCTATAATAGTTGCATAGTATTATTGAAATAAAATTTTACTGAAAAAAATTATATTTAAATTCTATTTTTATTAATAAAGTTAAGAAAAAATATATGAAAATAACTAAAATAGTATTTTCCAGTAACTTAAGTTGATCTAGGCAGAAAAATACCAACTTTACTTATTTGATTATTAAATAATTGAGGTCAAAATCAAACTACATATGATAAAAATGTTGAGTTAACACTTGGGGGTAGCTGAATTGTACATAGGTGGGAAAGTTCGGGCATTAATGACCTTGGATCAAACCTCATAGTGGTCGTGTGGAGGACACAATTATTGTGTGTTGGATAGAGCCTTTGGTGTACACGAAGAGTATATGATATATCACCGTTAAAATTGATAGAATCATCGATTTGACACATATGCTTAAGGTTTGGTGAGTCGGTCTTTGGGGTTGAGAATTCAATCTTTTTTGACAATGATAAAAAATGTTGAGTGATGATTCATGAGTTGAAAATATAGATTAGGAAACAGTTTCCAAATGGAGGTTAAGATAGCTGGACAATGTCAAATTTTGGTGAAATTAATAAAGTTCATGTTGCCACATCCCAACACGAAAAGGACACAAATATGAGGAGGGTAATAATGACGACTCCTGCCTGCCAAAAGATAAATGCAATGCTAGCCATTGGTGAGTGGAACCCAACAAATAACTTAACGTGTAGATTCTATTCTACTAGTAGCTTATACCCATGCCACCAATTATTGGCCTGGACAATAATAATTGATATCACGGCTGGCCTTGTTCAATTCCTTGCATGAAGGATTCGCCTATAGATGGAAATAAAATACGCAAAACACAAAGCAAAAAAAGAAAAGAAGACATGCAATGAATTGAAGTACTAACTAATTAACCTTATGGCTGGCCTGGCCTTAATCGTCAGATCACATGCATCCATATATAGTAGCTAGGATTAATGCATGCATGCATCATTCATGATTGCATGTTAATTAATTAAACTCGATCCATTATCTCTTCTGAGAATGTAAAGACTGAGCTCAGCAGGAGCATGGCTGTCTGCAGGGTTCATCATGTACAGTGCTTCTGAATCTCTACACCCCACCACTCTCTCAAACTTGGCTCTCATGTACATCACTTCGCCGCCGCCAATTATGGGTGGCAGTACCCCCGCGCCCGTGCTGATAGCCTCCACGCACTTCAAAACCTCCCACTCTCTTTCCCCGCATTCTCGTCTGCTGTTCCCCAACCCACACTTCTTCCCATTCAAGTATGCCATCCAAACACCCTCCTCATCTATTACCCTCCCCCTCTCTGCCGCCTTCTTCCTCTCACACTCCAGGGCAACCCGGACCTGCCCCGAAGCCATCTCCCGAACCAGGGAGGATATTGGGGTGGCTAGCTCCACCAAGAACACCGGCTCTGAAGTGGGATCCTTCTGGAACGCGAATTGCACGTGGGCCCCGCGCCTGGGGCCGAAAAGGGTCCCTACCAGCAGCCTCCTCCTCCTGCCGCCGCCTGCCAGCTGGTTCATCAACACCGAAGTGACTGAACTCAGCCTGTTCTTCCCGATCGAACTCAGCACTGATTTCAGCTTACTGGTTGTGCCTGCTGCTGATGATGATTCTTGGTTCAGCTTCTTGTTGCTGTCTACTGCTGATGGGTTGTTTTTGGCTGGTTGTTCTTGATCAGGAGATGAATCGTCCTCTGCTTCCCCACGGTTCTGTTTGACGCCATCTTCATCCTCTTCCTCGTTCCTGACTTTGGTTTTCCAGTGGAACTGCAGTCTCTTGGAGGGAAAATCAGCTGCTTGGTGGAGGATACTCTTATAAGCCATCATTTTGTCTAGCTTCATCCAAAAAGACCGCTAACTAGCTAGCTAGGAATTGAATGAAGGAGCACACTACCTTTAGTTAGTATTTTTTGGGTTAGAAATATCAGAGTACTGTCTGTAGTAGGAGGAGAGTTTGGTCCCTCTTAATAAGCTATTCCCTCTGATCTGTCCCTTGTCCACTTTAATTTCTCTTTATCCTTGGCGTCTCTGCAGGATGTCTAGTCCTCTTAAACCCTATTACATGTGGATACCATTTTTGTCTCATAAAAAGGGGATTTACATATCTGCATATTTATTTTTATTTTCATTTTTATAACACATTTAAACCATGTTCATCCACTTTTGTTCTTCCAATTCATGTAAAGTCTATGTGTGGACATTGTCATAGACATTATTATCTATACTGTATTTCTATTTGTCTCATATTTTTCATTTTTTCCTATACTTCACTTTCTCTATATTAAATTAAAATAATAATCTTATTTCTATCTCTCTTATGTCACAGAGGATAGACTTTATTACACTGTACCATCCCATTGGAGATGGTCTTAAGTTATTGACATTGTCTCGATTTAAAAATAACACTAGTTTCATTCTAATTAATTTTAAAGTTGTTCAACCTTCTAGGGCCTATATGGTAATACTGAAAAATAGTCGAATCGGCTGAATTTGCTTTGATGAAATTTTGGCTAAAATCAGCGAATCGTCTGAATCCGGTGAGTTATGAAATTCAAAAACAGCTAAAAAGTCATTTCAACTGTATATATTTTGATTAGTACACAATTCAATACTTCGTATAAATAATGTGGTAATGTAGTACTCCCTCCGTCCTCCTAACAATGGGCCAAGAGGGAGTGACACACGAATCAATAAAAATGGTTCATGTGATTGATATTGAATTGATAAAGTAGGAATAAAGTAAGGATGATTTAGAACCACACAAATTTTATCGAATTTGATATGGGACAATTTTAATGGGACGAGCCGAAAAGGTAAAATGGGACAATTTTAACGGGACCGATATAATATCAAAAATAAAGGAAAGAAGTTTTGAAAAAGAAGAAAGGAATGTGAAAGAGGCACTGGATTGGTAATTTCACTTTGTTGTGATTAGTTTGACTAATTCACTACTCACTCACTCACTCTATCTCTGTCTGTGGCCGGCCGGCTTCGATCCCAACTAAAAGAAAAAGGAAAAGGGGAATGAGTGAGTGATGGTCACAAAATGACAAATATCTGTCACTGTTCATTCTCGACATAGCTCCTGCCGCTTGTCTTCTTCATATTCTTCTCTGCACACCGGACCAAACGGCAGGTCACAGCGGCCGGCAACCACTGCCTCCGGTTTTGGCAGTTTTTGAGACGTAGCTATTCCCATCCCTCTCAAAAGCTATGACTGATGTGGAACCAAACGTCATCACGCCCACCATCCTAGGCTACGCCAAAATAATTATTCATTGCTTCATATTTCTTTCGTCATTTCTTAATTTTTAATTGCAACTCTCAATTTTTCAAGTTTTTCAGTTTATAAGTTTGACCATTAATCTCTTTGATTCTTTATTAATAAAAAAATTAAAAAACTCAGATTTTGATTCTTTAAAATTTAATTTGTAATACATTAATAAGTAAAATATAGTCAAACTAGAATGCGTGAATAGTGTAAAAAGTTAACTAACCAAATGAACTCCAACAAATACTACGTATTCCATTCAAATGTTTTACAAAGGCCTTAAGCGTGACAAGTGTCAAGTTTCAAATCTTTAAAGTCTAGCCGAATACAAATGGAGTTCAGATCTTTGAATTAAACTTTTACTTTATTCTATATATCTACGGTCTACGGAGTATAATTTTTAAATCTAAAAAGAGTGCAAATACAAAATGATGTAGGGAAAGTTCTTAAAATAAGAGTACATAAGTTTTGAAATTTAAAAATATAACTGTTATATTTTTCTTATCAAAAGAGAAGTAACATGATGCTACGTAGTATTTATTGTCATTTTGTAATGTCAAATAGTTGCAATACTACGTATTAAACGTGAGAGTTTTTACTATCATTAATGACAATATTTTTCAGTCACGATAGTGTTTTGCAGTCATGGTAGTAACAACTCCTATTTCGAGAAAAAAAACATAGCAATCATATTTTGAAACTCCAAAACTTGTTTACTTCTATTTAGGGAAATTTCCTATTACGATAGTGTTTACTTGTTTACTTCATATTTAGGGCCCGCACAGTACCGGGCCGGGTGGCCCGAACCGAATCCATCCCTAGCCCGGGCCCACTACTGTGCGGGAACGGGACCGGCCCGGTTCTCGGGTCCGGGTCCAGGTCGGGCCTAGGCCCGGGGGTAGGGCGGGTCCAAACTCGGGTCTCACATTTGGCGAACCGGCCCGGCCGGGTCGGGCCCGGGCCAAATTGATTTTATTTTTCATTTTTGGGGTTCCACCCGGGTTGGACTTGATGGTTAGGATGGGTTTGGGGGGGGGGGGTTGGGAGGGTGGGGGGTGAGGGGGGGGGGGGTTGGGAAAGCAAAAAAAAATACCCAAACCGGAGGCCCGGCCCTGCCCGGGTCCACCATTCTTGAACCGTCGGCCCGTCTGAGCCTAGGCCCGACAGGGACCCGGCCCGGACCCGAGTCCACCCCTACTCTGTCTCTTCTCCCCATCCTCAAGTCACCTAATAGGTGCATCACTCGATCTTCTACGCACATGCCCAAACCATCGTCCATCTCAACAACGTGTCTTGTGTATATTCGTCAAAAGGTAACAGACCAAATTATTCCAGTCACTTCTTCCCTCCTATAGTCCTATTCTCAAGTTCTCCCTTCCATTTAGTTAAAGTTAATCATCTTATATTTGAGTTCAAGTGAAAACAAACATAAATCTATTTGGCATTGCATCATTAATTCTTGTATTTGTTATTCTTAGTTCCAACTCCCCTTCCTGCGTTACCCTTTAATATACGTAGTATTATAGTTTCAATGTTTAGTTTCGTAACGTTATCTACGATATGAAATTTTCCATTAGATAGCTTAGACATAGACTTTATATTATTATTATTTACTTGTTTTATTTATTCCAGTTTTTTCTTTTTATTAATTTGTCATTGTTGTACAGTCATACGTTATAAACATTGAATATGAAAGTTCCAGTGTAATTAATTTGAGAGTCCCGAGAACCGTAAAACAAAAATAAAAATGATCCGAGAACTGTTAAAACAAATGAGATGCAATTTCAAACGTTATGGCATTATGCAGTGATGTTAAGACTTAAGATTCTACAAAGAAAACACCACATACGGGAAGTTGAGTGAAAAAAGCCCCCAATCTGCACCGCACCTTCCTCACCACCAAGTGCATCAAGCAATTTACAGACAAATAAATATGAACATACTATTATAGCTAGTTTACGCAGATCGAATGCAATCTAATCATCCTAGCTACAGACCTTTATACAAAGTGCAGGATAAATAAAAATGCAAAAAAAATAAAGCTAAAGGTATAGTGCTTGAGTAAAGCACCAGGATGTGGTTTGGTGATGAAAGTTAGCCGTCAGTGGTTTTTTGTTCCTGCTCAGAATTTGACTGTGTGGGAAGCGTAATGCCAGTGTTCATCCTTGCCCTTGCCTCCGCAAACATCCTCTGCTGCGCAGCTAATGCTTCTTCTTCAGTCATTTCAGCTCCTCCATTGCTCAACTTCCCCATCCTAACATTGTCCTGCTGAAAATCACATAGTACGCTTATGAAATAATAATATTTTAACAAATTGCAATGGCTTAACTGCTAAAGGAAAATGGCGTCTATCGGTTAAACTTCAGCTCAGCAATTACCATGGTTTCCAGCCTGTGTTGTTCATATGCAGCGTAAACTTCTTTGATATATTCCCCAAAGCCAAGAACCTGCCCCCGATAGTACGATCATCAAAATCAGTCGAAAAGAAAAAAGAACAAGCATAACTATATACTCCAATATAAGCTTAAAGTGCTGCACCTCACACAAACTTCACGTGATTGCTAAATGGGATTGTGAAATATAAAGGAGATTCAATTACTCTGTATTTTAATGAAACTATCATAAATTGTTTCACAAATTATACTATTGAACTATAAAACATGATGAGTGCCCATTGTGTCAACTTTAAGCCTATGCATCTAAGCAACTTAGATACAATACAGAAGAGATAGACACATTTTAAAGGGACAGAAGGCAACTTGTGTTTTGTTTTTCCTGACACAGTTTTTTTATATATTACAGAGATCACACAGAAACTAGAATAAAAATCAGATAAAAAGATACAACAACAACAACATCCAAGCCTTAATCCCAAAAGAATTTGGGGTCGGCTAACATGAATCGATCTATGATATCGATGCCAAAAAGAGAAGGCGGACAAGAAAAGGAAAAAAAAGTAAGATAAAATGAATAAAATAAAGATACATAAATATAAGATAACAATAACACAAGAATATAACCAAGATAAAAGAAAAAGAAATAAAAGAACATAAAAAAGCTAGAAGATAAAAATAACATAAGAATATAAGACCCTTATAGAACCACCTTTGTTTTTTTTTCATAAGCTAGAAATTATTTAATCCTTATTTTAGAAAGGTTAATAGATCCAACAATGTATCCTTACATTGTAATTTACGGCTCATTGGCCAATAATATACAGATATGACAGTGATAGACGAATTTGGTTGTGGTAGCCAGAAATTGTGGTTTTCGGCATCTTTTCCTATGGTAATTTTTTCCTAAAAAAAATTCCCTAAAGCAATTTTCAGGAAAGTTTTCTTGGTGATATTTCTGATGTCGGCGGTGGTCAGTTTAAGGTAGTTGGTAGCATTTAATTACTAAATGGTCATTCACATCATGTATATTTGGTCCCATATATTTTGGAGTACTATTTGTATAACAAATACGGAGTATTACATTTTAATCCTATCCATGAAATTTTCTACACCTAAATTAAGAGCTCCAAATCACAGTGAACATCTCAACGAACTCATGTGGACACTCCTCAGCCTGAGGAAAATATCTCAAATATGCATTTGAGGCCCATTTTTCTTTTCTTTGCTGATTCCTCTCGATGAAATTTTCCATGTAATTAGTTAGTTAGTTACCAATGTCAGTGAACAATAATCAAACTTTACTCCCACAGAAATAGAAAAAGGGTATGAAATACTCTGTAAGTAATTAACCATGACAGCACAAATGCACAATACAAGCTCCGTACATCAGAGCTTAAGAAGACATAAATAAGATTGCATGCATCAAGAATGCAATCTTGCCAATTCATCCAAACATCACCAAAATACATAATCAATCTTGCATAACTCTGAGAACATAATGAAACATAAAACTACATGCAAGAATTGTAAGGATGTAGCAATTCATGTAATCCCTGACAAATCATCACCAGCAAAAGAAACCAAATTTATCCAAGCAGAAAAAGACTTGCCAATTACCTCTAGTGCCTTGAGAACATGTTCTGGTGCAATTGTTCGCTTATCTTCTCTATTACAAACTTCATTAGATTCAGAAGAAATCAGATTTATGAATTCTGCAATTGAATAGACATGAGAACTTTATAATCCAAAAACAGAACTGAAGAATTAAACTATAGTGACATACAACCATGATTCAAATGCATGAAGTTATAAACAGGAGTAGAATATGCAGCACTCACCTACGCAACATTCAATCAAAAGGTCTTGACAATCCCGAGCTACACGGACATCTGGAGGCAGCATTTCTTTAATGATTTTTGTCATAGTTGCTGTAAAGCAGCCATAAGCATTACTGAATCAATTTTTTTTCCCTTGTTACACTTTTTTCACACTCAGCACAACACCATACGTCCATACCCCTTGAAAACAAGCTACACACTTGAAACCCTAAAAACATACTACAAAATTCTTAAACATGGACCCCCTTAAATCCCTTTAATAGATATCTCCATTAAGCTTCCAACTACATATGATAATTTTGTTTTTCGCATACTCATAAATTCTTAACATTGGGTATTAGTTTGTGAATTTTTCTTTGTATTGTAGAGTACATAAAGGTTACGGGCACATAAAAATAAAAATTCGAACTAGTGCGAATCAAAATAATAATGAAAAAAAAGCTTCAACGTTTTGAAATTAACGTTAAACCTTTAGGAAGCGAAGCATCCTCTTTCGTTCTACCAACTATGTCCATAGGGTCCATTTTTTCCTTCAGATCCAAGTCAAATCTGCACATGAAAATCGAGTCCAATAATATATTACTTAGTGTCTTGATATATAAACAAAACGATAATCACAGATCTACAGCTTAGAGATAACTTGAAATAAAAATAGATTTCCCTTACCAACAAAGGCAAGTCGGAGAAAGGGGAAGGATATGACGTGAATTGCAAGGCCAATCAGCCGATTGCAAACGACCGAGAAGCTGATGAAGATGATCGGAGTAGTCTCAGGCGGCGGTGGTGCATGGTGGATATAGAGAGCCGTGGGAAAACTCCCAGGAACGTGAATCTTCACGCGCCGGAAGGTAGATGCGGGTCACGAAACATACGGGGCCCATAAGAAGAGGTCGTTAAGTGAGCGTGGATAACACGTGCGTACAAATAGAGTTCGGGAGCAAGGGAGGAGAAATAGAAGACGGTGTTTGCATTTGGTCCAAAAAGGTGGAACTCCCCCCACGAGCCCCCGACCCGACAGAATGGTGGGGACTAAATTACGGTGACTCAGTCAGCAAAGCGATAGTAGGTCTTGTCCCGTACGCACCAAAAGTCCAGCCTAACCTTCACATGGCTGCTGCGGGTTTCGAACCTTGATCATTTGATACAATTTTCCCACCACTCGACCAACTGAACTACCCGTGCGGGTAAAGACGGTGTTTGCAAAGTCCGTGATGATGTGGGAGTTTAATCACAATGATTGATTGCAAAGGTTACAAGCAAGACAACTTCTAACCTATCGGGTAAAAACTGGATCGGAAAACCACCGGGCCGAATGACGGGGTCACTGGTCAACCTCGATCCGTTAGATCAATCCGATCAAAGCTGGAAAATCCAGTCAACCTATGGAATAATATTATTATTATTAAATGTGCTATTTTTAAAAATATATAAAATGTAAGTAAAACTATTATTCCAAAAGATGTATACTACAATTTTTAATATGATATAAATGTACTTAAAATTAGATGGAGACTAACACAAATATAATGCTTATTAAAAATACGGAGTATTAAAGTATGATATCTGTTGGGTATTGGACCGAAGGCCCAATACTCGGATCAAAGGCCCAATATATCCAGCCCAATAAACGGGCCCAAAATCCAGAAGATGAACAGGCTCACAGAGAAATATGTACCGAATGGGGTTCAGGTCAACCAATGTACTTGGGCCAGATCAATGATAATTCCAGCAGGGTCCATTACCCGTTCGGGCAATGGGCAGCCAGCAAGTGGCAGGAAGCATTTATTGCTAGAGTATGGCGGCAACAAGTGAGAATATGGGCTTTCAAGTGGCTGGATTAGCAACCAATTAGCATGAAACACTCCATACCCCCATTAGTATAAATAGAAGGATTAACTTCATTGTAAAGGGTAAGATTTTTGAGACTCAAAGCCTAGAATAGCTTAATTACTTTTGTACTTGTATTAATCACTATTCCGATGTACCGTTCGGGAAGTTCTTGTGTAATCAGTGAATTATCTAATACAAGTGGGCTTTTAAGCGTTATATTATCCATCTTTTATATTTTCTTATACACTGAATTCGTGACTATTTCCTGAAATATCCAAAGTTCGTGTTGGGCTTTCGGGTCTGCGGGACTTAACCTCAACATTGGCGCCGTCTGTGGGAAACAAACAAAAAGTTTCACACCAATCACTCACATAAAACAACCTTTTATCAAAATGGTCAGAATCACTTCTCATCACACCGGTGAAACCTCAGGAAGACGCAGGGAAAGTCAGACCCCCCAAGGGCAATCCAGCCAGGGACCCTACCCGTACTTTGATGGGGATTTCTTCATCCCCGAAGCTCTCAGGAGGAACCCCCACGCCATGCGAGATTTCACTTAGGTCATGTAGCACCTGGCGGATGAGCAGGATGGGGGACGATCCAGCTATACGGGGGAAACGAGATACACGACCCCATCCACGATGCAATCATTCCAAGAGGAAACTACCGATACAGAAACCACCACGGCTTCAAATCATTCCTGAGCCCACCGGGGAGAGTACAGAAGGGCTCATACGTCTGGGGGTAGGCATCACACTCCCAGTGACCACACCCCGACTGGGTCAGAAGCTAGAGGAGATACGCCGGTTGGGCGCCATTTCCGTTATGAACATGATAACGCCTGATCCGGACAGGGACGTCAGAATTAGAGAGCAACCCCACCAGAAGGAACTAGGGAGTTTGTTAACCTGGGAACTCCACCACCACCTCCCCTAACGGCCCAGGAGGAAGAGATGGCCGAAATGAGGAGGCAGATGAATGAAATAAGGGACCAAATGAACATGACGCCTCTACAACCTACCCTAGTGCAGGTCGGGATCACTTCCCCCTTTACCCGAGAAATAATGGAGGCTGAAATCCACAGGGATGCCAAACCGCTGACCGGTCAGATATATGACGGGGTGGGAGATCCCCACGTGCATTTAAGGAGTTACCAGGGGGGCTTATGCTGTTGGGAGCAACAGAGGCAGCCATTTGCCGGCTTTTCTTCAGCACGCTTAGGGGACCTGCCCAGGAATGGTACGGGACCCTGCAGCCAGGATCGATCGACAACTTTGCTGGATTATCATCCTTATTCCTGGCCCAGTTTGCTTCCAGTGCCACCCCAAAACGGCATTTCAGCTACCTGACTAGTGTTAGGCTGGGATCGAAGGAGACCCTAAATCAATTCCTGAAAAGATGGAGGGACGAAACCCTGAAAGTTGGGAACATGACGGATGATACAACCATCACCCTATTCACTAATACTCTCTGAACGGGTGAACTGTATAAAGACCTGAAAAAGAATTTGGGCACGGTGTATTCCGAAGTGCTGGACAGATCCCGAAAGCATGCAACTCTCGAGGAGGAAATCATGATCAAGGATAAGGTAGCTACACCCCCTGCCCCAACAAAATTGGCCGATCGGCTGGGTCCTATTCCAGCGGCCGCTCCTCCTCCAAAGCCAAGACGATTCACCCCTTTGGTCCTGTCTGTTGCGACCATTTATCAGAACGAGAAGGACAACATTCCCCTTCCAACTGATACCAAAAATTATATGGGGGCAGATGAAAATGCCTTTTGTAAATACCACACCATGAAGGGTCACTCCACCCAATCCTGTCGGGCATTACAGATAGCAATTGAGGACTTGATCCAGACGGGTCATCTGGATAAATATGTGAATAAAGACCTGAATGCTGTAGGCATTCTGAAGCCGGACAAAAGACCCAACAGCTAGAGGCGGGATGCTCAGCGTGATGCTCACCCCAGGAATGATGTGTATATTCCCTAGGGACGAGGCAGAGGGTTCGGGGAACCCGGGTAAAAAACCCAGAATGGAGGTGAAGGTTATATTTGGGGGTGGGGAGACAGGTGACTCGAACGCCGAACGGAAGAAATTCGAACGGAGCCTCTACATGGGCTCTGTATCCACGCCACCCCAAAAGAAAGGCAGAACGGAGCAGATCACATTCGGACCTGCGGATTTGCCCAATTCACCAAGCCCGCACAGGGACGAATTGGTCATAAGCATGTGCATAGATAATGCATTGATTCACCGAGTGTTGGTAGACACTGGGAGCAGTGTGAATGTATTGTATCTACAATCGTTCGAGAAAATGGGCCTACAGAGAAACCAACAAACTCACTTGAGGACACCGCTCGCGAGCTTCACGGGGAATTGCATTGAAGCTGAAGGCACCATCCAGTTGATGGTTGAGATTGGAGATGAAGCACACAATACATCGGTCCGGATGACATTCGTGGTGGTGGACATCAAATGTGCCCACTATGCCATTCTGGGCCGACCGGGGTTGGAAGATCTGGAGGCGATAGCCTCTGTCCGCCACTCATGCATCAAGTTCCCCACGGACACAAGGGTTAGAGTTAGAGTGGCCAGAACTGATCCAGCAACAGCCCGAACCTGCTATCGAGAGGCCTTGAAAAATATGAATTCCCGAGGGATGCGGGTTAACAGTATTGAGGTTGAAACTCGCCGAACAAAGTTCGAGGCACATCCTGAGCCTGCTACCCTCTTAGAGCAGATTGACATCGACTCTCCCCCCAACCGAAAAATGGCGATCGGGGGGTGGACCTGGAAGCTGGAATTCGGGAGGTGTTATCATGGTCCTGAAGAAATTCCAAATGTTATTCGTTCGCGGCCTAGAAGACATGCCTGGCATTGACCCGGCAATAATCTGCCATAAGTTGGCCGTTCGGCCTAATGCCAAGCCGATTCAGCAGAAGAAAAGATATCAAGCTGTCGAACGGCGTGATTTCACTAAGCAGGAAGTTGCCACCTTACTACGGATCAAACACATCCGGCTAGTTATCCACGTGGAATGGTTGTCGAACGTTGTACTAGCACCAAAGGGATCCACCTCGAGAATGTGTGTAGATTACTCTGATCTGAATAAAGCCTGTCCAATGGATTCCTATCCGGTGCCACAGATTGATCTCTTAGTAGATGAAACAGCTGGGTGCGAACTACTGAGTTTCATGGATGCCTTCCGGGGATATCATCAAGTCTTTATGCACCCAAACGATGCGGAGAAAACAGCATTTGTCACGTCAGATGGCATATTTTGCTTCATTGTGATGTCGTTCGGGTTAAAAAACGCCATGGCTACCTTCCAAAGAAAGATTGGGATACTTTTCAAAGAAGTATTGGGGGTAACGATGGAGGCTTACGTAGATGACATTCTGATCAAAAGCCGAAAGAAGGAGGATCACGTCCCGAACATGGAAAAGGTGTTCGGGATAATGCAAAAGGCAAACATGAGACTGAATCCCAAGAAATGTGTCTTTGCAGTCAAGGGGGGCAAATTCTTGGGTTATATGATGAGTGAAAGGGGTATAGAGCCTAACCCAGAAAAGGTGAAGGCAATCATGGATATGGAAGCTCCAAGGAACCTTAAGGAAGTTCAGATATTAACCGGCCGATTGGCAGCCTTAAGCAGATTTTTGTCCAAACTTGCCGACCGAGCAATCCCATTCTTCCAGATTATGAAAAAGGCAAACCTCTTTGAATGGACTGCCGAATGCCAAATGGCCTTCGACGAATTGAATTTGTATCTTTCTTCTCCCCTGGTCTTAACAAAAGCTGACCCAGGGGAACACATGTATATGTATCTCGTCGTGGCCGATCTGGCTGTAAGTTCAGTGTTGCTAAAAGAAGAAGATGGCATCCAACGGCCCATTTATTTTATGAGTAAAGCCCTGAATGGGACGGAGACCAGGTACACCCTAATGGAGAAAACGGTATTGGCCCTAATAACAGCCATCAAACGGCTTGCACCCTATTTTCAGGCACATCCAATAACCGTTTATACAACTCAGCCGCTAGCTACCATCTTGAGAAATCCAATGGCTAGCGGGCGCATTACAAAGTGGAGCCTCCTGATCGAGCAGTATGAGGTAGACTTTAGACCTCGACCCACTATCAAAGGACAAGCCTTAGCAGATTTTATAGCGGAATGTACTGCTTGGCCTTTGGAAACTGAGTCAGAGAGCAGCATGCTAGGTAACTGGTGGGAGATGTACGTAGATGGTGCATCAAGCACAAAAGGTTGTGGGGGTGGAGCCGTATTCACATCACCCGAAGGGTTTAAAGCATACTACTCCATCCATTTTGATTTTAAAGTAACCAACAATAAGGCCGAATATGAGGCCCTCACTGCAGGTTTAAAGTATGCAAAAGCCCTGGGTGCTGATCGGTTCAAGGTCCGATCAGATAGCCAACTAGTGGTCCACCAGGTGCATGGCACGACCGAAACAAAAGAAGAGAGGATGAAGCCATACAAGGAACTGGTCGAGGAGCAAATCAAAAAATTCAAACAGGTGATACTCGACCAAGTTTCAAGAATAGAAAATCATGAGGCAGATATCCTATCTAAATTGGAAAATGCAGCCTTTGATGACCGAGCTCAGATGATCCCAGCTCACATCCAGCGTTTTGCCCATCGGGAAACCCTGACAACACTAGCAACTATGATCCTCCAGGTAGAAGCTATTTCTTATGTCGTTCCTAGTTGCGTCACGGATATGACCAACTACTTGAAGGATGGGACTCTCCCAGAAGACAAAAATTCAGCATATAATATGAAACGCATTCAGATGAGGGCTTCCATGTTCGAACTGGTGAACGGGCAGTTGTACAAAAAGACGTTTGGAGGATCATATTTAAAGTGCCTTCCACCCGGTCTAGCAGTGGCGGTAATGGAAGAAATTCACGAGGGTATCTGTTCGAGCCATCAGGGGCCTAAAATGTTGGCAAGAAAGAGTACTTGTAGGGATACTACTGGCCAACAATCCAACAGGACTGCTTTGCACATACCAGGAATTGCAAGGTCTGCCAGCTATATGCATCGGTTCTCGGTCGGCCAACTACTTTCTACACCCCGATGACAATTGCTCTTCCATTTGCTAGGTGGGGGATCGACTTGCTAGGGCCCCTACCTAATGCCCCCGGAGGACGGAAATATATCATAGTTGGAATTGATTATTTCACCAAATGGGTGGAGGTCAAACCACTGGCGAGCATTACAGATTTCAAGTGCCAAAAGTTCATCTGGCAGAACATCATTTGCCGATTTGGTCTCCCTGAGCAGATCGTCACGGATAACGGAAGGCAATTTGTGAGCAGGAACTTCGAAAATTATTTGGTCAAATGGGGGATCAAACATTCCAGAGCATCTGTAGCATACCCTCAGGAAAATGGCCAAGTAGAAAATATGAACCGTACCATTATGGATGGTATGAAGAAAAAACTAGAGCATTGTTCCTCATCATGGCCAGACCAATTGAATTACATCCTATGGACATGCAGGACCACACCCCTAACGGCCACAAGAGAGACACTGTTTGCCCTTGCTTATTTGTTCCAGGCTAAGGTTCCAACAGAAGTTCTGGTTCCCACACACCGAACAGTGCATTACGATCCCAAACGCAATGAGGATAATCTACGGGCCGAACTGCATTTCATAGAGGAAAGAAGGGATGTAGCTGCAATACGAATGGAGGAATATCATAGAGCGACAAGGAGATACTTCGATAAACAAGTAAAAATCCGATCAATCAAAGTAGGAGACTTGGTCCTAAAGAAGCGGGAAAAGAGCAAACCTCTCGAAGGAGGAAAAATGGCACAAAATTGGGAAGACCCTTATTAGGTCTGCAAAAAATATGCTTCTGGAACGTTCGGTCTACAATCTAGCAAAGGCCGACCGGTAACCCTAATATGGTTGAACCGGAATTTTGGGTTTGGAAGATATAAGAAAAAACAATGAAATAACAAGATTGGGGGAAAGAATCGAGTTTTATTCTTCGACACTACTGGCCGGAAAATACAGAGAAATCAAGAATAAAGCTACAAGAGCAAAAAACTATGCTAGTGGATGATCCTCGGTCGGAGAAGATAGAGGTTGAGAGCTGCCAGCCTGCGCCGCATCACCAGAAACTGCCTTCTGTCTTTTCTCCATAACCCGATCATAGGTGTTCCCGAACAGGTCATCAAACCCCAAATCATCACGACCGAACGGCTTGGAGAAATGTTCCATGATCAGATCAAGGTTCCTGTCGAGAAGCAGATCCTGACTTTGCTTCACAATCTTCTCAGTCAGGACATTCAGGAAGAATTTCCCTTCTGACGTGCTATCCAAGAGCTCGATCCCCGCCTTGATAGGATCCTCACTTTCACGCAAGAATTGGCCAAGATGAGGCCCCAAGAACTGTCGAGCGGTGTTTTGCAGGGCGACATCCAGCCCTTTCCCTCGTTGATAATCGATCTCCGCCTGGGTGATGATCTTGGAAGTATCAGCAATGTAGGGATGAGGAGGATTTTCTCCCTGGACTTTCTCAAATTTCATGCCAACAGTTTCGACCGCTTTTACTTTGGCCCTGAGATCCTTGACCTTCCGATCACGGCGCCAGATCCTCTCCCCCATCTCAGCCAGTTCGGCCATAGCTCTCTCACCTTTTTTGGCACGGTCCTGGACATCCGTGATCAGCTTACGGGCGGCAGATAGAAGCATCTGACCTTCATCCCGATCGCTGGCTAGACGTTTCATCTCCTGCTCGGCTGCCAGGAATGCCCGGTGATAGTATACTCCGGCCTACAAACACGGACAAATAAAATCAGATAAGATCTAAAAATCGGAAAATATGTAAACAAAAGGAAGTTTTGAAGGATCTATACCTTCAGAGCCTCTAGATGACCTGCCTCAACCAAGTCAGACCAATGGGTCAGATTGGAAAAACTGGGAGGAGCCTTCAAAGAAGTGCTACACCACATGGAGGCTGGTGTCTGCCCGAACAGGTATCTTCCCTCTGCCCGGGTTCCCAGATTGGAGAACTCCAGAAACATCCGATCATCGACTGGTATGTTAGTACTTAGTAGGAACTGGATTCTTGCGCTGAGGAGGAAGAACAAGTTTTTTCAGCTCAGCATCTGGACCAGTCAAATCAACCACGTGATCGATCGGGATAAGTTGGCTGCCATCATTTCCTCAGCGCCTCTTCCAGGCTTGATCAGCATTTGTCTGGCCCTCGGAAACCATTTTTTCCTTGCCTTTCCCAGCGGAGGCAGACGGAGTAGTAGTGGATATGGGATGCTGAACGGGAATAGGGGGTATCACACCTGCAAAGGAAGAAAATAAAGATAAGGAACAGAGTTGAACGAAGATCGATCGGGTTAAAAACAAATAAACTTACCAATCCCAGCAACTAACATCATGGAAGAAGTGATGAAAGAGCGAAGATTTCTAGAACCTCCCAGACGCAGAGATTCGGCTTGTGAAAGAAGAACAACATCCAGCCTAGGTTCAGAATCCCGAACTGGGTAAGCATTCCACCGATCGGGAAATGGAAGTGGCACGCCTACACGAACAAAGAGAAACCGCTCTTCCCAGTTGGCCGATGCGGTGGGATTCTCCGTAAATAGCTGACGATCGGCTCGGGCCACCAACTTCAAGTACCCGGTGGTCCAGTAGGGCTGATAGCAGTAACGATACAACAATAGATCAACACTTGGTGCGATCTTCAGTTCTTGGCATCGAATGATGAAACCATTCAGAATGCGGTACGTGATGGGTACGAACTCAGCAGGGAGTACGGAGACCCGGTTTAAGAACTCCATAATGAATGGATGAAGAAGGAAGCGAAGCCCAGCTACTAGAGCATCAAAATGCACTAGCACGTACCCCGGTCAATGCCTCATCGGATGCTTTATGAGTCCAGCATAAAACTCCCTAGGGGGAGGCAAAGGTTGGCGGAGCTGCCGTTCGGTATCATCAGAAAGGCGTTGTTTTTGTTTTCGGATGCGGGTGAAGTGCAAAGGGATGTGAGGTGGCCGTTCGGGCATTCCCTTGTGATATACGGCAAGATCATCTCCCGAATGACATCCATCATCACGAAGAGGCTGTTTGGGCTGGTGCGATACATAAGGACTAGTGGACTGGGGTGCTTGAGAAGAGGAGCCCCCAGCCTTGCTAACAGGGGAAGTTTTGCCTTTAGGACGACGAATGAGCGGCATTTCTTCAGATTCTGAGCTGGAGGAGAATAACATAAAAGGGCACCGGTAATTCAAGGGAGCTTGAAGATTCTAGAGAGAGAAAGCTTAAAGAGAAGCTAGAGATTGAAGAAACAACAGAAAAAACAAAAAGGAAGCACCTCTATTTATAAGTAAAGATGTCGCCCAAAACCCTAACCCATGATAAACACGTGGCAAAAAATGGTTGCGCATAATTATGAAGCATTTATGGTAATCCAGCACGTACCTCGAATGATCAATGAATGATTTATGAAGAACGGGTTAACAGTTTTTGAGGAAGCCATCTTAGAGACACTGAACGATGAACGTATCAAGGGACATCCGGGACCAAGGTTTACATAGGCCGAATGTTTAGTACAAGTATCTTAAGATATCCCGAACGGGTAATATTTGAAGTGTAAAAGATAAAGGAAGTATTAGCAGTTTAAGGGGGGCCCTCATACTAGCTATTTTTTGGGAAAAGTTTTCTAAATAGTTTAAAGATGATGTCAAAACTATAAAGATACAGGACCCGGGCGACATTCAGTAGTATGGACGACTTGTGGGTTCCAGGATAATGAATCGGTGATGTCTCTATTGTTAAATGTGGGCAGAAAACAACCCGAACAGGGGATCCTATCAACTGTTAGATAGGACAAATGGAGCGTCAGAAACAAAAAAGATTGAAAAACAACCAAGTCCTACAGAACTGTTTGAAGCCCGGACGGTGATCTAAATGGCAAGAAACACAAGAAAGAGCAGTCCTACAGAACTGGAAGAAGCCCGAACGGCAATACAAAGAATGATCAAGAAACTCAAAAAACGGCTAAGTCCTATAAAACGGACCGATTACCGAATGGTAAAGCAAAAAATTGATAAAGACAAGAGAGAGAATTAAATAAAGCATTAAGCAAAAAAGATTTCATATATATCATCGGCGCTACTGGCCGGGAAATACAAAGATCATTTGCAAAAAAAGGAGAAAGGGGGAGGAAATTACAATTATTGAAGTACTCGATTAAATCTACTGGCCAGGGGCCTCTTTGTTATCTTCACCTTCATCCTCATCCTCGTCATCATCCAAATCAGAAGGGGGTTTAGGCTCCCTCCCTGCTTCGCGATCGGCGGCCCGTTGCAAATCCCGCTGGTACTTCTCGAACTGGGCCTCGACAATGGCAACCGAGGGGAGATCAAAAATCTCGACCGGCCTTCCCAGCATTTCTTGAAAGTTGGCCACAAAGGGAATCAGAATGTGCTGACAGCCCATGATATAGAGAGATTGGGCCAAGTAATCATTGAATTGTTTACCCCTAGAATCCGGTCGAGCAGCTTCACCCCTTCTTTACGCCGGACATCACCCCGGGGGAATTGATCAAAAGTTGTCGGGAGTTGTTGCTGGGCGTATTCCTCTTTAAGAGCAGTAAATTCATCAGAAGACTTAAACGTCTCCCGGATGGCGGACAAATCCACATTCATCTCAGTAGGACCGTCCGGTATGCGGGGGCTGTTTCTTTAAATGTTACCTGAGCGGCCTCAGCTGTAAAGACCTTAGCTTGAGAAACAGCCAGCTGAACGCGAAGCCCCCCCACCTCATTCTCAAACCTCTGCTTCTCCTAGGCAAAGGCTTTCCGTTCGGCCTCCAGAGTTGCAAGAGCAGCAGCAGTATTTTGCTCGGCGGAAGTTTGGGTAACAATCAAGTCCCGTTCCTTAGCCAGTCGGGCCTCCCTCAGCTGCAAACTGTATAGTCCCACATACAGGAGTCCGTTCGGAAGCAAAAATGAGATGATATAGAATGAATGATAATCTATGAAACAATGTATAGGGGAAAGAAAAGTACCTTCAAGGCTGTTAAGGCCAAACACTCCTGTGACTACTCGACCGGCAGTTTAGGAAGAGCAAAATTATTAAAGAAAACAGAGGTGGACCAAACTTGGCTCGCGGAAGAACCAGCTTTCTCTAAGACTTCATGAACGGGATCTGCCAGAGACATCCGTTCGACCTGCCCAGAAAGGTTGACGGTATTGGTCTCACCCGCATCCATGTTGGCATCTTGAGCAACCTGAAAGTGCTCGGAGAAATGATGTAACTGATCGGATCCGAATCAATCGTCGATCAACATCTCTTCAAACTGATCCTGATGAGGGACCTGTTGAATAGGCTCAGGCTTCTGAACGGGCTGAGAAGACCCGGCATCCTGATGAGTGGCAGTGGAAGGATTGGCCTTTGGGTTCTTTTTTGCCTTCTTCCTCTTTCCCACTCCACCGACAACGAGAACTCGACTATCGTCCATAGTAGCGTCTGGATTGGGAGCTGAAAATGACAAAGGAATATGTTAGTACCGAGCGGTTTTATCACGTGGGAAACAAAGAGGATCAGAACGTTTCTCGCACGGGAAGGACCGCCCGGCCCATGGTGCTTGGTTCTTAGACAAGTAGATCCAAGAGTGCGGGCAGTACCTATCCCGTCCTTGATAAGTTGATCGGGGGTCAGATATGCTAGCATGTTGCAGGTTTTGCCTTCCTCCACTGCAAAAATGTCCTTGCAAATTGTCTCAGTAAGAATCAGATCCGGTGATTTACGAGGAAAGGCATTCCACTTGTTTGGAATCAGACCGTTCGGGACGGAAACGAAGAAGAACCGATCTTTCCACCCCTTGATTGAGGTTAGATTGCCCTTAAAAAGTATATGACCCGTTCGGGCAGTTGTGGCTAAGTAGCCATGGGCCTGCTGGGGTCTACTTTAAAAAATTGGTGGAAAAATCTAAATTAGGTGTAACCTTAACATCTACACAATGACAAATAAAGCCAACCATCACCCGATAGGAGTTCGGCATGACTTGGGCTGGTACGATTTCATAGAAATTTAAAAAAGAAACAAAAAAGGGGTGCAATGGAAATCTAAGCCCAACTTTAACCGAATCTAGGTGAACTACGACCATCCTAGGGAGGTGGCGCATTGGGTGAAGCCCAGCCCGCAAACGAAAATTCACTGGGTCTGGAATTAGGGCCGGAATTTGGGCCCTATTGTGAGAAGTTAGCTTCTGCCACCTTTCCCTAATCAGCCTTAGGTCAATTTTGTAACGAGGAACATCGCCCGGGGGTCAAGCCACCATGGAAGCAAGTTCATCACCAGACTTCGTATCGTCGGAATCATCATCAGAAGAAGAAGAACTGGCGGAAGAATCCTCCGCCTCCGCCCTATTATCTTCCACCGCCTCATTTGTGCCTTCAGCAAAAGGGACAAGTATGACGTCCACTACGACGACATCTTGATTTTCCCCTTGGGAAGCCATTCCCGAATCAGAGGAGCAGGATCGAGGACACATATCGATCGAGGCAAAAGGAGTGGAGGAAAAAATTAAAGAACGGGGAATACCTGAGCACAAAAAAGCTTGAAGGATCTGGAGAGAAGGCAGAACAAAGGCTCAAAGGAAATGAGAATTCGAAACCCATATCCAAGGAATTCAAGGCCTGTGTATAGCCTGACAGGCGCCGAATCGATAACCAACCAGAAGAAGACACGTCACCTGGACTATTTGGAAGGACACGTGTCGCATAGGAGATCAAGGGCCAGTAATCATGGCGATAATGGAAAAAATCAAACGACAACCGCAAATAAGGTACACATTATGGTATGGAGAACCAACGAATTCTGGGCCCTGATCGCCATTCGGTGTATAAGTTCTACTTCCCAATGCACTCACTACCGTTCAAGACATCGGAAGTGGGGGACTCGTGTTGGGATATTGGGCCGAAGGCCCAATAACCGGATCAAAGGCCCAATATATCCAGTCCAATAAACGGGTTCAAAATCCAAAAGATGAACAGGCTCAGGAAGAAATAGGTACCGAACGGGGTTCAGGTCAACCAATGTACTTGGGCCAGATCAATGATAATTCCAGCAGGGTCCATTACCCGTTTGGGCAACGGGCAGCCAGCAAGTGACAGGAAGCATTTTTTGCTAGAGTATGGTGGCAGCAAGTGGGAATATGGGCTTTCAAGTGGCTGAATTAGCAACCAATCAGCATGAAGCACCCCATACCCCCCATTAGTATAAATAGAAGGATTAACTTCATTGTAAAGGGTTAGATTTTTTAGACTCAAAGCCTAGAATAGCTTAATTACTCTTGTACTTGTATTAATCACTATTCCGACGTACCGTTCGGGAAGTTCTTGTGTAATCAGCGAATTATCTAATACAAGTGGGCTTTTGAGCGTTATATTATCCATCTTTTATATTTTCTTATACACTGAATTCGTGATCATTTCCTGAAATATCCAAAGTTCGTGTTGAGCTTTCGGATCTGCGGGACTTAACCTCAACAATATCTATACTCTGATTTATAATAAAATACATAAAAAACTTATAATGAAATACGACTCCTATTAAGTATTTATTATTACTACTAATTATAGAGTAATAAAATACTCCAAACTTGCTGAAGTAGTCCGGTGGCATGAAGAGACAGATTCACTTTGTTATGTGGATCGAAGCCCTATGAGCACTGGATTTCTCCTAATTTTGGGGGTTTTGTCCATTTGTCGTGTTTAGGTCACACCGGTTCCGGAGCGGGGTAAGCACAGGTTTGTTGGTAATTCTGGTTTCTTATACATTAGCGGGTTGGTGTATACTCGGACCGCATTGGTCGTCGGGTTCTGGGCTAACACGGCCGGTCCGGTTCTGTTCTGGAAACATAGCTTACAATCCCCTATTTGTTTGTTCAAGTCTTTGGTTTGGTCTTGTAAATATATGATTTTTAGGTGTTTTATAGTTATTGAAGAATGTTTTGATCTAATTTGTTCTGGTCTGATCTCTAGTACCAAACAATTCAAGTTAAAATATAAATTTGCACTCCATTTTGACCACCACTCAAAGCCTACGGTGAAGGGGGCATCCCCTCTATCCGCCTATTGAAGTTGCATTGGAATTGTCCTCACTCCTCAATGGAGAAAAGTTGTAGAGAAATGGAAGAGAAGGGAAAAAAGAAAATATGAAAGAAAGGTGAGGTGAGTTGAGGCAAAAGAGAATAGAATAAAATAAAATGAAAGTATATTAATTGAAAGTCTCCGAAAAATCAAAAGAAAAATACTGGGAGGTGCGCCTCGTCAAGGAGACCAACAAGCTATCATTCTCTTTGGATTTTTCGGCTCTATTTGGATTATTTTTAAAAAAAGAATTCGCTAATATTACATTTCCAGTGGATTTTCTGGCGACTGGGTGGCTGACAAAAAAGATAGTCGGGAGGTCTTCTTGATGAGGCGCACCTCCCAGTATTTTTCGTTTAATTTTTTGGAGACTTTTGAAAATCGGAGTTAATTTTTCTAACGGCATTAGACGTCATGCCCCAATTGTGATAAGAGAATTGAAACACATGTCCCACTTTGTTAAAAAATGAAACACGCGCCCCTATTTAAAAACGGCTCAAACCACATGTACCTTTTCTATACTTTTCCCTATAATATTTCCATGCACCTTAATATATAAAAAGTACTCCGTATATAACATATGTAATATATGTAATATATATATATATATATATATATATATATATATATATACACACACACACACACACACACACACAACAACAAAAAATGTACAAATTTATTTATTTAGGGGTTCATTGATTATAATCTCACAACCTTCCTATTAATATCTTATATTAGGATGTTTTTAATTGGATTGATATTTCGTGATATAGTTTGGTCTGAATTGGTCTGGTCTGATACTCTGATATATGCTCAGTCTCTGT
Organism: Cuscuta europaea; assembly: GCA_945859875.1. Taxonomy (NCBI): domain Eukaryota; kingdom Viridiplantae; phylum Streptophyta; class Magnoliopsida; order Solanales; family Convolvulaceae; genus Cuscuta; species Cuscuta europaea. The sequence continues at coordinate 34,666,723 of CAMAPE010000019.1, forward strand.
GTATTTTATAATTGTCCAAGTATGACCTGATCTGGTCTGGTTTTGTATGTGATCGAAAACAATCTAGATAAAAACATCCTTAGTGTATAAAATTAAAATTGACCGATAAAAACTAATGCTTAAGAAATAAAATTTTATTGCTTTTCAAAAATATATGTGGAATATAATTTAAAGTACTTTTATGAAACTCTAGTTATTTACAAAATCACGTAATAACATTATTCACGTTAAAAATGTGTACTATTATTTGGTTGAGATATGAGAATGAGAACTCAAAAAATGTTTATAAAATTTAGGAGATTTTTTTCAAAGAATTCTGAAATTGAACTTATTTACACAAATATGACTAATAGTTAGTTACTTTGTACTATATCCCTACCGTCGCTCAAGTGTAAAATTTAACAAGAACTTGAGTGTATAGAACTATGCAATAGTAGTAACTTGGTCAAAGTAACTTCTATTCAAATTTTACACTTAAGTGGTCATGACACTATACTATAGCAACTATTAGTCATATTTTTTGTAAATACGTTTGTGAAACAAATTTTAAGTATTTACTTAAAATTGATCGCAAATAATAATATGTGAGAATATTGGGTACAATCTCTAAATATGAATCCTCTGATTCTTCACTTGCAATTTGAAATAAATATAATTAAAGAAATTAATTCAAAATTAAATCTTTAATTCTTCAAATATTCAAACGTTCGTCAGATCTTCAAATCTTCGAACCTTCGTTCTTCGTATCTTCAAACCTTCAAAATTTTGTTCTTTGAATCTTCGAATCTTCGTTCTTTGAATCTTCAAATATTCTTGAATTAAGAATTCAGCTTGAAGAGCCTCCGGTTTTCAAATGGCTTGATCTTCAACAAAAGGGCCGTTTTATGGCTTGATCTTCTGTTTAAGGGCCTCCCGGGATATGCGGCTTGATCTTCAATTGAATCTTGATTCAATCTTAATATGAATATCTTCAAATCTTCAAAGTTTCGTTCTTCATATCTTCAAATCTTCAAAGTCTTGTTCTTCAGATCTTCGAATCTTCAAGCTTCGTTCTTCAGATCTTCGAACGTTCTTCAACTTTTGGATGTATTTTATTAAGAATCGACGAAATCACGAAGGATTATTCGTATATTCTTAACAAAAATCGTGGCTTGATCTATTCCTCTTCTTCGGAATCGTTCAGAGCCTTTCGGGAGTTCTTGAGAGCTTTTCTGCAACGTTTCTTCGTCTGAAAATTCTCTTTTTTTTTTCATCTTAACTGAGACCTCTATTTATAGGTGTGGAGGAGGTGAAAATATGCTTTAGGGTTTTGAAAATTCGTTCATACCCCTTGGGCCTCAATAAAAATGGGCTTTGGGCTTTATTTCTTGCATTTTAATAGCTAGAAAAATCAGCGCTTGTTTGATGTATCTGGACAGTCTTTTTAACAAGGTTCACAGCCATTTTTCATGCATATGGACTGATTTTTAATCAGATTCGTCGTTCACTTCAAAAGTTGGATTATACCTCTTATTCATTGGGCTATTATTTAATATTGGGCTCAAAATAAATTAATATGACCGGTCTATTCTTTTAAAGATTTAATTTATAATTAAATAAATTGGGTATATATTTTTTTTAATGACCCAAATTAATTCAATTATTAAATTTTATCCGAATAGGTCCATATTAATATTTTTTTTTGAGACCCAACAACCACACGAGCGATCCAGTAGAACCTGAAGTTGATCCAATAGCTTTTAAAAGAAGCCTAATAAGATCAATAATAGCCCGATATCATTTGAAGAAGTCCATTGACTATCGAAACCGGCCCATTAAATTTTAAATGTTCACAACGTTTTATTTCAATTTTTTTTAAATCATTTTAAATTAAAACTAAGAATTTCATTTTGACATACTTTGCTATATTTTATATTCTCAATGCATGAGCCTCTTTGTTTATGCTATATTTTGAACCGTGCAATATAGCTTAACAAATACGGAGTATGACTTTGTCAATATGATCACATTCTTTCAATCATGATGGAACACAATTATACGTGCTTTTTGTATTTTTTTTTTAAAATTGTAGATCTTTGGTGACCTACGTAACTACGTACCTACGTAACTATGATCTTTGGTGACCTACGTAAATTATAACTTTTGATTTCGCACGTTCAAATATGTAATAATCAAAATAAATAAGTTTGAAGTTCTGAATGAATTGAGTGAGATTACTGTAGATGACCAGTTTGACTATTTTTCGAATAATGTTTTCTTTATTTTATTAATATAATATGTTCTAAATATAATGTCTTAATAAATACTTTCTCCATTCTCTTTTAATTGCAATAGTCAACATTTCACGTTTGTCAACGCACAAGTTTGAACATTGATATCTTTCATTACTTATTAATAAAAAAAATTAAAAAATCATATTTTGAAAATTTAGAATGAGAAGAATTTAACAATATTTTTTAGAAATTTAATTTATAATACATCAATTAATAAAATATAGTCAAAATAGAATATGTGAGTAGTATAAAAAGTCTAATGTTGCAATTAAAAGAGAACGGAGATAATATAGTTTTTAAATAATTCAGCAGATTCAGTCAATTCTGCCGCTTCAGCCATAAATTAATCAATTTCAAAAGAATCGACCGATTTAGCAAATTCCAATGTTACCAAATGGACTCATATTGTGCAATCCACTACATATAAGAATGCGACATATGAAGAAATACTTCATGTACAAAAATATAGATAACAAATACTTCCTCGTTTTTTAGCTTTGGGAATTAACACCATCCCTTCCAAAAATTAAAAAATTAACAACATCCTGTTGTAAAATGAAGAAGATGAATACTAAACTTATGAGATAGATATATAAATTATAAACCTCTGCAATACTTCTTCTTAATATCTGAAATTTTCTGAGTTTCTGAGTTAAATTTACAAAGGATTGATCACCCTATTTATACTTGTTGCCTGGGAGATAAATCATCAAAGAATGATTCTACATAATTTGCTGGCAACATCAAACCTAGCCATATGTCTATTACAAGGACTTGAATAGGATTAGTGTCCTGATGACAAGGATGAACAATTCACACTTGTCATTTTGATGATTTTACAACACCCCCCTGAATGTTCATCCTTGAATAGATATTTATTATTTTAAAACATTTATTTGTGAAAATTAAGGGGTAAATATTAAGACTTATAGTTTCGTTGTATTTGGATGTACTGTCTCCTTAAAAATCTTATCAAGAAAAACTCGGTAGGATAAAAACCTGATGAAGGGAAAAAGAGTGCAGTGCATTCCAATACTCCCTCTGAAGTTAACATAAAATGTGAAGACGTCGCATGTCGATTTTCTGTACAAGTTCTATGAACTTCTTCGGGGGTAAAGATTTGGTGAAGAGATCAGCCGGATTTTCACTGGATCTGATTTGTTGAATGTTGATCGTCCCTTCTTTCACCAGATCGTGAGCAGAGAAGAACTTTGGTGATATGTGTTTTGTTCTGTCTCCTTTGATGTAACCTTCTTTAATCTTAGCTATGCACGTAGTGTTGTTTTCGTAGATCACAGTAGGGTGAATAGTAATAGGCTTCATACCACATTCATTTTGGATGTGTTGAATCATAGATCGCAGCCATACACATTCTCTTCCGGTTTCATATTGTGCAATTAATTCAGAATGATTTGATGATGTAGCTGTCAATGTCTGCTTCATAGATCTCCATGAGATTGCGGTGTTACCATAAGTAAATACGTACCCAGTTTGTGATTTCTCCTTTTGAGGATATGATAAATATCCAGCGTCTGCATATCCGATTAAAGCGGTTTTTTCATCTTTGTGGTAGAATAGGCTGAGATCAGCTGTACCACGAAGATAACGGAACATGTGTTTGATGTCGTTCCAATGACGCCTTGTTGGACATGAGTTGTACCTAGCTAATAAATTTACAGAAAATGCAATATCTGGACTAGTATTGTTGGCTAAATACATCAACGCTCCAATAGCACTCAGATATGGTACTTCGGGACCAAGTATTTCTTCATTGTCTTCTCGGGGACGGAATGGATCATCGTGTATGTTGAGAGATCTAATCACCATTGGTGAAGTCAACGGATGAGCTTTGTCCATATATAATCACTTTAAAACTTTCTCGGTGTAATTGGATTGATGGATGACAATTACATTCTTCAAATGCTCAATTTGAAGTCCCAGACAAAATTTGGTTCTCCCAAGATCTTTCATTTCAAATTCTTTCATAAGATATTTTGCAGTATTTTAAATTTCATTGGGAGTTCCAATAATATTTAAGTCATCAACATATACTGCAATTATGGCGAATCCCGAATTTGATTGCCGAATGAAAACACATGGACTAATTGGATCATTTTGTATCCTTCTTTAAGAAGGTATTCACTAAGACGATTATACCACATTCGTCCAGATTATTTTAGTCCATACAATGACTTTTGTAGTTTAATGGAAAACATTTCTCGAGGTTTCGAGCTATAAGCTTCAGGCATTTTGAATCCATCGGGAACTTTCATATAAATGGTTGTATCGAGTGAACCGTATAAATATGCAGTCACTACATCCATTAGGCGCATTTGCAGCCTTTCAAAAACAGACATGCCAATGAGAAACCTTAACGTAGTTGCATCAACTACGGGAGAATAGGTTTCTTCATAATCTATTCCCAGCATTTGAGAAAAACCTTGGGCAACAAGTCGGGCTTTGTATATAACGATTTCATTCTTCTCATTGCGTTTACGCACAAATACCCATTTAAAACCCACTGGTTTTACGCCTTTTGACGTAGGGACTATCGATCCAAAAACATCACATTTTTCAAGTGATTTCAATTAAGCCTGAATAGCTTCATTCCATTTTGGCCAATTGTGTCATTTCCGACATTCTTCTATTGATGTTGGCTCATTGTCATTGTTTTTTTTCATAAGATTTGTGGCAACGGCATACACAAATATCTCATTAATATCAATATCTTTTCGATTCCATTGCATTCCAGTAGAAACGTAGTTTATTGAAATTTCATAATTATCAACGTTTCTATCATTATCTGGAATATCTTCCTCTTTTAAAGAAGTTGGATCATCATTTGAGATGTTTGTTTTGTCAATATCATTTTCTATGCCAATATATTCAAATTGTTCAATTTCTTGTTGAGAAGGATGAACATCTTTGGCATCACAATTCAATTCCTGTTTTTTAGCTTTTCCTGGTTTTATATCTTTTGATCCAAGTGGCCTGCCACGTTTTTTTCATATAGAGGAATCATTTGCAAGAGATTTTTCGGAATTCTCTGATGGGCCTGCCCCGTATAATATTGGGGCTAATATCTTTTCGGAACAAATATCAGTTGCAATTTTGTTCATAGAAGGCCTGATGATTATTTTGCTAAGAGAACAAGCCTTACAAGGAAAATCACTTGATAATGGAACCCTAATATTCTTTAATGGGTGTCCAAGTGAAGTTTTAATGATTTTATGCATCATTACTTGGCCTGAGAGACCTAAACGATCATGCCATAACATGAATGTTTTTTTTATCATCTAACTTTGTGTAAGAAACCAAATTTATTTCGAATGGACTAATATATGTGAAATATAGTCCTGAGGAATATGCTGACATTTTTTCACAAATATATTTAGTGCCAAATTTAGTTTTCGTGAGACAAAGATATTCCTTTTGATTTTCATTCATGGTTTCTATGTGATAACCATTTTGACGCATATATTTAAAACTCAATAAATTTCTTCGAGATTTGTTGGAGTATAAAGCGTCATTTATAATTATTTTTGTCCTGTTAGGGAGCATCACATATGCTTTCCCAGAGCCTTCAATGAGTTTCGCAACACCTGATATTGTATTGACTTTAGCTTCAACTAAAGTCATTTGAGAAAAATATATTTTATTTTCTCAAAATGGTGTGCATTGTGGCGCTGTCTATCAGACATAGCTCTTTATCATTTGAGTGATCCATATATGCTGGAGACGATGAATTTCTTGAAGAGCTTTTGAGCAGATTCAAGGTGATAACGTGTTGTGAAATGAAGAAGATGAATACTAAACTTATGAGATAGATATATAGATTATAAACCTCTGCAATACTTCGTCTTAATATCTGAAATTTTCTGAGTTTTTGAGTTAAATTTACAAAGGATTGATCACCCTATTTATACTAGTTGCCTGGGAGATGAATTATCAAAGAATGATTCTACATAATTTTCTGGCAACATCAAACCTAGCTATATGTCTATTACAAGGACTTGAATAAGATTAGTGTCCTGATGACAAGGATGAACAATTCACACTTTTCATTTTGATGATTTTACAACACATCCCCCTTTCTCTTAGTTTTTCTATTTGTTTATCTCAATTCTCAACTTCATTGCATGATTTAATTTACGCATATTAGCCCTTAGTAGGAGTAAAATAAGCTCAAAAATCAACAATAGGAGTACAATCATTTTAATCCCAAAATACGACTAATATATGTCTCTTCTTCCCATTCTACCCCTTCCTATCATTTCCAATAGATTTATTTTATTAATAAGAAAATCATAGTTTTATTTATAATAAAAATATAAAAAATAATAAAAAAATTATAAAATAATAATGAAAACGTGAAAAAATTAAATAAAAATAAAAATAATTAAAAATAATAAAAAATTATTTAAATTTTTTTAAAAAGTCCAAAAAATAAAATAAAATACCTAAAAAATATTTAAAAAAATATGTAGGTCACTGCCAACACGACCTCTACCTCCCAGCGCCACCGACTCTGGTCTTCGGGAAAAAATGCCATCTTGTGTAAAAAATGCCACATTTCTCTGAAAATGTCATGAATATGGCATTTTACTCTTTGAAAGTATCCAACATTATCTTGCTTTCTCTTCAAAATTGCCATCATGATGACATTTTTTCCCCAACTTGGCAATCTTTTCCGGCGATCGGAGGTGGCGGTGCTAGAAGGTGGCTGAGGTGGTGGTTGGGGTCTATATATTTTTTAATTATTTTTTACGATTTTTATTTTTTGTATTTTGATTTTATTATATTTTATAATGATTGTTTAAAAATCCTATTATCAAGGACAAAGGAAAGGGTAGAATAGGAAGAGTTAGTCCTATTTTGGGAATTTAAACTTTAAACTCCTATTTTTGCAATTATCCTTTTATTTACTCCTATTAAGGTAAATCTCCCTTTAATTTATCATCTACCATCAAATTTTAATACAAAATGCATTACTTCCAACAAAATATTATTGGTGTTGTTGTTATTGTTATTATTATTGTTGTTATTATTGTTATTATTATTATTATTGCTATTATTATTATTGTTATTATTATTGTTATTATATTAATTGTTATTATTATTATTATTATTATTATTATTATTATTATAGAACACTAGTATTCCCACCCATGCGTTGTACTGTAGTGACAGGCAACAGATTTTCCAACTAGAGAATGTAAGAATAATAAATATTGATACATTTATTATTTGAAATATATGTACATATATTACTAAAATAAAGACGATCGATGAACCATTACATCTTATATATAGTGATTATATTAGTAATTCTTGGTTACTATAATCATATTCCGTTTTACACTATAGTTACTATGATATTACATGCATTGTAAATAATCATATTTTTATTTATAACGTTAATTTCAATACATGATTAAATTGACTTCTCTTGATCAATGATAAGAAGGTTTGGAGTTTGGACAGAGGAAATTACACAAAATAGGAGCAAATGACACTTGGAATTCCCGAAATAGCAGTTATTACTGTCATGTATGAAAAATAATGCCATGATTGAAAATACTGTCATTAATTATAATGAATATTGTCATGTTAAATGCACTGTACTGCAACTATTTGGTAGTCACGGCTACAAGATGACAGTAAATACTGCCATGTTAGTCCTATTTCGGGAATAAAAACAAAGTAGTCCTATTTTGGAATTTCAAACTTCATTTACTCCTATTTTGGAAAATCTCCCGTTCGACAATGAGTTTTGTTATTAGATTTGTGTGAATTTTATAAATTTTATACTTTTATAGAAATGCTTTTAACAAAGATTATTATTGACCAAACTTGATCATCAATGATCAAGAAAAGCTAAGATGACCATGTTTTCTTAGAAAGGGAGTGTATTAGTTTATGAAAAAAATATTGTTACTTTATTTGTAGAAGTATACTTTTTTAGATTTTTATTGAGAGGAAGCCACCTCTATTTGTCACTCTATTTATCCACCAGTGAATGATACATTGAATAAAATGTTAAAATTTTAATATTATCTATATTAAAATATTTAATACTCCCTCCATCTCATTTTATCTCTCTTATTAACCTTTTTGGGTTTTCCTAAAATAAGTGTCACATTTCACGTTATTATAGTCAAATTTCAACAATAACTTTTACCTTTTTAATCACTTTATTAATAATTGTGTCAACTAAAGTAAGATACATAAAATAGGACGTGGATAGTTGCTTTCTAAAAATGGTAGCATATATTACCTCTTTGACATAAGTGTTTCAATTGGCGGTAAAACATTTTGCACAACACACATGAAAGGCATACAACATAGGGATGGACTCTTTCCCAGAACCAGGACCGAACTGAAACCGTCCGATTTGAAACCGAGTCCGGGACCGAAAAATAATGTTCTGATCTGATAGGAAAGAGGTTTCGGGTCTCCATGTTTTGAGACCGGGAGCGGTTCCAATTAATTTTTTAGTTGTAGACAAAATGTTTTCTTTACTATTTAGTGAGCTATATACATGGAGTATAAAAACAAATATCTAGCTTAAACAAAAAATCTAACATGAATAAAACATCTGTAATCAAGCTAAAATTTTAAAACACTTCACTTTTCTTATGTAATACACCCAATATTGTTCTCATCTACACACAAATATCTATTTCTACATATACCAATGTGATCAATAGAGAGCAATAATGTCTAAATTACTCAGCCCTATTTGCTCTCCAAAAACAGTCCTGGGTGATCTGAGTCTGCAATATATCACCAACATGACATCTTCCTTGCATGTGCATAGTAAAATGCTTCTTCATTAGTCATAGACACTACATGTTCTTCTAGGAGAGGTGATGATACTTATCTGCAAGCTCATCAAATACCACAGTCTGCATTATTATAGATTCACAGTCAAGCAAAAAACAGAAAATCATGTTCAAATAGGAACTAAAATATAAAACAACAAACCCACATACCCCTTATTGGAAACTTCTTACCAAATTAAAATTAAGTGTGAATATATTAAAGTCAGAAATAGCATGTAGTTTATGTTTGTATAGAGGATTGAATCTTAATAATCATTCTTCAAAGATTGTGTTTCAATACATTGTTATTTTCCGCTACTGAAGCTTTAGAATAATCGAAGATGGGAAAATAAAATGTGTAAAAATGATAGCATATAATATTTTTAAAATCTGAGGTTTCTTTTAAATTGTGATTTGTTTTAAAATATGAACTTTCTGTTTTTTTGAAGAAAACATGCCATATTTTATCAAAAGTAAAATATATGGGCATATTTATGCAACTGAAAGTCAATGCATTTTCAGTAAACTTTTCTAAAATAACAATGTTCAATATTCAGAGAACTATATAAAGAAAGTTCTGCACAGTTTGATCCTGAAAGCTCAAGTGTTAAATACTCAGAGAACTATATAAAGAAAGTTCTGCATAATTTAATTCGAAAGCTCAAGTGTTAAATACCTCAACACGGAGAACATATGAGACCTAAGGATTTATTTTGTGCTTCTGAACCTCCCAGATCTCTTAGATTAGACTTTTGAGCCACACAAGACAATCTCAATTCAATCCTGTAGGTCAAATATAAAAACGGAATAGATATGAGTTGGAATGAATAGAAAAATTGTAATTGAGATCAAAGCAAAATGTATGATAAAAAATCACCAGATTCAAAATGAGAATAAGGAAAGAATAAAACTGCTCATGTTTCACTGCTGAGCTATAGAAACTAATGACAGAGTTGCACCCAAATAGATATTATTCAACAAATAGACTCCTATCCATATAAAAAAGGTAAATATACAGATCTAACACAGAAAGCTGAGCATCTTTCAGAAAACTATGACGTTAGAAAGTGAAGAATTAGTAGAGACTACAACCTACCTTAACATTTTATTGACTTTACAGCATACTTCTGAGTTCTGACTACATCGTAAGGAAGTGAAGAACCTAATTAAACAGGAAAGCAATCACATTACCATACTTCTGATTACTTCAGATAGAGATTACAAAAAACAAATCAACAACATTCAAGACTTAGTCCCAAAAGAGTTTGGGATCGGCTACATAAATCAATATATGAAATTGGAGTTAAAAAGGATAAAAATAGCAGAGATTACAAACAGAAATAAAAAGATTGTGTAAAAATAGATAAAGATATGAAATGGGTAAACACTGTCGACTCTCTCCTCATACGAGATCTTCACATAGCAAGAAAATACATAAAGGAAAGAGAAGAGGGGAAAATTTAAAAAGGAAAGACAGACCGAGAAATGAAAGAGTGATGATGTGAATCAATTTTCAGGAAGAAAGAGATGAGAAAGGAAAGAGCTGAATTTGGCTTAAGATCTGTTCGATAGCAAATTGCCCTCCATCTGATCTAAAGTTTGAAAAGAAGGTTAGTTCATCAAAAAATCCCTAATCTATAATAATACCATTTTGAATGGAAAATCTTAGCTAAAAGAAGAAAAGGTTGAAGTTTTGATCCAAGTGAAGACTACACTCCATCTGCTCAAATCTATAGCCATGTACTAAGTTACTCTAACCGCCTTTCAACTTCACGCTGACCTAATTTATTCAACATTAATCTTATTGACACTAATTCAAAAAAGTTTGTATGAATCTATAAGTTCAGACATTTATCTTAACTAACAGTTCACTTGTACGTATTATTTGTCTGAATTTAATAGAAAACTAAAAGCCAAACAAAGATTAAACATACTTCAGCCTTTACATATCCCACTATATAGCAGCTAATACAGTAAGTTCAGTTACAGTTTTTCAAACCGCTTTAGTAATAAACTAAATTTTGCCCAACACAAAAACAAAAAGTTAGCCTAGAAGAAAATATGATAATCATACTTGAAAGTAAACAAAGTAGCAACCAAAGAAAAACAGAATACATACAACAAATACCTACCTAGTGTGGAGGAAAAACCAATCACACTTAAACGAAAGCAAATGAGCAAAAAAAGAAGCAACCAAAGTGCATACTAAGAAAAGATAATCACAAACATCCTTATTTTGAGTGGTTAAGATTCCTCTGGTTGGCCTTACCAGGTCAGATTAAATTTTTCATTCTTATTTATCTCAAACATCCTTAGATTCATGCATATCATTTGTTAGATTATTAGACGAATTTGAATGTATTTTTTAAGTCCAGAAGTAGAGATAAAAGTCATAAAACCATTTTTGTACAAATAACATATGAAAATAAAAAATATAGTAACTACATGTACACATAGGAAGATAATAGTGATTGTAAAGAAAATTTATTGAGGAATGGAGAACACACAGAATAGTGAAAAACTTGCAGAAATGTTGAAGCAAAAACAGTCTGCTCGAACAGCTCAACCCTTCCTTGAAATGGAAGCGGGTACTGGTTTGACCTCCCAATTAATCGTACAGAGAAAGAGTATGAAGAAAGATGACGTACAGAACGCGACAACCCATATGCACATCAATTCAGTGTTTAGTGGAAGGTTTACATATATGGCAATTGGGTGTTCTACCCAGCTCCTTCAATGGTGGTGGCCTGGTGCCTTTTCCAAATTCAAGGAATAGACATTCTCCTTGGGGAAACCCGGAGGATGTCAGTGATTGAAAACACGCGATGTCAAGGATTAGCAACTCTGAATTGGAAGGTCTAATCGATGGAAGAAGAACTACTCAAAGGTGCGGTAGAAGCTATTTCTTAGATGATGTGGGCCTGCGGCTGAAAAATGAAGTGATTTCCATACGAATGGAAGAAGGTGAATGTGCCGCTGAAGAGGAGCTACCAAGTTGTGAGGTAAACGGTGATGTTCTATTCCAAATTAACGGTTCTGATTGATTTGTATTCCTATTAAGTATAAGCGATTTGTATGAGTAGTTTCAATGACTCTAAACTTGATCAGAAAAACAACAATCTTCATAAAGAAGATTGCATAGTATGAGCATAAATTGTCTCAGCATGTCCTCCAAAGCTCCCAGTAACTCGATACTCTCTTCTTGGAAATCTAAATTCCTTATGATATTCAAAGGATACCCGAGTTCCCTTCCAAAAACATCTTTAGCAACATAATGAAAATTGTCTCAGCATGTCCTCCAAAGCTCCCAGTAACTCGATATAGATTTTATGCATTATCAAAATTTGTTAGCCTGTAGATTAAAAACGCACTCCATTGTTAACCAGACTATGCCAAATATATGCCACTTATGCAGGGTATAGCTCTGACTTGCATTTTGTCTAACATATATAGACTCTTCCAAGGCATTAAAATCAATTGCTTATGAATGAAGTTGAGAAAGGGAAGTATGTGAATAGTAACAAATTCTCTCAAACAAAACAGATAAAGGAAAAGGGCTCACATATAAGTTAGCTATCATCTTCTGCTAAATCTCAACCATAGAAAATCAAATTCACAGTGGTGTAAATGGCCCGTTGATTATAGTGCCCGTTAAGCAAAGTACTTTTGAAAAAAAACACTACAAAAAGCCACCCACTGTTGTATTATTAGGGTTACTCTCGCCTTGTCTTGCAGGAGAGTTTTGGTATAAGACTCCAATAAGCAAAAAAGAGGAGATAATAGTAGGATTTGCAAAACAGAATAGTAGTGTTTCAAGTATCAAATTCAACAGTAAATCTGAAAACAAAAACCACATTAACTTTTAACTTCCAATAACTGAAAACTATTGAGGGAATTTGAAATAGTAGTCAGTAGTCACAATTGGCATAAGAAAGCAACATGTATTGAGAAGAGTGACACAAAGAAAATGCAGCACATAGAAATTAAAATGTAAATAACAATGTAAAAAATTAATGAATTTGCCATAATTGGATTGGAAATAGACTAAATTCATATAAGAGAGAAAACACATAACCTCCCCAAAATCAGCCTTCATCTTCATATTAGCTTCTGCGGATTAGGAAATAGCTGCTATGATTTTAGATGGAAAACGGAGTGAGGGCAGCCATCTCTACAGTCAGTCTTTAAGACCTCAGAGAAGGTGATCTAGCCGTCGCTACAACCATTCCCTGAAGGACTGAACCTTCTTCATCTTGAGAACTGCTTGTGGAGGAGAAGAGAAATATGGAGGAAAAGAGAACATTGGAAAAGAGATGGAAAGAAGAGGATGGATCATTGCAAAAATTCAGTGATGAGGGTCGGTGATAGGTAAAGAAATGGGATGAGGGGTAAGAAATACAGAGTACTTCGTAGGTGATACGGACTACGGAGTATAAGAAAAGGGTGTGTGAATTTGATGGGTAAGAAATACGGAGTACTTCGTAGGTGATATGGATATCTTCAAACATCAATTTGTATCGCTATTAAGTACTCCCTCCGTCCCGGAATTATCTTCGTACTTTCGTTTTCGTTCTGTCTCAAATTTATCTCATATTTCCCTTTTTAGCAAAGAATTTGTGATTCACAATCATTCTTACACATTGTTACACATTTCTCTTTCCTCTGCACAGGGATGGATTTAAAGGGGGCGCGGGGGGCGACCTCCCCCTTGGACTTTCAAATTTTTCTACAATATATTTAATATTTTCATAAAATTTCTATACTTTAATTAGATATATATGTGCTCGTCCCCCTTAACTTTTAGTTTTCAAAATTAATATATAGCCTTACATTATGTAATACTTAATTGGAGATTTAAAAGATGAAACATCTAAAATAATTTACATAACTTAAGCAAATAAACAATAGAACAACTCATTGTTCAAGACTTAGGATACCTATTATATAAAAATTCATAGTTTTGAAATGTTTAATTATCTTTAATTTATTAGATAATTATTACTCGATTTTTAAAATATTAAGCAATATTATATACGAGACACAGTAGTTAAATAGTTTTTCGATCATGTGAAATGAATCTAAAATTACACAATTTGTTTACTTCTTACTCTTTAAAAATAATTCATTGCATAGATAATAAATTTTAACTTATCTTATCACAACAACAACAACAACATCCAAGCCTTAATCCCAAAAGAATTTGGAGTCGGCTAACGTGAATCGATCTATAATATCGATGCCAAACAAAGAAGATAGACAAGAAAGGGAAGAAAAAGAAGTAGGATAAAACGAATAAAATAAAGAAATAAATATAAGATAACATTAACACAAGAATATAAGAAAGATAAAAGATAAAAATAAAAGAGCATAAAAAAGCTAGAAGATAAAAATAACATAAGAATATAAAAAGATAAAGAAGATAAACGATAAAAGAAAAAAGAGATGAAATATAGAAAAGACATCAATCTAAGAATCAACGATATAATATTATTCTAAACATAATAATCTCATACTACGTACATACTATACTTTTGTAATATTAGCAAAACTTGCAATTCAATAATATTATTCTAAAAATAATAATATCATACTACGTACATACTATCCTCATGACTCACGAACACCCTTCTTGGTAAACAAAATTTGTAATTCAAAAATCAATTCCTTTTACCGATAAGATTCATGTTGTTAAATATGACATGAGTTATTTAAAAAGCATTGGTGCTTGTGCACCTTTTAAACTTTTACCTTGAAATAATTTGATAAAATGTTATATATCCTTTGTTATTTTCAAATAATTTTCCTTTGATTTGCTATTTCTTACGCTTTAATGTATCAATACTTTTTTTCTAAAGCACTTACAATTATAAAATCAAAGTTATTTGTTCATTGTCTAAACTTAGAATGTAATATAGTCCCTCCGTCCCGTAAACAACTTCAAACTTCGTTTTCACACATATTAAGGAAATAAATATGTTGGGGGTAGATTTTACTGTATGGACACGTTTTCGACACTGTTTGGTACTGTTTGGCACTTTTTGAATGTAGAGGATTTGCCAAATAAGGAACTGGGAAGAAGTGTGAAGTTAATTTCGGGACTATCCGAAAAGGAAAACGAGAAGTTGTTTCTGGGATGGAGGAAGTATTTAAATATCATCATGTATGTACTTATGAATTCTTTTTTTAATAAAAATTAGCCGAAAAGTCTTTCTAAACTAGCGAAAAAAAATTCGCCCCACTACACTATCAAAAAAAAGCACCCGACTACACTAGCGAAAAAAATTTAACCCACTACACTAACGAAAAAAATTTCGCCCCCCTTGACTCCAAATCCTGGATCCGTCCATGCCTATGCATAACTCTCCACCACACATTTCTCACTATCTTAATATGTGTGCCAATTGTACTTGTGAAGATAAATATGGGACAGAGGGAGTATAAGAATAAGGATTAAAAACTTGTTATTAACTTTTGGATAAGCATCATCCAAAGACGTTTTTGGGGTAAGTATTACTCGTAATAATATACAGTCTTAACTTTAGGAGTTCCAAAATATTTAGGAGTTCCAAAATACTATGACTCTTATGTTATTATTACGAGTCCTAATCATACGACTTTTAAATTTACATTAGTGAAATTAGTTGTTTTTGCTATCCAATAAGAAATTGACACATCAGTCATCTATAACTCAGTTTTTCTATATAAAACAATAGATTATTCCTACTCACTTAACTTCATTATGTAATAAATATTACCCCTGTTCCATTTTACGTGTCTTACTTTCCTTTTTCGGTTGTCCCAAAATAAGTTCTCTGTTGAACATTGTTATTTTAGAAAAGTTTACTGAAAATGCATTGACTTTCAGTTGCATAAATATGCCCATATATTTTACTTTTGATAAAATATGGCATGTTATCTTAAAAAAAACAGAAAGTTCATATTTTAAAACAAATCACAGTTTAAAAGAAACCTAGCTCAGATTTTAAAAATATGATATGCTATTATAAAATGGTAGATAGAGGGTGCTACAAGGGGTAAGTCTCGGTTCGAATCCGGCCAACTGAAAGGTTACTATTATAAAATGCATAGGGTCTCTGCAAGTACCAGAATCAGAGCCTCACTCTCTATCTGACAGTTTATGATTA
Organism: Cuscuta europaea; assembly: GCA_945859875.1. Taxonomy (NCBI): domain Eukaryota; kingdom Viridiplantae; phylum Streptophyta; class Magnoliopsida; order Solanales; family Convolvulaceae; genus Cuscuta; species Cuscuta europaea. Next base: position 34,682,965 of record CAMAPE010000019.1, read on the forward strand.
AAGTCCAATTTAATTCTCCCATCTACTTGGTTGTCTACATGGGGTGTCATCCTTGTTTTTTATAACCATCTTTTCCTCTTATATACTCCTTCCGTTTCCAAAAGAAAGTCACGGTTTGACTTCACGATTGTTAAGGAAATAAATTGACTTTACTGTAGAAAACACTGTTTAGACACTGTTTGACACTGTTTGGACACTGTTTGACAGAGTTTGGCACAGTTTGGATGTAGATTTCTTTGCCAAATAAATCTCAAAAAGATGGTGATGGAGTATATGGCCCGGGAACCCCCGGCCCACAGACTCCTACTACTCCAGCGAAGGCCCAAAAGGCCCAAAAGGCCCAACAGGCCCAAATCACAGCGCCCAAAGTACCAAGCAGTCCGCACTACGCGCCAGGGGTGCCTTTGCCCCCCTGGCCGAAGGCTCCAAATTCTCACAGAACGGGTTTCTCAAGCAAATTAAGAAACTGGGAGAAAACGGCGAAAACAGTAGCCCTCGGCATTGTGAGCCCTCGGAACCAGGGTGCCATCGGGTGGAAGAGCCCTCGGCTACTGCTCTATAGCCGAAGGCATCTCACTCGACAAGATATCCGCCTCACATGCGTACAGATCACTGTACCCCGCATAGACGTCCCATCCAACAGCCGCATTAAATGCGGCCACATGCGGCTGCCAGCGCCAACCAGTTGAGGTGATCCCTCGGCCAATGAGCGCTTGACACGTGTCCCTGCCCGGCATTTATTGCTACTATAAATAGCACCCCATTTCCTCATTTGTAACCACACTGAAAACGGTATCCATACTGAATACACTCTCTCTCTACTTTTATTTACTTGCTCTGGCTTCTCTCTAACTTATTCCCCGTAATAACCCTTCGGATATATACCCCCGGGTAGACTATCCATCATTTGGTGCTCTCGTTGAGAGGTCGAACAATCAAGTAAGAAACCCTCCCCCTCGATCAAACGCAAAACACTAGCCCTCCATCAAAATGGTGAGGACAACACGTGCCAACTCAAAGAACGTAGAAGACAAGAACCTGGCCCTCGACGACGTCAACGCCCCCGAAGCCTCTCACAGGGCTCCCGAGGGCGGTGTCATCGCTGGGCTGGAACAGGCGGCTGTCGATCTACGCCTTCAGATCCAACAGAATGCCCCCGATGCCCGCCTCGGCATCGAGGCCAAGAAGAAAAACTGGAGCGATGACCAAGTCAGCCCTCCGGTTCTCACCATCGACGTACAATCGGCGCTCTCCGCCTTCATCCAAACGCTCACCCAGAACCCGGGTGCCTTCGGCACCCTGGCTCCAGCTCACCCTCAGATCGGGGAAAATATCATACTTCCCCCTCTGCCACACCCCTTCGGAAATCCCACCCCTCGGGTGATAAACGACGAAGGGGTGGTGGCCCAAGATACGTCCTCCCAGGAAGTTCAGTCCCGGGACCGCCATAATGACAACAGGGAAAGGCCCCGTATTTCCGCCCTCAACCGGCTCGGAGGAGGGCCAGACCGCCGAGGGGTCCAAGACCGCCTCGGGGGGAAAGCGCTCCAAAGGCCCCAGGAAAGCGGGGGATCTGTTTCGAGGGCAGACGAGGAGCGTCCCCCTGAGGACAAAGGCAAGGCACCCCTTCATGCCAATGACGCTCGCCACCAGATCAACCAGGCCCACTCGGCCCGAGTTCGTTCGCAGGGGGCGGAGACCCTCCTGAAGGATCCCCGGGACGAGATTATTGCGGCCCTCCAACGCCGGCTTGACGAGATGGAGTCCAACAAAGCTCATGCCACCACCTCCACCCCTCATTCAGATCTAAAATACGAGGCCATGATGGCCAAAATGGAGGAGTTGCAGAAGAAGGTGGCCGAGGGCTCCGGAGAACCCGTCATCCAGCTCCGGACTCAGACGCCATTTACCCCAAGGGTGTTGGCGGCCCGGATCCCGGAGAAATACCGAGGGAAACACATACAGCCCTACAACGGGAAAACGGACCCCCAGGAACATTACAGCAAGTACCAGAACATCATGATGATGGTAGGGGCGTCGGATGAATATTTGTGTCGTTGGTTCCTCTCCACCTTAGAGGGGCCGGCATACGAATGGTTCAACAGGCTGCCCGAGGGCTGTATTGATTCATGGCAGGAACTCGCCCAGCGATTCTTGACACAATTTGCCGGGAGGCGTCGCACGAGGAAGCACTTCTCCCACCTCCTAACAATACGCCAGAAGAAGGATGAGACCCTCCGGGATTTCCTAGAGCGCTGGAGGACGGAGGCCGACAAGGTCGACGGTGCTGATGACGGGACCCTCCTGGCCCTCCTACAAACCGTCCTCCGCACCGGCAACTTTTCAAGGAGCCTCATCATTGAACCCCCCCCCCGCGACTACATAAGGGCTTTGCAGCGGGAGGACCGATATGCTGAGGCCGAGGAGGTGGAGAAGTATCACCAGCATCCAGACCAGCAGCCCCCGAGGGCTGACAACAAGCATAACCGAGGGCCGGGGGCTCCTCCAAATCACCCCAAGGCTTCGGGACCCTCTGATGACCGCCCTCGGCAAGGCCAAGCCAAGCCCGGGGAGGTTATAAGAGCAACCCTAAGACTTGGGCCCAGCCCATTCTCCTGGACCGCCCTCGGACACCATTGACGCACCCCGTCACCATCATCCTCGATTTTGCCGAGGAGAGGGGCCTCGTTGAGCGCGACTCTCGCGCACCCCCGGAGGTACACGCTATCAACCCTCAGTTCCCCTACTGTCGCTTCCATCGGCACCAGGGGCACAGGACCGATGACTGCCATCAGCTGAAGACGCCCATCGAGAGATTAATACAGGCGGGGCACCTGTCCCAATTTGTCCAGAGCCCTCGGCAGGAGGGGCCTTCTCATCAGGGACCTCCCCGAGGGCACCATACGAAGGTAAATGCCTGGGGAAATCCGAACACCATCCCCCTCGGCAAGAAGAGGGAGATCGGAAACTTGGAAAAAGAGGAGGAGGAGTACCCCCACTACCAGGAGAAGAAACGCCACATCCTCATGATCACCGGTGGCAATATAGGGGGCGATTCCACCAGCCAGCGAAAGAAGTGGGCTCAATCGCTTTACGTGGGGGAAGTCACTCATATGCCCCCGGTAAAGAGACTGAGGGAGGAACCCATCACCTTCACCAACGCAGATCTCCCTCCTACTTCTTCTCCTCACAGGGATGCCTTGGTGATTCGGACGGAGATAAACGACACCATTATTCACCGAACTTACATTGACACGGGCAGCTCCGTCAATGTGATGTACCTCAGCACCTTCAGAGAGCTGCATCTGGAGAGGGGGTCCCTTCGGCCCATTAAGACCCCTCTTACCGGCTTCACCGGTGACACTATTGATTCTGAGGGGGTAATAACCCTCCCGGTGATCTTCGGCGACGGGCTCCATAGAGCCCAGCTCGAGGTGGAGTTCGTCGTCGTCAACATTGACTGCGCCCACAACATCATCCTCGGCCGGCCAGCCCTCGAGGACCTCGAAGCCATCATCTCCATGAGGCACCTCTGCCTCAAGTTTCCCGCCGAGGGGGGCATTGGCTACTCCCGGGGGAACCAGAAAATTGCCCGCGCCTGCTATCTTCAGGTCACTAAGAAGGTAAGCAAGATGGAATTCCGTGTTGACACCATCACCGGAACCATCGACCAAGAAGAGAAAAGGCCGAGGGCTGAACCAGCCGAGGACGTAGAAGACTTCGCGCTCGATCCGGCCCAGCCGGAGAGAGTCGTGAAGATTGGGGCCCAGCTCCCTGAAGATTTGAAGACCGGTATCACCGACGCCCTCCGCGCCTACTCCATTGTCTTTGCATGGGGGTCGGAGGACATGCCGGGAATCAGCCGAAGGGTCATCACCCGCCGCCTCTCGGTGGACCCTTCGGCAAAGGCAGTACAACAACGAAGAAGACCCCTCTCCGCCGAGAGGAGGGAATTTGTGAAGAAGGAGGTCGCCATGCTCCTCTCCATTAAGCACATCAAGGAGGTGAAATATCCCTCATGGCTGGCGAATGTAGTCCTCGCACAGAAGCCCCCTACCTTCCGCATGTGCGTGGACTACACCGATCTCAACAAGGCGTGCCCTATGGACCCGTTCCCTCTACCAAATATTGATCAACTAGTGGATGAGACCGCAGGGTGTGAGATCATGTCCTTCCTCGATGCCTTCCGAGGGTATCACCAAATTTTCATGCACGAGGAAGACGCCGAAAAAACTGCCTTCATGACTCCCGAGGGCATCTTCTGCTACCTAGTCATGGCCTTCGGCCTAAAGAACTCAGGGGCCACCTACACCCGGATGGTGGCCCGGGTCTTTCAAGCCGTCCTAGGGCGCACCATGGAGGCCTATGTTGACGACAAGATCGTCAAAAGCAAATAATCTTCCAGGCATGCTGACGACCTCCGGGAAATCTTCGCCATCATGCAAAAATTCAACCTTCGACTAAACCCGAAGAAGTGCACCTTTGGCGTCCAAGGAGGCAAATTCTTGGGCTACATGGTGAGCCGAAGGGGTATTGAGGCCAATCCCGAGAAGATCCAGGGCATCATCAACATGGAGCCCCCACGCAACGTGAAGGAAGTTCAACGGTTGACGGGCCGCCTGGCAGCCCTCAACCGCTTTCTATCTAAATCGGCAGAGAAGTCCCTACCCTTCTTCCAGATCATGAGGAAGACGGCTGGCTTTCTATGGACTCCAGAATGCCAGGGGGCTTTCGAAGAGCTCAAACGATATCTATCTTCACCTCTTGTGCTCTCCAAACCCAAGGTAGGGGAGACCCTCTACCTCTACCTTGGGGTTAGCCCGGCGGCCATCAGCTCTGTGCTCATCCGGAAGGAAGACGGCATCCAACATGCCATCTTCTACGTTAGCAAGACCCTAAGGGAGGTCGAGCTCAGGTACTCCCCTGTGGAAAAAACGGTGTTAGCCATTGTTTGGACTGTCAAGAAGTTGGGCCACTACTTTCAGGCTCACCCGGTTCAGGTCCTCACCCATCAACCCCTCGGCGCCCTCATGAGGAGCCCCACCAGCTCCTCCCGCATGGTGAAATGGGCTATCTTCTTGAGCCAGTACAACATTGACATCCGTCCAAGGCCTGCCATCAAGGGCCAAGCCCTGGCGGACTTTGTGACGGAATGTACCGCGAGGGCAGCCACGGACGGGGAGCCCTCGGCTACCTCGGACGACTGGTGGACCCTTTACACTGACGGCTCCTCCGCGACCAAAGCATGCGGGGGAGGGGTAGTCCTCATTACTCCCGAGGGCTTCAGGGCCTACTATGCAATCCGCTTCTCCTTCAAGGTCTCTAACAATGAGGCCGAATATGAGGCCCTCCTATGTGGCCTTCGGCTGGCTGCCAACATGAGGGCCCGGCAGATCCACATCAAATGCGACTCCAAGTTGGTCGTTGGCCAAATCTCCGAAGAATATGAGGCCAAGGAGGGGAGAATGAAACAGTACAAGGAAGCGGCCAAGGAGTTGCTTAAGGTATTTGAGGCACACTCTCTCACTCAAATACCGAGGGCTCAGAACTCCGAGGCCGACATATTATCTAAGCTCTCGGCCGACTCCCCCGAGCACATCTCCAAAATTGCCAAAATCGAGGAACTCAGCCTCTCAAGCATCCATGCAAGCCCCGTTATGAACATACAACAACGTCAGGAGGATTGGATCTCAGATATCACCGCCTTCATCTCCACAGGGCAGCTACCCGAAAATGAGACCCGCGCTAAACTAGCAAAGCTGAGGGCTCCCAGCTACACCATCGAAGATGGAAGGCTCTACAAACGATCTTACAATGGCACGCTACTTCGGTGCCTTCATCCAGATGAAGCCGAGGTCGCAATGGAGGAAGTGCACAGTGGCACTTGCTCAGCTCACCAGGGACCCTTCTCCATGTTCCGAAGGCTCATTCTCCAGGGCTACTTCTGGCCAACCATGGCCAGGGATTGTGCTGACCTTGCCCGGAGGTGCACCGCATGTCAACATTTCCAGAAAACTCCCGGCAGGCCAGCGGTCAACTATGCCCCCATCAGCACCTCTGTCCCCTTTTCTCGATGGGGGATAGACCTTGTGGGCCCTCTGCCGAGGGGTACCTCCAACAACAGATACATCATCGTGGTCGTCGACTACTTTACCAAGTGGGTAGAGGCTGAACCCCTCGCCAGCATCACAGAGGCGAAGTGCCGTCACTTCGTCCTCAAGAACATCCTCACAAGGTTTGGCGTCCCCCAGCAGATCATCTCCGACAATGGGACACAATTTGAGGCAGCCCCCTTCTGTGCCCTTCTGGAGGCATGGGGCATCAAACACACCTTCTCCTCCGTTGCCTACCCTCAAGGCAACGGGCAAGTAGAGAATGCCAACCGGACCTTGCTCGAGGGCCTAAAAAAGAAGCTAGAGGCCGAGGGCGGCGGCTGGGTGGAAGAACTCCACAACATCCTTTGGGCCTATCGCACCACCCCTCGGCGAGCAACAGGTGAAACACCCTTCTCCCTCTGCTACGATTTTGAAGCCAAAGCTCCTACGGAAGTCACCCTTCCCACCCGAAGGGTGATCCAATATGACCCCGAGGTCAACGACAGCAACATGGCCCTCGACCTCCACCTCATTTCAGAACGCCGGGAGCAGGCCTTCATCCGGGCAGAAAACTACCGAAGGCAAGTTAAAAGCTACATCGACGCCAAAGTTCGCACCCGAGAATTTCAAGTGGGGGACTATGTCCTCCGGAGGAGGGAAGCCAGCCAACCAACCGAGGGAGGAAAAATGGCACCAAAATTCGAAGGCCCCTACATCATAGCAGCCATCATCAAACCTGGGACCTACAAGCTCAAACGCCCCAACGGGAAAGAAGTCCCTAGGCATTGGAATGTACACCATTTAGTTAAGTTTTATCAATAATGTAAGAGCGGCCAAGCCCTCATTACCAGTGAATGTACTATCCTATGGCCCAAGGCCTCCAATTTCGAAGAATGAAGATACATTCAAGACATCAAGCCCTCATACTGACTACAGGCCCCCGGCCTCACCACGAGAAGAACCCCCTCCGGCACCAAGTACCGAGGGCGGACACCATCAACACCTACAACAACAGTGAAAACACCACATGTTTTCTCTCAAGACCCCTCGGTACCAAGTACCGAGAGAGGGAACTCCTATCACCAACAACAAAGAACGCCATGTAATTCATTTCCCTTCGGCACCCAGTGCCGAGGGTACATCCCCCCCTTCAACATTAAAAAAGAAAAAGATGAGAACACCAAGTGTTCCTATAGAAACGAAGTACCGAGGGTACACCTCCATCATCAAACATCGAAACGAAGAAAAAACACCAAATGTTTCAAAGAAGACCCCTCGGCACCCAGTGCCAGGGATATGCTCTCCTGTCAACTTCCAAACATCTGTTGGGAAACACCAAGTGTTTCATTTGGAGACCCTTCGGTACCAAGTACCGAGGGTAGACGCCTACATCAACTACAACAAAAGAGAACACCAAGTGTTCCCACAGAAGACCCCTCGGTACCAAGTACCGGGGGCTACACATCGAAACTAACACCAAGTGTTGTTTCTAAAAGTCGTACCCCACGAGGACGCATATACCGAAGGCGCCACCATCGGTGCCGGCGGCACGTAGTGCCCCCGGCCATTTGCAACTAGTGTGCAAATGAAAACCCTTCCTTGAAACGCTTTCTGCGTCACTACCCCCAGGGTATGACAGGCATGAGAAATGTCCAGGATTCGACTTTCAAAACCGAAACGCTCCCCGCGCCACCACCCCAAGGGTGTGACAGGCCACGGACTATGTCTAGCGCCGAGGGGACGACTTTCAAAAATGAGGCGCTTTCCGCGCCATCCCCCAAGGGGAGGCAGGTTACGGACCACCATATCTTGTACCCAGGAAACGTCCCTCGATCCCCTCGGAACTCGGAAGGTTAACCCGAGGGAGGAGAGCCATTGGTGTATTCTGATGGTCTCCTAATAGGCCCAGCCTTACCAAGAAACCAAGTTTCTTGATGCCTTCCCTTCACCACCAACCACAAAAAAAAAACAAAAAAAAAGAGGGGGTGAAGGGGAGTAGACTCAGCGAGAAATCGAAGAGTACACTCCAACAAAATCATGGGAACACCTCCGGTAACTGAAGGCTCCTATTTCCCGAAGGATACTACTCGAACAAATAGCAGCAAGGAACGGCTAAGTCCACTGCCTGGTCACCTCCGGTCACACAAACACCGAAGGCTTCAACAATACAAAGGGACTGGACTATCCAAAGTACACTAAGACGGTACCTTCAAACATATACCAAAGGCATCTGTCACGCACTAGTACCGAGGGCCCTTTCCCCATGACAAGGGTCAAATTCTACAACTTTTAAAGTGTATGCCGAGGGCACACACTCCTCATTGGCTTTCTTCACAACAACAGGATTCAACATCAATGTATGCTTAGAAAATATTCTAAGTCCTGAATGAGCAGCCCCCGGGCATCTCGCAAAATAATGTAGAGTCAGAAGCCACCCATCACCCGAAGGCTCTACATCCGGAAGCTTGACATCACTTTACACTTGCAAAAAATTCTAAGTCCTGAAGATTGGGCCCCCGGCCCAATCAATATTACTGCCAAGGGAATATGGTAGCCGAAGGCCAGGCAATACAACAACGCTTAAAAAATATTCTGTCCTAAATGAGCAGCCCCCGGGCACCTCGCAAAGTGATGTGGAATCAGAAGGGATGCCATCTCCCGAAGGCTCCCAAGGGAAAATCTACACTTAGAATATTTTCTAAGTCCTACATGTTTTTCCCCCGGTCAACTACTCATGCATCAAGGAGGGATGCCATCTCCCGAAGGCTCCCAAGGGAAAATCTACACTTAGAATATTTTCTAAGTCCTACATGTTTTTCCCCCGGTCAACTACTCATGCATCAAGGAGGGATGCCATCTCCCGAAGGCTCCCAAGGGAAAATCTACACTTAGAATATTTTCTAAGTCCTACATGTTTTTCCCCCGGTCAACTACTCATGCATCAAGGAGGGATGCCATCTCCCGAAGGCTCCCAAGGGAAAATCTACACTTAGAATATTTTCTGAGTCCTACATATTTTCCCCCCGGTCGACTACTCATACATCAAGAAGGGGCTTCACAGTAGCCGAAGGCCTAAAGAATTGGCTAAAGAAGGGGCTCCCAAGGGAAAAACTACACTGAAGAAAATTTTCTAAGGCCTAAAGAATTGGCCCCCGGCCTAATCAATATTCCAGTTGGGGCTTCACAGTAGCCGAAGGCTACGTGACATACTACGCTTGCAAAAAATTTCTAAGTCCTGTACATTGGGCCCTCGGTCCAATATTCACACATCATAAAGGGATATCATCTCCCGAAGGCTCCCAAGGGAAAATCTACACTTAGAAATTTTTCTAAGTCCTAGGAATTGGGTTATTGCAAACACCCGAAGGCTCCCAAGGGAAAATCTACACTTAGAAATTTTTCTAAGTCCTAGGAATTGGGTTACTGCAAACACCCGAAGGCCCTAAGGTGTGCTACACTTAGAAAAATTTTCTAAGTCCTAATTCCTACAGAACCCTCGGTTGCATATCCAGCAGAGGGTGCCCGACTACCGAAGGCTTCCAGGGGCAAGCTACAATAAAAAAATATTCTAAGTCCTAAAACATACATTCAAAGGATAAAGGCATACATCCAAAGCAAGACGAAGGCATGTATTCGACAATGAACAAATCCAAAGGAAGCAGATTGTATATCAAAGGCCCGAGGGCATATGTACTCATTCATTCAAAAAAAAAAGAGAAGTTTGATTGCGCTTTACAAAGGGGGCCGAGGCCAACAATTACAACACCAAAAGGGGGGAATACAATTTAAGAAGGGGGAACTGTAGATATCGCCTCGCTCTCGGCTTCATCCTCTTCACCGCCAAGGCCGCACTCCCGGAGGGTCTCCGAGTCTTCAAGAACCGGTCTCTCTTCCCCCTCGGGGAGCGGGATCCTGACATCTGGCTGGCGGGGGGGAGGCCATAAGCCTCGGGACGGAACTCCTCCGGTGCCACCTGAAAGTGCTTCGCAAGCTTCCGGTAGATGAGGCGTTGGGTGAAGAACTCCCTGCCTTTGTAGTACGAGTCGCCCCTCTCAGCAAGCCACATCTTTCCGGGGCCCCGACCCACTCGTCTACTGAAGCCCCCACCACCGAAGCGAGCCACTCCTTCCGGTCTTCGGCCTTCCACCCTTCGGCCGTGAAGCTGGTCACCGCATCCTCTCGGGCCTTGGAGACGGCCTCTTCTTGAGCCGCGCGGGCTTCATCGGCAGCAATACGGGCGGCCTCGGCGGCGGCCTCCCCGACCCTGGCTAGCCCCTCATTGACCCCTTCGACCCTTGCAGCCTGCACCCTCTGCTCCATGCCGTCGGTGGCCAGCCGGAGAGAGTCCTCGGCTTCAGCAAGCTTCTTCCTGAGGAGGGCGGCCTCCCCCTCGGCGGCACCCTTGGCCTCCCTCATTTGATCCACCCTTCGGAGGTGCTCGCAGAGGCCCATAAAAGTCTGCAATTCACGAAGGCAAGAATAAGGCATAATGAACATAGTACAGAAGGAAAACATAACAATGAGCAAAGAAGGGAGGGTGACTTACGGAGGCAGCATTCAGCATTCAGCATTCAGGGCAGCATTCAAACTGCCCTCCAACACGGAGGCCCCCTTCGGTACTAACGCCTCCAACCTCTCCCGCCCAAAGAACTCCTGATTGATTTGTTCCTGGGGGTGGAGGCAGAAGCGTGCCCTTCGTCCACAATCACCACCACATCGGTGATCGGTTGTTTGGTAGGGGCGGTGGTCTTCGGCTTCTTGGCCGGGGGCTCGGTCCCCTTTCCAGCAATCTTCTTTTTGACGGGCCCAGCACCCTTGGACCCTCCGGCGCCAGCAGCAGCGCCAGCAGTTTGAGAGGGCCCCTCCCTGGCAGAAGCGCCCGCCGGGGCCTTCTTCTTTCCTTTCGCGTTTTTCAAAGCGAAGAGGGAACCAACGTCCATATTGTTACCTGCAAGCAACAAAAAAAAACAGGAGGGTTAGATCGAAGGCTACCAGTTGCTACGTCATAAAAAAAAAGCGGAATAAGAGAGAACTATCAACGCATCAGTGAACAATTCGGTGATCACCTCTGGCGCCTTCGAAGACCCTATCGAGGGGAGGATATCTCTCATCCGAAGAGCCCCTCGGCCTGAACTGCCGGAAGCCCAGGCTAAGCAAATCCTCCGGAAGGGTGACTTCTCTGATCTTGACATGCTTGTCAGACCCCTCCGGCTTCTTGGCAAGCACTTTGCCATTCTTCTCCAAAGCTGCGCTCCCCACCTTCGGGTGGCGCCGGAAGCTATTACGGAGCTGGGCCGGGAAGGGATTCTCCTCGAGGCGGATATAGCAGAACCTCTCTTTCCACCCCTTGTGAGACGAGGGCACATCATCAAAAAGCCGGAACTCCGGTACCTGCTGAAGGTTGGCAAAGCCCTCAGCATTTGAATGTCCCCCCCGGCAAAGGTTGAAGGACATGAAGAATTGATCGAGTGTGGGCTCGACCCCCCGGCTCTGACACAAGGAGAGGAAGCCGGCCACATAGGAGTGGCTGTTGGGCGTTAGCTGGCAAGGGGCCAACCCCACAAATCTCAGATACTACAAGAGAAAAGGATGGAGCGGGAACCGGAGCCCCATCTCCACCGAGAGGGTGTGAGCAGCAAAGCACCCCTCGGGCGCGTATCGCAGCAAATCATCCGCCCTGGGCTCCACCACGCGCGCCGAAGGTCCAACCAGCATCTGGGTGGACTGGAATTCTGCCGGGGATGCCTTCGTCTTCAGCTCTAGAGCGGCAGTATTCAAGAACGAATGGCCCTCGGGTATGCCCACCGGCCGCTCGGCATCCACTGCCGCTTGCTTCTTCCTCGGGGCCGCCTTCGTCTTGTGTTTCTTCCCGGGAGCCACACTTATGGGCGTCGGGTCCAATGGCCGGGAGGAGCTGGCTTCCCCGGCACCCCGGGGGGGAGGAATGGCAACTGTCACCTTCAGCCTCTCCCTCTCCTCTTCCTGCTCGGCGGTTTGCACGGCGAGGGCAAGCTCTTCATCCTCGTTTTCTTGCTCGAAGCCCTCGGCTTCGACTTCGGCCTGGAGGTCCTTCTCCACTTCCATGGCCACTGCGGCATCACCACCTGCCGAGGACTCCACACTCGAAGACTCCACATCTGAGCATGTCTCCATATCTACCGAAGGCTCCCCCGAGATATCCTGGGAATCACTCTGGGACGACATGCTGACTCTAGTTCGAAGGCTCGTAGACGCTAGTGTTTTCTAAATTTTCTATCTCCTAACCTAAGGGCACAGTACAGGTAGCTAAGAGGTGAAGGGAAAGCGGGCACTGACCTTGAAAGCAGAAGTTGTGACCGAAGGCCTGAGTTTCTCTCACTAGAATTTTGGGCAGAGCTTCGCTTAGACAAATGATCGCACAAGGGGAAATGGCTCTGGCCTTGGGGTATTTATAGGCGCTGGAATCCGGGCTTGGGCCCGGAAACCGGGCCTCCGGACGGACCGTCATCATTACACACCGTCGTTTCACCCAACCGGTGACGCCGCCCGCGAACAGCCAGCCATCACACGCCACGTGTGCCACCCCCCCCAACGGCTATATCCTGTCGTTACATATTCCAACGACTATATTTCCAACGGCTATATTCTGGAAGCCCCCGAGTTTTCTACTTCACTCCACTTCATCAAGGATAGCCTCCGGGTACACTCACTCAGAAGTGCCCCCGGGTTGTGCCCCACACAGCACATAACAGACGCCTTCGGGATCACTCCTTCAGAAACCCAGGGCTTCATATCAGGGCACCCCTCGGGGATTCCCCCTCAGCACTGCAAAACCGGGGTAGCCCCCGGGGAGTTGCCTCATTGACGGATGACCCATGGCACCCAGGTAATGGGAGCCCTCGGGTATCTTCACCACCAACTAATCAACAAGCAGTGGACCCCCCGGTAACAACTCCATTACCGCCCTCATCCAGCAGGCCCTCGATCCCCGAATGGAGGGGCTCCCCTTCGGCGCCACCAGGACATCAACAGCAAGCCTTCGGCTAATCAACACAGGAGCCCGCAGAAGAGAGAGCCTTCGGCATTCCCGTCATTCTCCATTTTTTACCAAGGTTTGACATTTTCGATTCATCATTGGGGGAATTCGGTGCACTCTTTTTCCCTCATTAGGATTTTTTCCCGAAGGGTTTTTTCCTAATGAGGTTTTTAACGAGGCATCCCCCCAAAATGAAACGAAAGACGACAGCCTTCGGCCCACAACAGCAACGCAACTACTCTACTCCTTTTCACCACTTTACAAGTGCCTCAAGGAGTGGGGGACTGGAGGACCCCCTCGGGAAAATCATTAAATTACAAAAGATGTAGAAATTCCAACAAACAACAGAGCAAGCCCTCAAGTCCCGACATGTGGGTAACTGAGGGACTGCCTTCGGCAGGGACATAAAAGCAACAACTCCTCACCAACTTCAGAGATCACGACGGGACAACATCAAGGGGCAAACACAAATTACTCCTTTTCCCTCAAGTACCTTTCGGCAAAAGGAGTGAGGGACTCCTGATGGAGTATATGGCCCGGGAACCCCCGGCCCACAGACTCCTACTACTCCAGCGAAGGCCCAACAGGCCCAAATCACAGCGCCCAAAGTACCAAGCAGTCCGCACTACGCGCCAGGGGTGCCTTCGTCCCCCTGGCCGAAGGCTCCAAATTCTCACAGAACGAGTTTCTCAAGCAAATTAAGAAACTGGGAGAAAACGGCGAAAACAGTAGCCCTCGGCATTGTGAGCCCTCGGCACCAGGGTGCCATCAGGTGGAAGAGCCCTCGGCTACTGCTCTATAGCCGAAGGCATCTCACTCGACAAGATATCCGCCTCACATGCGTACAGATCACCGTACCCCGCATAGACGTCCCATCCAACAGCCGCATTAAATGCGGCCACATGCGGCTGCCAGCGCCAACCAGTTGAGGTGACCCCTCGGCCAATGAGCGCTTGACACGTGTCCCTGTCCGGCATTTATTGCTACTATAAATAGCACCTCATTTCCTCATTTGTAACCACGCTGAAAACGGCATCCATACTGAATACACTCTCTCTCTACTTTTACTTACTTGCTCTGGCTTCTCTCTAAGTTATTCCCCGTAATAACCCTTCGGATATATACCCCGGGTAGACTATCCATCAGATGAGAGTGTGAGTTTCTTTTAGAAACGGGGGTAGTATATCACAAATGCTAAAGTTACCTCAAAATGTACCCCATCTTTCCTCTACCCCTAATGTGTGGCCATAATGGAACAATTTATTTAAGTGGGACACTACTTAAATAAATTGGCCCAAAATGGGATAAAAATGGGATATATTTTGGATACCAAAGCTCATACTCCCTCCGTCCCTTATAACTTTGTCAACTTTCCTTTTTTGGATGTCCCATTAACTTTGACATTTTCTCTTTTAAGTAAAGAATTTGTGGTTTCAGTTAATTCTCCCTCCTCTGCACAAACTTCAACCACACAACTTTTACTTTATTAATCTCCGTGCCGGTCAAACTTGGCAAAGTTATTAGGGACAGAGGGAGTACATACATACACACATACACACACACACACACACACACATATATATATATATATATATATATATATATATATATATATATATATATATATATATATATATATATATTGTGATGTAGTACATGCTTAGATTCTAGTCACACAAAAATCATCACCAGGTGTGAATGTGTGATGATGGCCATTAGAGCTTCAGCTACCTCTAAACTACCACTTCCAAGAGCACCTTCTCGGCAGCTGAAGTTCTCTATTCTCCCAAAGCTCCCACCCATAAAGCCTCAATTCAGTCCCAACTCCTTTTCAGTGTCACTTACAACTTCAACTGCACTCTCCCTCCTCCTCTTCACCGCTCCACCCTTTGAAGCTAAAGCACTTACCCTTCCCAAGGAGGAGATTATCTCTTCCCTTAACCAGGTAAGAATTTCTTCTTATTTCATCAACATTGAAATGTTTGGGATCTTTTGCTTGCCTATTTTTCTTCGATCTTTTCAATTTTGCTAAAGTGAATGCATATGATTCTAGTCCACTATTTCTGCAGGTTCCCTAACAATCATATTTTTCTATGATTATAATTCTGAAGCCTAAAAAAATACTTCGTACATCACTTGTTTCAATTTTCTTGAATATACTATGTTAAAACTGGGGAGTTGGGAAACTGTTTTAGAAAATCTGCCGGATTTCTAAGAGTATCGTGTGATCACTTTCCGAATCTAATATTTCGACCCTATATATAGACCACGAACTAGCAGTTTTAGTAGAACTCGAATTCTTCTGATTACCAAAGAGATAAGGCCAATCAGTTAGAGTTTTACTCTAACAGAAAGTCATTCTATTAAATAATTAATATGGACATGTTTATCCGAAAATAAATTTCCATATTTATTTCTTTAATAAAATAAAATTTTGGTCCGGGGCGCTGCCCCGAGCCCCGCGAGGGAGGCCTCCCTCGACCCCGCCAGGGGCGCTGCCCCTTGGACCCCCGCAAGGGGGCGCAGCCCCCTTGACCCCCGCCATTTAATCGAACCAAGTTTAAATTTAATTTCGTACAAGTGTGCGCTCCGCACCTCCTAACTTGTCTAAAATTAACTTGAACTCCATTGGTAATCTGTAAATTCCATTACACTAAAATGAACATGGTGATACTAAAATCACCAACATACTACACTGTTCATAATGTGAAGGTCATATTTAATGTGGATTTTATGTATACTGTCACTCTCTATGTTTTGGTCAAGCCTTTTTGATTGAGATTTTGTTGATCCCCATTTCTTAAAGCTGGACATTTGCTAGGTTGAGTCTACAATCAATCAAATACAGCGGTTGGGCTTGAGCGCTTTTGACACTGGTGAGCGAGTGATAGGACCTGTTGTTGAGCTCTTGAAGCCTGGCATTTACATGGCATTACCTATTTTAAAGCAGGCCATAGAGGAAGTGGTGAATATTGCTTCCCCTGTGATTTCTCGTACATCTATGAAAGCTTTAGAGGCAATTCAAGACTCGGGCATTGAAACTCAGCCTGCTCTAGCTGCTGTCCAGGTTTTGCTTTGATTTTACAACGGCTAGTAGCTGACTTTGTAGGAAACCCTGATATTTAATTGATTTCCAAAAAATTATGTTTTTGTATTTACAAAATAGCTTCTTTATAATGTGAAGCTATAAGTATCTATTTATTTAAGTAGCTAGATAGTGGTTGTTTACCTGTCATTGAAACAAGATTAGACCATGTTATTTGTTTGCACGAATTGTTAAAGTTTTACATCGCACATTTACATCTGTGGCTAATATTTAACTAGGGGATTAAACACGTCAGATGATCCTTCTAGAGTAAGTTAGATCCAATTTAATATGCTAACTGTGATTAGTTTGTAACCCCCCCATATTTTAAGGGTGTGTAGATGTCCACTTTAGATTTTTTACAGATCATTAGCTAATATATAAGTACAAAATAAACTTTCTCTCTTTTTGGGGTAACTTAGGCCCAATTCTATAATCATTTCGTGGAAAATGATTGCATATTTTTGTTTCAGACACTGGCTAATGCTGTGCAGCAAACATCTATTGTAATTCAAGGGGCCATTCCTATAGCTTCATCAACAGTACAATCCATCTTATCGGCAGAACCAGCTCTCATTGCGGGGACTGGCGGGGGACTTTTTGTTTCATATATCCTGCTTCCACCCATTTTTTCGACCATCTTTTTCCGCCTCCGTGGCTACAAGGGTAATAGACTGGCTTTATCCTTCAGTTGTTCCTTGTTTGAAAAAGGCAATGTACTTCCTTGCTTGTTCAGAAAAGGAAAGTGACATTAAGGATTGACTCAAGCTGTACTACTGTGATATATGGAAATGCCTAGGGAGAAGGGTATTCAGTGTCTAACATATGGTGAAAGTTGAAAATAAGATTAGAAGTAAAACAAGCACATACTCACAAACAAGGGCACATACTCACTCTTAATGACACCGGACATGATGTGATTTTGCAGAAACTACTACTACCGTATATATTAGAAGTGGATTAAGGTCATGCACTAATTTTCGAGTAGATGATAGATTAAATTTAAATTGAGAGACATATAAACATCAGATAATGAAATTAGGGAGGGGTATATGTGGCGTCGATGCCTGTAAAGGCTTTAAAATCACCACTTGGAATGGATATATAAAAGTGGTGTGGGGAAATAAGGGAGAAGGGGTGCCTAAATATAGAAGGTTTGAAACTAACATGGTCAATTTCTTGAACATATTAGGTGCTTGCATTAATTGAAAATGCTCTTTTAATACTTTCACCTTTAGAACACCAGCTTTACCTTCCTCTTTTCCTGATTCACTTCATTATGTTTTGATAGCTTTTAACTGTATTGAGAAGCATTATTTGGAAATGACTCCCAGGTGACCTGACTCCTGCTCAAACATTGGACCTAATGTGCACAAAAAATTACATTATGGTTGATATCAGATCAGAGAAGGAAAAAGAAAAGGCTGGAATTCCTCGCCTTCCACCCAATGCTCAAAATACAATGGTTGCAATTCCGTAAGTGGACTTCTAAATAAAACACAATAGTTTTGTAGTGCAAGGGAATCCTACAAAGAGGGTAAATGCTTAGCTCAAACAGAAGGTGGTGCTTTGCATCTTTCATCTGATTTGCATGTTCTTTCAATATAATTATTAAGCCAATTTGTGTGTGTGTTATTGCATCTTTAATCTGCTTTTACATGGATTACCACGTCACATCCCCCCTCCCCTCCCCTCCCCCTTTAACATGAAAAAAGATACTCATGTCCTTGTTTTAGATACACTTTTGTACTCCCTCCGTCCCATTTTAGTTAGCCAAACTTGACTTTTCAAGTTATTGGTATCTAACTTTGACTGATTATATATTTATATTTATATACAGAAGTATTGATAATATGATAATTTAATGAAAATGTTCTTTGTTAAAAATACTAGCATAAAAGTATAAAATTATTAAATATTGTATAAATATATTAGTTAAAATAATTAGTTAAAGTTTACCATCTTTGACCAGAAAAGTCAAAGATGCTAACTAAAATGGGACAGAGGTAGTATTTGTTTTCTGTCTCAAAAATATGAACACTTCTTAATTTGAACTCCACTAGCTTTTACTCCCCACTTTATCCTTTTATATCTTTCATTTCACTTTTTACTTGTATTCATACTACTTTTTCTTCCTTTTAGAAGGTTACCGTGTTTAAATAACAACAATCTCCTTTATTTTCTTAAAGCTCGTGTTGAATCCAAATTTTCTTATATTTTGGGACAAATAGAGTACAGAGTCAGTGAGTTTCATTCATTCTTTTCGATTTTGGTTCAGTTTAGAAGAGTTACCAAGTAAGGTAAGAGGTCTAGTGAGGAGTCCAAAGAAGGTAGAAGCTGAAATGGTAGCTTTCAAGATATCACATCTGAAGAAAATCAACAAGGGTTCTAACATTGTAATCATGGACTCGTAAGTTCATTCCCCTCCTGGGAGTTGGGTTTGCACTTCTCATTCATCAACTTGAATAATGATGATATGTGCTCATGAAATGGGCAGGTATTCAGATTCAGCTAAAATAGCAGTTAGAGCACTGACTAGGCTGGGATTCAAGAACTGCTGGGTTGTAAGTGGTGGCTTCTCTGGAAGCAGAGGGTGGTTGCAAACCAAGCTGGGATCAGATTCTTACAATGTTTCATTGACTGAAGTAGTTTTTTCACCATCTCGTGTCATCCCTACATCAGCAAGACGTTTTGGAGCAAAAAACCCCATGAAATTGCTTTCAGGGAGTACAGATTAAAACCTTCCTTTTTCTATGATAATGTTTACCAATTATTCAAGTTGATGCGTGTAACATGTTAATGAAATTCATTTATTTTTTCCTGAGTTGATCAGATAATCTGATTTATGGCATGGTTGTTAATATGCTTAAGCAAATATGAATTATCATACCATTTACAAAATCAAGAATAAGATGTTAATTTAAGTCATGTACAAATTCTTCTTAGATGTCTACTTGTACAACTGATATGAAATATATAATAATGTATTGGACTCTGTTGTTAGAAAATTCTATGGAGAACTAATAATGTTGTCCAAACTCCAATTTGAAAGAAAAGTGGTATGCAAACTATATTTTGTGAAGATACCTTATCAAGAGATTCCATCGTGAAGATGAAGTGATAAATTGTGTCTCAATTTTAGTAGCATAATTAGGACTAATAAAGGCTCTTTTATAGTGAGGTGACTAAATAAACTAAGCATGCTTACTGCCTTTTCGGGTATATATCAAGTGATGTAAATATGTAAGCCCCTTTTTTGTTGGTTAAAGCACGAGCATAACTCAAACGTATTCATGCGGTTTAGTGTATATGATCTTAAATATCAAGGTATGTCGGCAATCCTTTTCGATTTCAGATGTTGGGATAATAAAGATAACTGGCAATACTTAATATCCCAATGTATTTCATGCTCATTATTAGGGGTGGATTGGACTGGGTCTACCCGGCCCGAGAACTGGACTGACCCGCCACTGTGCAGGACCGGCCCGACCCGGTTGCCCATGCCTAGGGCCCGACCCGGGGGGGGGGGGGGGGGTTTGGGCTGGGTCACGGGTGAGTGGTTCTTTGGTACCAGCCGGGCCAGACTGAGCCCAGTCCGAGCCGAGCTTGGTCCGGGTCAATTTTTTTTTCTTCAAATTCTTTGAGAGGTAAATGGGTTGAGCTGGGTGTTTTGGAGGGGTTTGGGGTGTGGGGGGTGGGGGGTAGGAAGTAATTAGGAAATATAAAAAAAAAATAAGTTGCCCGAGCCCGGCCCAGGCTCAGTAGAATTCCGGGTTGGTTCCGCGCTTAACCCACAACAAAAAAAACTCGGTTTGGATCGGCCCAGAGCCTGGTTTGGCCCGGAACCGGTCCATGCCTACTCATTATATTCAAAAGAGGATCGTTAATATCCCAATATACAGCAAATTATGTCGTTAGATCGGTGCACCATCCCCATGGTGTACCAATCCCAAAACTAGGGTTGGACTCGGGTCCGGGCCGGGTCCGGGTCGGGCCTAGGCCCGGGCGGGCCGGCGGGTCAGAAATGGTGGACCCGGGACCAACCCGGTTAACCACCGGGTCCGGGCCGGGCCGGGCCCATTATAATTTTTTTTTTTGTTTTCCTCTTCCTAAGTAACCCCCCTCCCACCCCCAACCCCCAAACCACCCCAAATGGCCCAAAATACCCAGCCCAACCCAAAACTTTAAAAAAAATTGCAAAAAAAAAAAAAATTGTTTTTGGCCCGAACCGGGCCCGGGCCCGGCCGGGTCGGGCCTTGTTTTGGGTGACCCGAGCCCGGACCGGAAAACCCACGGGCCGGGCCTACCCGGACCGGTCACTGACCGGGCCACCGGGTCGGGTCGGGCCGGAACAGTACCGGTCCCAGGCCGGTTCCGGGTCGGGCCACCCGGCCCGAGTCCATACCTACCCAAAACGATATAGTTTTTACTCCGTATTAATTAAAAAGGCTAGTATCTCTTGTTGCGTAAAGGCGCCCGGTCCATCCCTAGTGTCCTTGAGACAGCGGCACGGCGGCGCTCAACCTTGATGGCAGATTTGATGTGTCAATCTTGTCTTCCTTCATGTCCAACAGTCCAGGTAATCCAGCAGCGTGTTCACATATAGTATCTGGGCGGTGGTGTAGTGCGTGTGTGTATGTGTGAGTGTGTCTGTGTGTGTGGGTAGTTTCAAGAAGTTGGTGGGATTTTCATATCATTTGGAATTGGTAATTAACCTCATTGAACAATTAATATTCTTTACGCATCTAGATTAATTAATATTGTTTGTCAATCTTATACTACGTTGAAGATGACTCCTGTGAATTACTTTAGATCTTCTTCAATTTACATCTTGTGCGCACTCAAGTTATATCCGGATTTGCCTAAAGTTACATATCTATAAGTATGAGTTACATGTCAACTTTTTTCAACAAGTTATTGTGAAACAAATTTTAAGTATTCACTTAAAATTGATCGCAAATAATAATATGTGAGAATATTGGGTGCAATCTCTAAATATGAATCCTCTGATTCTTCACTTGCAATTTGGCATAAATATAATTAAAGAATTTAATTCAAAATTAAATCTTTAATTCTTCAAATATTAGAATGTTTGTCAGATCTTCAAATCTTCGAACCTTCGTTCTTCGAAACTTCAAACCTTCAAAGTTTTGTTCTTTGAATCTTCGAATCTTCGTTCTTTGAATCTTCAAATATTCTTGATTTAAGAATTCAGCTTGAAGGGCCTCCGGTTTTCAAGTGGCTTGATCTTCAACAAAAGGGCCGTTTTGTGGCTTGATCTTCTGTTTAAGAGCCTCCCGGGATATGTGGCTTGATCTTCAATTGAATCTTGACTCAATCTTCATATGAATATCTTCAAATCTTCAAATGTTCGTTCTTCAGATCTTCGAACATTCTTCAGCTTTTGGATTTATTTTATCAAGAATCGATGAAATCACAAAGGATTATTCGTATATTCTTAATAAAATTTGTGGCTTTGTCTACTCCTCTTCTTCAGAATCGTTCAGAGCCTTTCGGGAGTTTTTCAGAGCTATTCTGCAGCGTTTCTTAGTCTGAAAATTCTCTCCCCTTTCCTCTCAACTGAGACCCCTATTTATAGGTGTGGAAGAGATGAAAATATGCTTTAGGGTTTTGGAAATTCGTCCATATTCCTTGGGCCTCAAATAAAATGGGTTTTGGGCTCTATTTGCTTGCAATTTAATGGCTAGAAAAATCAGCACTTATATAATGTATCTGGACAGCCTTTTTAACAAGGTTCGCAGCCATTTCTCATGCATTTGGATAGATTTCTTGACTGGATTCACTGCTCTCTTTATCAATTGTATCGTGTCTCTTATTCATTGGGCTACTATTTAATAATGGGATCAAAATGGAGAAATTAATAGAACCGGTCCATTATTTTAAAGATTTAATTTATAATTAAATCAATTGGGTATTTTTTTAATGACCCAAATTAGTTCAATTATTAAATTTTATCTGAGTGGGTCCATATTAATATTTTTATAAGGTCCAACAACCATCACGAGCAGCCCAGTAGAATTTAAATTTGCCCAATAACTTTACATGTCTACAGTTACATCACACTTACATGTGATTTACATTTTCTATAATGTGCGTTAAACCACAATATGATGCGAGATACACAACACAATAAGGCCCTGCTATTCAAAGAAAAATTATTTTTATAAAAAATCATATTTATAGACCTGATATTAAAAAAACATACACTATTTATGTAAAATAATTGAACAATTAGACTCCTTTTTTCATTATTTACGTTGAAATCGATGTTTTACTTCATATACTACTACCTACATCCCGGTGGACTTTGCCAAGTGCAAAGTAGGTGAAAAATAAGAAAAGTAAAAATTGTGTGGTTGAGATTTGTGTAGAGGAGAGAGAAATGTGCAGAACCACAAATTAGTTGCTTTAATTGAAAAGTGACAAAGTTTTTTGGGACAACCAAAACGGGAAAGTTGACAAAGTCCAATTGGACGGAGGGAGTATGTTTTAGACAATTTATATTTCAACTTGGCTCAAGTTATATTTCTTTTCAATATGAGTTACATTCTTTCAAACAAGAGTTACATCTGTTGGATAAATAAGAGTATTTCAAATGAATAAATTCTATAATAATATTGTTTTATTAATAAATTAGATATTTTGTATATTCTATTAAAAAAAAATTATTTTAAATTTATTGAGTATTCCCAAATAATACCGTTAAGCCTTCACTGTCCATTTAATATTGGAGTTATAACGTACAAGACATATCAATCATGATATGCAATACGTTGATCATTGTTTTATACTTGTAACATTCATCAACAATCTCAAGAAAGTATTTGGCGTCAGATATGCCTGCACACATGATCTCATAAGGTGTCGTTGTCGCACTCATCGCGGCTATGCTATTTTTGCATGTGTGGTGCGATTTAGAGTGGTATTTGGATATATCTCTACGTATAATGCTTACTATCTTTATTTTTCTACTTACAATAAGCCATACTTTAACACCATTTTTTAATAAAAATGTTATTCTTTTATTTAGTGGTAAAATGACAACTAGGGAAAACAACAACCCACTCAAATCAAGTTTAAACTTGGTTTGTAGTGATGATAATATTATTGCGGTTGTTTCTCAAAGTTGTGAAACTAATGATGTGAATGAGTGGGTGGTAGACTCCGGGGCTACCAAGCATATTTGTAAAAACAAAAATGCTTTTACCTCTTATACTATTATAGGAGATGGTGAAGAGCTCGTGTACCTAGCGGACTCTAAAACCGTTAAGGTGCATGGAAAAGGGAAAGTTCTTCTGAAGCTCACATCAGGGAAAACTTTATCACTAAATGATGTGCTGCATGTGCCCGAGATTCAGACTAATTTGGTTTCCGTTTCTCTCTTGGGAAAAGTTGGGGTTAAAGTTTCTTTTGGTTGTGACAATTTTGTTATGACAAAAAATGACGTTCTTGTGGGAAATGGCTATTGTAAGAATGGACTTTTTGTGCTTAGTATTTCTGAAATATTGCATGATAATGCTTCAATTTATTTAATTGATTCTTACAATGTGTGGCATGCTAGACTAGGACATGCAAGTAATTCTTATATTAAAATGCTAAATGATTGTGGTTTGATTTCTAGTAAAAATAAAATGACACTAGAAAAATGTGATGTTTGTGTTCAATCTAAACTAACCAAAAAACCTTGTCCCTCCACATTTAGGGAATCAGAATTGCTTAGTTTAATTCACACGGATTTAGGTGATTTAAAAACTACCATCACTAGAGGTGGCAAAAAATATTATGTCACCTTTATAGATGATTTTTCTAGATACACTAAAGTTTATTTGCTTAAAAATAAAGATGAGGCTTTTGATAAATTTTTGGTGTATAAATCCGAGGTAGAAAATCAATTAAATAAAAAGATTAAGAGAGTTAGATCGGATAGAGGGGGTGAATATATTTTATTTAATGAATTTTGTGAAAAAGAGGGGATAATTCATGAGGTCACTCCGCCATATTCACCCGAATCTAATGGAATAGCTGAAAGAAAAAATAGGACACTAAAAGAGATGATGAATGCTCTTTTAATTAGTTCCGGTGCACCTGATAATCTTTGGGGGGAGGCTATTCTTTCTTCTTGTCACTTACAAAATAGGATCCTCGTAAGCACAATAAGAAAACCCCTTATGAATTGTGGAAAGGGTTTGCACCTAATTTGAAATATTTGAAAGTGTGGGGGTGTTTAGCTAAGGTCTTATTGCCTGATCCTAAGAAGAGGAAAATTGGTTCTAAGACTTCTGATTGCATGTTTATTGGTTATGCTGAATCTAGTGCTGCCTATAGATTCCTTGTTTTGCAAAGTGATGTGCTTGAATGTGATACAATTGTTGAAACAAAAAATGCTGAATTTTTTGAAAATGTGTTTCCTTTGAAACGTGAACACAAGACCATTGCACCATATAGTGAGTATGATCCATTACAAGGAAATGAAACCTTTAATGATGATTCCTCTAGTAATTGTGATCCATTAAAAGAAAATGATACTTTTAATGATGAACCTTCTCTTTTGAGAAGAAGTAAGAGGCCAAGGATAGAAAAATCTTTTGGAAATGATTTTTATACTTATCTTGTTAACGATGAGCCTTTAACTTATTCACAAGCTATTTCTTCAAAAGAAGCTCCATTTTGGCTTGAGGCCATACAAAACGAAATTGAGTCAATCAAACAAAATAAAACTTGGGTTTTAACCGATTTACCAAAAGGTTGTAAACCAATCGGATGCAAATGGATTTTTAAAAGGAAATTAAACCCGGATGGTTCAATTGATAAATATAAGGCGAGGCTTGTAGCGAAAGGTTTTTCTCAAAAACAAGATGTTGATTATTTTGATACATTTGCACCGGTAACACGTATTTCTTCCATTCGAACTTTAATTGCCTTGGCTTCTATTCACAAACTTTTTGTCCATCAAATGGATGTTAAAACTGCGTTTTTAAATGGTGAGCTAGAGGAAGAAATTTATATGGTGCAACTGGAGGGTCATGTAGTTATTGGTCAGGAACACAAAGTGTGTAAGTTGATCAAATCTTTATATGGTTTGAAACAAGCTCCAAAACAATGGAATGAAAAATTTGATGAAGTATTATTTGCTCATGGTTTTACCTCACTAGAAGTAGATAAGTGTGTATACACTAAATGTGAAAATGGTGTGTGCATTATTATTTGCTTATATGTGGATGATATGTTAATTTTTAGTAGCAACCTTGAGCTAATAAATGAGACAAAATCCTTTCTTGCTTCAAAATTTGTTATGAAAGACTTGGGGGAAGCAAAAGTGATTTTGGGTATGAAAGTCATAAGGAAGGATGATGGTATTATACTGTCTCAAGAGCATTATGTTGAAAAACTTCTAAAGAGGTTTGGACATTTCGATGTCAGCCCCGTGAGCACCCCTTATGACTCTCATATACAATTGAAAAAACATAGAGGTGATCCCGAGGCTCAATATGAGTATTCCCAAATTATTGGAAGTCTATTACACTTGATGAATTATACGAGGCCCGACATAGCTTATGCTGTCGGAAGATTGAGTCGATATACTCATAATCCAAGTGGGGATCATTGGACCGCGTTGAGGCGGTTACTTAGATATTTGAGAGGTACCATTAATTATGGTATATTTTATAGTGGGTTACCCGCTGTACTAGAGGGATACAGTGATGCTAACTGGGTCTCTGACTCAGATGAGATAAAATCCAATACTGGATATATATTCACCCTTGGAGGTGGTGCCATTACATGGAAATCAACCAAACAAACTATAATTTCTAGATCTACTATGGAGTCCGAGCTTATTGCTTTGGAAGTGGCTAGTAGTGAAGCGGAGTGGTTGAAAAATTTCTTAGCAGAAATTCCGGTTGGTACAAAACCAACACCATCTGTGTCTATTCATTGTGATTGCAGAAGTGCAATAGATACTGCTAAGAAAATGTGTTATAATGGGAAGAATAGACACATTCGTTTAAGACATAAAGTCATTAAACGGTTATTGAAGAATGGAATTGTGTCCATTAATTTTGTGAGGTCACAAGGAAATTTAGCGGATCCTTTGACAAAAGCCCTAGGACGAAAATTGATAACCGAAACATCTAAGGAAATGGGACTTGTGTCACTTTGAAACAAATGGGGATGGGAACCCAACTTGTGTGATTGGAGATCCCATGAAGCAAGTTCAAATGGGTAATAACAAGTCTTTCATTTAGTTCTGCTAGCCTAACTAAAATTGCCCATTTCCATGATGTGAGATATAGGCTAGAATCCGCATTCTTTGAGAGGGTGAGCTAAAAGCTCTTAATGATTATCATAGCCCTTAATTTTAGGGTGGTGTGCAAAAGCGGTTCACACTTGATGATATCACCTATATGAGTGTGAGGTGGGGCCGCCTCCATGAAGCATGACAAAACTTCTAGAGCACTCATGAAAACCAAGCACGCGCATGGCCTTACGGCGCACAACGGCGTAATAACGAGAAATTGTGCGGGGTGAGACACGACCGTTAAGCCCCTGATTTACCAATAGTAGCTTGTTGGTTTCAAGAAACTATAGGTTTCACCATAAGCTCGGTTTATTAAGACTTAATCGTCTCGGTTTGGTTTCAAGTCTACGGACACCAAACTTAAAGTCTCATTCCTTTAATCCAGCAGATATTTTTCTAAACTAATTTTAAAAATCTCAAAATATTCATTTGAAATATGTGGGGGGTTGTTGGATAAATAAGAGTATTTCAAATGAATAAATTCTATAATAATATTGTTTTATTAATAAATTAGATATTTTGTATATTCTATTAAAAAAAAATATTATTTTAAATTTATTGAGTATTCCCAAATAATACCGTTAAGCCTTCACTGTCCATTTAATATTGGAGTTATAACGTACAAGACATATCAATCATGATATGCAATACGTTGATCATTGTTTTATACTTGTAACATTCATCAACAACATCAATCCGCTGTTAAAATTTTAAAAGAAAAGCGTGGGAGCAGTGCGAGCAGGATGCTCACTATGAGCCGCTCCCACGGTATCTAACTGCAATATACTCGTCATATTGTGCCCGTTTGGTAGCCCATTTTTTTGGCTTATCAACCAATTTTTTCACTAAACACGTAGTTTTTTTATTTCGCGCGCTGAATTGCATAATAATAAGAAAAGGTAAGGTTGGAGTAACTTTTCTGGCTATATTGGCTGAAGTTGTTGTAAATAGGCCTGTCAATGGGTCGGGTCTAGACCCGGACCCGACCCGGACCCGGATGTTTTTAATGGGTACGGGTCTATATTTTATTCCGTTTACCCGGACCTGGATCCGGACCCGTTAGTATTTTGAATAAACGGGTCAGGGTATGGTACATATGATTTCGACCCGTTAAGGACCCGGACCCGTATAAAATTTCTTATTTGTATACACATACACTCAAACATAAAGTGATTAGTTATAACACTTTAAATAAAATAGAAACTAATATACATATATACTCCGATAAAAATAGTTGTGAATGTGTGATTATTCAATAAAAATATACACATTAATACATAAATACTATATAAGTGATACTGATCAAGATAGTAACATACCCCAAAACTAATATTTATTACTATTATTATTAATATTATTATATCATTATCATATATAATACTACATATGATTTTATACTCTTAGTAGTCCAAGAGACCTTTTATGACTTCATTTCTAGTTTATTCTACGAGTTTTTTGTGCTAGAGAAAGCGGCGCAAAGTGTGGAACTATATGCATGTACAAGAATCGATACTTTATTAAATAAAAGTACTAATTTTCTATGAGAGACTTTGATTTTTTTGAAAAGTGAAGATATATTTTGTTTTTAAATTTGTACACTTTATTGTATATTTCACATACATGTCTTGATATTTTCACAAAGTTTATAATGGTGTGCGTATCATACTTGGCGGGCGGGTCTACCCGACCCGATTCCGAGACCCGTTGGGTCTAGGTCTGGGTCCAATTTTTCAGATCCGCCGGGTAAACGGGTCGGGTCCGGGTTCATTATTAACTTAGCGGATCCGGGTCTGGAACACTACGTCCCGACTCGGACCCGACCCATCGACAGGCCTAGTTGTAAAGGACCATTTTAGTTATTTTACATATAATTTTTTCTTTATTTTATTAACAAAATATATTTTAAAAATAACTTTTTAACAAATCAACAAAATCAACCAACACAACTAGAATTTCATAAATTTCAGCAGAATCAGCTAATTTTGTATTGCCAAAAAGTGCCCTAGTCATCAAGTGCAGTACCAGGTTAACAAAGTCGGAAAAATAAGAATGCCGATCTTTTGCCTTGCAGGCACCGAGTCCGGCCAGCCTCGTCGTCTATAGATGATCTCCAGATATGGTGATCAGCCAGCAGCACGTCAAAGAGAAGTAGGCAGGCTGGATTCAAACTCAAATGATCATATTATATCATGCTTTGTTTTTAAATAACGTTTTCTTTTAAAATATTTTAAGTCACTAAGATTATGAACGGCTAAAGAATAAAAAAAATCTTTTCACTCAATTGTATCAAATATAAACCTCTTGTGAAACGTGTGGGAAAATGGGCGGACCTCCCGCCATAATCAGCGCAAACTAATTTGTATAAGAGTATCTCCAATGCTATAATGTGCGCGATGCACATGTGACATGAGAGAGATAGACACAAAAGATTAAATTTATGACATTTCTTTCTCTTTCTTTCCACGGTTTTATGTGTTTTGGTAAGTTTTTCTTTGCAATGTCAACAATAATGTTTGCATCTAGACATTGTGCTTGACATTATGAAGAAAAACTTACCAAAATGATGTAAGATCCTTCGAATCCTTCAAATAAGGAGGGAGATATTCTATTTATTGTTTTTTAATTGACTATCACTCATGTCAAGTATGCACTCGTTTTAGCATTGAAGATGCTCTAATTATATTGAAAAATGTTAGTTATGTAATAAAAGTTCAATCTTTGAAGATCATTTCTTTACTTTTTTATAAACCAGAAAGTAAGATCTTTTTCTTTATATGACATGAGTACATGGACGATTTCGAGCAGTATACTCGGCTCTAAAATGTTGGAGTCTTATGAATTTCTAGAGTAATTTAATCAAAAGTTCTTAAAAGGCATAATTAATTGTTAAAATATCCCAACCACTTATTATTTTTATTTAATTTTTAAATATATACAAACTAAAGTATCAGTTCCCGTTTTGGTCTACCATTAAAATTAAATATCTTTAATTTTGATCTTTAACTTTCATTCTTTCACTTTTAGTCTCACTCATAAATTAGGCGCATGTTTAGTAGACATTAGCCTCTATATATCTTTCAGGTTTTGTGATGTTTAAAGTCTTTAAAGCTTTTGATTGTATGTTTCGTGTATATGACAATAATTAAAGCTTTTAAAAATATTCAAAAAAGCTTTAAAAAAGTTAAAGATTTTATTTGAGAAGCAACACCGAGTAGATTCTGAGAGTAAATCTATAGCTTTTAATTTTAATTAGTTACAACAACTTAGTAGTATAAAAAAATGTTTTTTATCAAATAGACACATTTTTTCTTTTTTCAATTAGTTTTTTTAAAGAATAGCTTTTCAAATATTAAAAGTTAACAATTACTAAAAGTTTATCATCCAAAGATCTATATATAAATATGATAAAGGAATTGTTAAAAGGTTCGAACAAAAAATTGAAGTTACTATTTGGGTCTAATTGTGGAATTAGTTGCTAATTTAATTTTCTTGAATTTAATACACCTAAAATGAGATAGATGACTCGTGAATATTGGCATGGGAAACCAGCCCATCTTTAAGACATACGGACCAATAATAAAATACTCCCTCCGGTCCCAAACGAAATTCACGCTTCCTTTTTTGGGTAGGTCCAAAATAAACTTCACACTTATTCTCTCTTCTTTATTTGACAAATTATCTACATCAAAATAGTGTAAAACAGTGCAAAACAGTGTTAAACAGTGTCAAACAGTGTCACAACAGTGTAGTCTAAAGTAAAGTCAAATTTATTTCCTTTAATTTGTGTGAAGTGTGAATTTCATTTTGTACAGGAGTAATCAATAATGATTATGAGAAACATAAATGATGAAATGTTGTTCGTCCATCGCCAATCCGCAGCCGATTTGCGGCAAATTATACCGTGCAACCGGCGCACCATGAGGATGGTGCGCCCGGTTGCAAAACGACGTTGCCCTCCCCTTTTTTTTTTGCTTTTTTTGTTAAAAATGATAATAACTTTTTTATTTTTGATCCGATTTTTATAAAATTTATATCAACATTTTTTATTTTTCATTATCTTTCAAATGAGACCAATATTGCTAATGTAATTTTAACAAATTATCGAACTATTATATTAATGAGTATTGGATTATAAGGAAAATCGATTCTGTTTGGGAGATGATAGGTTTGTGAAATAGAAGATCGAATCTGTTTGGGAGTGGATCAGTGGCCTCAGTCACATTTGATAATACAATGAGTTACATATTTTTATGAGCGAGTTACATCTTTTTATAAGCAAGTTACATCTTTTTATAAGCAAGTTACATCTTTTTAAAAGCGAGTTACATATATATTAACACGAGTTGCATTTGACATGCCTGAACGCGACTTACATATATTTACACGTAAAGTTACATATTTTTACACGTAAAGTTACATATTTATACACGCGAGTTACATATTTATACACACGAGTTGCATTTGACCTGTCTGAACGCGAGTTACATATTTTTTTACGTAAAGTTACATATTATTACACGTAGAGATACATATTTATACACACGAGTTGTATTTGGCCTGACTGAACGTGAGTTACATATTTTAACATGTAAAATTACATATTTTACACGCAAATGTTAATATGTTAAAATTACATAGGCAATATTGGTCTCATTTGAAAGATCATGAAAAATAAAAAATGTTGATATAAATTTTATAAAAATCGGATCAAAAATAAAAAAGTTATTACCATTTTTTAAAAACAAAAGGAAAAAAAAAAATATAAAACCGTACCGGTATAGGGTGCTCACCTTGTACAGGTCGTACTGTATAGGCACTCCCGATTTGTGAATTTGCAATCCGCATAGATAAAACCAAGGACTGCACACCAACTGTTTGCTATAATGAAACTGTGACTTACTCTATCTGATAAAGAAACACGAAGAAAGTTCAAGTACCATGGCTACTGCTGAGTACAAAGGCTTGGATTCAATTAGCATTGCAGATATCGAAGTTTTGGGCATAAACTATGATCTTGCAGCTGAGTTTCACGAAAAGCTCACCAAGATTGTCGATCATTATGGACCTGCCACTCCCCAGACATGGCAGCGTGTCTCCAAGGATTTGCTTACTCCGGAGCTTCCTTTCCCCTTGCATCTGATGATGTACTATGGCTGCTACAAGGACTTTGGACCTGACCCGCCTGCTTGGTTACCCGGCCCGTTAGTTTCTTTGTCATTGTTTCATTTGTGCAAGTAAACCAGTACATGGCTTCTGCTCGTTCAAACCATTTGCTAAGCAACTGATGCTTAAAGCGAACAATAAAAGTTTGAAGGATAAAGCATTTGATACACTTGACCATCACATTCTTCTTTGTTCTTTGTTTATATTAAAGAATTCTTATTCATGGACAATTATGGCTTAAAACTCTATTAAAGATTTGGAATGCTACTCATAAAGGCTACTCCATATTTATTCAAAAAGTAGATATTTGAAACGTTATTGTTTAGTAGGAAGTTTAGTTTAAATCTGATCACAATAATTTGATTCCATTTCATTCTAATGATTAGACTGCATCTGTTATGTGTTCTTGACTTATATCTGCTGAATTACGTTTTTCTTCAATCAGGGTATTCCCATTTATCATTTGAAAGGGAATATGAACAATTATTAAGCTCATGCGGTGCATATCTTTTGAACAGGAATAGTGCAATATCAACTAATGTTGGTCAGTTGCTAAAGAGATGTGGGAAGGAATTAATAGGATCAACATATCAAGACCCAATCTCAAGCTTCTCTGATTTTCAGGAATTCTCTGTCTCAAACCCGGAGGTAGATCAGATGCATTTGTCCGGATATATCTTTCAAATTTTCTATTATGATTTTTGTGTTATTAACTATTAGCTACAAGCAGTAATGTGTCTCCTGTGGCCCCTATATATGTATTCTCTAGGTGTTCTGGAAAACTGTATTGGAGGAGATGAATGTTTCATTTGCAGTTCCTCCTCAATGTATTTTGTCTGTGGATCCATCTCATCCAGGTGGGAAGTGGCTTCCTGGAGCACGTTTGAATCCAGCAAAGCAGTGCCTCTGTCTAAATGGAAAAAGGACTCCGCATGACGTAATTATAATTTGGTGTAATGAAGGAGATGATGAAACCCCTCTTAAAAAAATGACCCTTGAGGAGCTACGTTCTGAAGTCTGGTATTGCTAGCTCATTTGTGTATAGTTATTCTTACGTCACTGTTTATTATATGGTTCCTTATGCTTACTTGTTGTGGCATTGTAATCTGCACTATATTTTATAGGAAAGTTGCACGTGCTATTGAAACCCTGGGTTTGGAGAAAGGCTCTTCTATTGCTATTGATATGCCAATGGATGTCAATTCAGTGGTGATCTACTTGGCTATTGTTTTTGCTGGCTATGTAGTAGTGTCAATTGCTGATAGTTTTGCACCCAAAGAAATATCTACACGGCTCGTATTGTCAAAAGCGAAAGCAATTTTTACTCAGGTCTCTCGTTTATTATTTTGACAATACTTAGTTCATAATAATTTTCTTTTTTGCTTTCATCACTTTTCCAAATATATATTGACTGGATGTTTCTTTAAACTGCAGTCTGCAGCAATACATTTCCTTTTCTCTTATCCGCTTTCCTTAAGTTTCCTAATAAAAAAGAGAGATTAAGAATAAAACAAAGTGAAGACCATAAAATAGCTCAACGTATTTGTTAGGCATAACTCTTGTGTTGGAAAACAATATCAACAAAAATAAAAAAGAACTAGCATTGGAAAGATAAAAAGTGTGCTTTTAAACCCTGGAATCAAATTTTTATGAACTAGGCTTTGTTCAAAATCTTATCTTTTTACTTTGGGATTATTTATTGGGATAGAGGGATGGGTGGGGGAGGAAATGGGGTTGAATTTAATTTCTGTAACAGTCAGTGCATACTGCATTAACATTGTTCATCACCTTATGTGTTTTGTCCCCTTCTCTAGATTTGATGCTCAGATTTCTTCTCTATGTATTGACGATATACCACAGGATTTTATTGCCCGTGGAGAGAAAAGGTTACCCTTGTACAGGTGAGGAGGGGATCTGTGTTATCTATTATGTATATTATTGTAAAATATATATTATTGTGTACTCCCTCCATGTCTATTTACTTGTCACACTTTCCTTTTTGGTGTATCAAATTAATTGTCTCCTTTCCTTTTTTGGAAAGAATCCCACTCAAAAAGCAGCTACATTATCGCTACAGTACCGCTACAGTACCAAAAACCTTTTACTTTTTATAAATTCTACAGTAATTGTCTTAAACTCCGTGAAAAGCAAACAGGTCATCTAATTAGATACGGAGGGAGTATATTATTGTATCTTTTAATTTTTTATTACAAACATGAAAAGGTGGTTTTAACTTTGAGGCATTTTGTATGAGTCGAGTGTAAGCCTCGAGACACGATGAGGCATAATCCTCAACTCCATAGCAATTAACATTGAATTAGAGATATCAAACACAATATCTTAGAACATGTGTCATAAGCCTCACATCTGCACGAGTGAAAATAAACTGCTGATATCCAGCTTTGAGGCATTTCATATGAGTCGGGTGTAAGCCTTCAGACACAATTAGGCATAATCCTCAAGTCCATAGCGGATAACGTTGAATTAGATATATCAAACACAACATCTTAGAACACGTTCCATAAGCCTCACATCTGTGCAGGTTAAAATAACTGCTGAGATCTCAAAGGCTCACATCCTCGAGGCACAATTATTTACTGCATTTAAAAAAAAGTTTTCATGTTTACTTAGTTGACCAATGAAACTTACTAATATCATACTGATCCCCCCCAAGCATTTACAAGAGATCATAGAACATAGATTCAGAGAAGACTTAAAGAATTAGAAAAGTGTGGAACCAGACTAGCAGAGAATAAGATATTAACAAAGTTTAAATGTTGTACTTTCGAATAGCATTGGATATCAGTTCAGAAGATCTAAACTTTCGAATAGAACTGGATATCAGTTCAAAATAATAAGCTTTATAACAAAGTTTATGAGGCTTAAGTCTCAGAAACAGCATGAGGCTTATGAGGCCACCACACCTCAGAGGTGTAAGCCACACCTCAGAGGTGTAAGCGACACCTCAGAGGTGTAAGCCACACCTCTTCAGCATGCAAAAGAGGTGTTAGCCTCAAGGTTAACTTCATGCGCTGTAAATCATGGATGGGGGTATCAGTTTTTGAATTAGCTGTGCTATCTTGCAGGGGTATAGCTTACCAACATGCCACACCCTAAACCTGATGTCTTTGTGTTTAATAATTTAATTTTTTTGTGTGTATATGCTATGATTGCAGTCGAGTTGTTGATGCTCAGTCACCAATGGCAATAGTAATTCCCAATAGAGCCTCCTCCTTGTGCATAAAATTACGTGACGGTGACATAGCATGGCATGACTTTCTGGGAAGAATAAGAGAGTCCAAGTACGTAATAGTTTTTTGTACAATAAGTTAACGGTGTCTCCTTTCTCCTTGATTATGTTGCTTTTTAGTATCTAAAGGGCTGTTATTTATATTCGCAGCCCAATAATAGAAAATACTACAATTCATTATTGAGATGCTCTAAAAGTAATTATGAAGATAACCTCTAATGCAAGTGGATTAATAATTTGGGGTCTCTTACCAGTTGCAGAGAGCTTGATGCGGTAGATGTACCTACTGAGGCATTCACAAATATTCTTTTCTCTTCTGGAACAACAGGTATGTTAAATACCAACCAAGAATCATAATAGTTACTTTATTTTCCAACACAAACAACAGTTTGATCTCACGTATGTTCCTATTTTGAGAAGAAGTTCTTAAGCACATAAAGAGGCAAAAGAAATCACAGTTTCCAAAGCACTTTAAGAACTGTTCTGTATACATAGAAGTTTACATTCAAACAAGTTTTGATTTAATAGTGTGTCTAACCATATCTGCTTTATATGCTGCAGGAGAGCCAAAAGCAATTCCATGGTCTGCTATAACACCTTTGAAGGCTGCTGCTGATGGTTGGTGCCACATGGATATCCAAAGGGGTGATGTAGTTGCTTGGCCAACTAATTTGGGCTGGATGATGGGACCTTGGTTGGTTTATGCTTCATTGCTTAATGGGGCATCCATGGCCTTGTATAATGGATCACCTCTTGGTTCTGGCTTTGCTAAGTTTGTACAGGTGAGTAAGCCTGTTCTTGTTCTAACGTGCTGCTTGTGACTAAGATAGCAACTTTTCAAATCTTATGGAGTATCCACATTGATCCCATATGCAGTTTATTTTTATGCACTATAAAATGAGTCCTGATAATTTTTCTTCTTGGTTAATTTTCTCATTCATATGCACATATATAGATACCTTCTTTCCTCTAGCCCTTTCTTTAATAGACAAAAGGTGAACAAGGAGCTAACTCGACTATGGATATTATCCCCCCACCGCCTCAAAGAAACTTATGTTACATGAAGGAATGTGTCTCTGATTCCACTAGATCAAGAAGGGAAATAGAGTAAAAAAATACCATTCCAATTTCACAGTGCCTAACCTTAGATGAGTGAAAGGAAGGGAAAACTGATTTAAATAAGCTCTCTCAGAGGCTTTACACACTTCGATAAAAACACACTCTATAAATGTTGTACTCCATCCGTCCCAAAATTATTGTTCCAATTTGAGTGGGCTCGGAGCATAAGAAAATGAAAATTATGTGGTTTAGTTTTGTTTAGAAGAGAGAAATATTGTGAAACACGTATTCTTTCCTTGAAAGGCGATGAACAATAATTTTGGGATTAATGAAAAATGAAGTTATGTAGAGACTGGAGAGAGTACTGAATTGGTTGACTACTATTTTTTGTAATGCTTCTACTCTTTCCCATCTTTACATACATTCTGTTATTATGTAGGATGCCAAAGTAACGATGCTAGGTGTGATCCCGAGCATTGTGAGAACATGGAAAACTACAAATTGTACATCTGGCTTTGATTGGTCAACCATTCGGTAGGTTTATGATTGTGGTCTTAGGTTTGACTTCTGTTCAAGACACCACTATATAAGTGCTTTTCTTTTTAAATACCCATTCACATTTCCAACCTTCTCTTTCAATTTCTTGCCCAGTTAGTTAATGGCCTTACTTTGTTTCCATATGATGGTAGTTGCTTTGGCTCCAGCGGTGAGGCATCCAGTGTAGATGAATACCTCTGGCTTATGGGAAGAGCTCGATATAAACCTGTGATAGAGTATTGTGGTGGAACAGAGATTGGTGGAGGCTTTGTAACTGGTTCCTTGCTACAGGCTCAATCTTTGGCTGCATTTAGCACAGCAGCTATAGGCTGTAGCCTCTACATTATTGGCAAGGACGGATTTCCTATTGTAAGTATTTGACTATTTGCTGCTTAATTTTTTACATGACATCAGGTTTGTGCTAGCACTTACCCCTAATTTTCTTATTCGATTAATTTTTTTGAAGAAGTTATCGACCCACTTTTGTATACAATTGTGCGTAATCCTTCACTAAGCAAACAGTTTTAGAAAATTACTCCTAATGAAACAATATGAAATACATTGGTGCAAAATTCGTGATTGTATGTGATCCCTGTCTTACTTTTTCCTCATTTAGTGCATGACTACAATTTGATGCTACATTTCATCCTTCCGACGGACTTTTCTGCCAAAAGTCTGAGGTCAGCCTACAATGCATTTATGCATGGCCACTTCATTTTAAATCTATGAAGCAGACGTCCTCGGGAAAGTGGACTTTTCCATTTCGAAAACTCTGAAAACTCTTTAGAAACTCTTCAAACACTTGTTTTTATGTTGAAAGATGGTGTTTCCCTTTTCACGTTTTTCCATGCTTATCATATTCCATGCAACATAATTTTAAATAGCCTACATGGTACGGCCACCGCATATGAAATGACACATCAACCAACCCCGCCCTTTCTTCTCTGCCCTAACCACCTAACTTATCCCTTTTGTCTTTCCCCCTATCCGCACCTCCTTTCTCTTTCTGCTCTTGTTGTCTTCCCTGTATCTCCTCAATCTCTATCTTCCACTTTTACTGTTGAATCTGTAACTTGGACCTCAATAGTTGCTCAAACTCTTCTCTTCTGTATTGTTTGTGAGTGCATTTCAGAATACTCCAAAACATGGAAAACAGAACAATAGATTATCATTTCAACATGGCTCCAAAACAAACTGATTCCCATGAGAACAAAATCTGGAAGCATTTAATTACAAAGAAAGCTGAACTATAGCAGAACTGGTTTGATTGAATCAATTATAGCACACATAATATAAAAATGAAGGAAGTGCACAACAGTTAAAATTTGAAAGGGGGCAAATTCAAAAGATGGAATAATGAAAGGTGAGATAAAACTCTCAGATGGAAAGTGCAGGACCAATCAAAGAATAATGGATTAACCATCCCAGCTTCATTGGCAGTGCGAAGTGGAGCGAAGAAGGTTGAATGTTTTATGGATAGAGGGGTGTTGGTTAGGTGGGGGGGGGGGGTGAGAGAACTTTGGCCACATTGGCTGGCACCATAATTTTGGCCTGCGAATCAACCAGATGGACAAAATGTGATATACAGACCAAAAGTAGAAATGGTCAAATGGCATCATACTCATGGGATCGAATTATCAAAAGTGAAATTGCTTCTGTTTTTATCAATCTCATAGGCATCGGATGTCCCTGGAATTGGTGAATTGGCCCTTGGTCCTCTCATGTTTGGAGCATCCAGCACGCTGCTGAATGCAGACCACTACAAGGTTTATTTCAAAGGAATGCCTGCATGGAATGGAAAGGCAAGTAAACACTCATGGCACTCTAATTTGCATGGTTTTATGTTCCCTGCTCGCTATGAAGATGTGCATGTGATATTACATAAGACCATTTTTATATTTTAAATTCTATGTCTTTGACCCCAATGAAGTTAGGATTAATGTGATGCTGATGATTATGCCTCACTATTCTTTCTTTGCTTGTGTAGATCCTGAGACGACACGGAGATGTCATAGAGCGTACTTGTAAAGGGTATTATCGTCCCCAGGGTAGAGCAGATGATACGATGAATCTGGGTGGTATCAAGGTCTCTGCTTACACACAATGGCAAATCATGCCAACTGAATGCATCTTCTAAATTAGCTAATGGATTATCAGTTTTAATTTGACTAGTGATATACCTACTTTGTTTGTCAGGTAAGTTCCCTCGAGATTGAGCGCATTTGTAATGCTGTTGATGTTGATATTCTAGAGACTGCAGCCATTGGCGTGCCACCTGCTGGAGGTGGTCCTGAGAAGTTAGTAA
This sequence comes from Cuscuta europaea, assembly GCA_945859875.1. Classification (NCBI taxonomy): domain Eukaryota; kingdom Viridiplantae; phylum Streptophyta; class Magnoliopsida; order Solanales; family Convolvulaceae; genus Cuscuta; species Cuscuta europaea. Next base: position 34,721,792 of record CAMAPE010000019.1, read on the forward strand.
TTGTAGTTGTCTTTAAGGATTCAGACGAATCGAATCACAACTTGAACAAATTGACGATTTCCTTCAACTTGGCTCTGCAAAAGAAATTGAACCCTCTGTTCAAGGTAAGGCACTAATATCACTTCTGCTCTGATTGCTAGTGTTGAAGTTCAGCCACCTAATTAATGCAATATGCAGGTTTCGAACACTGTAGCCCTCCCTTCCCTACCTAGAACCGCAACAAATAAAGTTATGCGTAGAGTTCTGCGACAACAATTTTCAGAGGCCAACAATGGCGTCACATTGTAATTTTTATTTGTCCCTCAATGTATAGTTACTACTCTCCCTCTGTTCTTTAATTAAGAAAATACATGTTTCTTTCGAGTGATAAAATATTAATTACCACCTATTCATTTAGTAATTTTAAAAGCGAATAGAACACTATGAAATATGGATGGACTCGGGTCGGGTGGCCCGACCCGGAACCGACCCGGGACTGGCACTGTTCCGGCCCGGCCCGACCCGGTGGCCCGGTCATTGACCATTTTTTTTATATCTTGTTGGAAAGATCATAACGAGTTCGGGCCAAAACTATTTTTTTTCAATTTTTTTTAAATTTTCGGGTTGGGCTGGGTATTTTGGGCCATTTAGGAAGAGGAAAAAAAAATTGATAATGGGCCCGGCCCGGACCCAGTGGTTACCCGGGCCGGTCCCGGGTCCACCACTCCTGAACCGCCGGCCCGCCCGGGCCTAGGCCCGACCCGGACCCGAGTCCATCCCTACTATGAAATTAATCTAATAGTTTTGTTTTCCTTCCAATTCATTTGGAGGAAGGAACATGAATCTCATTTTATTGTTGTGAAAATTGGAATTCAATTAAAAAAGTAGTAACACTTTAAAAACAATTTATCCCAATGGTCCTGTAGTTGACTTGTCCAATTTTGGCCTCCCAATTTGATCCCCAGTGTAAGAACTTAGGAGTTCAAAATGTCCATGTTAGCTTTATTTTCATACCCGTTTTTTTGCATGACATGTTTGAAACTCCCGTAGTTTCGTCATTTCCTCCGAGAACTGGACCAGAGGCCACTCTAACGGATGTTTTCTGAAAATACGGGAATAGGTAACGCCGGATGTTGGCTGAACTTTCAACACTAATACCGGACCGGGTATTTATTTCTTGCCAATATTGAAACACTTTGTTTTAAAAATATTGTCCCAAATGTTACAAAAAATCTACTCCCTCCATTTCTGAAACAAGTTCCACATTTGACTTCACACATATTAAAAAAATAAATTTGACTTTACTGTGGAGTGCACTGTTTGGCATTGTTTGACCATTGTTTGACATTGTTTTGATGTAGATAATTTGCCAAATAAGGAAATGTTTGAAGGTTGAACTTAATTTTGAATATGCTCGAAAAGAAAAGGTGGAACTTGTTTCAGAAACGGAGGGAGTATTAAATTTCACACATTTTTATGATCTTTCTAATGACATCAATATTAAATATAAAGTTTTTGGAGTTTCAACTGTAGAAAGTTTTCAGACCCAATTTTTTTTTTTGCAATTGAAACTAGTGCAAAAATTGATATCTCATTGTTAACATACCTTTTTTTACATGTTTCAATTATTTTAAAAATGAGATTTTAATTTTAGCACTTGGATCTATTTAAGAAAAATTTTGAAACTAAAACCTCCTATTGTTGAAACTTCATTTTTTACTTTATATATGCAATATTGTGTTCAAATGAAAGATAAAAAACAACATGAACTTTTTTATATTTTTTGTAAAAATTAGACTACAAATAAATACTCCCTCCGTCCCAAAAAATAATTCCCGGTTTGAATTGGCACGTTTATTAAGAAAGTGGAATAAAGTGGAAATGTATGCTTGTAGTTGTGTAAAAAAAGGTAAAATGAATGTGAGACATACAAATTGTCCAAAAAGGGAGTGAGAAGTATTTTTTGGAACAGCCCAAAAAAGAAAGTGAGAAGTCTTTTTTGGGACGAAGGTAGTAAGTTACAACATTTCAAAAAAAAAAATGGAATTTTATATTTTCCTTAACCACTCCATTGTTTTTTCCATTCGGAATTGGTAATTCCAAATCTCGTTTTTTGTACCCTAACGCAGACTCCTATGGTTTTGCATGGGGTGTTGAAAACTCACACTGTTTGGAAATTTTCTCGTTCCACCCTAGGACATGGTTTCGAACTCGCAGGTTTTGGCCCTAAAAAGAATTAACTTTAGAAAAAATTGATTGTAATAATCTCAACTATTAGCGGTCCGCTTATAATAATCTCAACTATCGATTATCTCAGAATAATCCCAACTTTAGTGACTTTCCTCCAATAATGGTCCGACATGACCGACTATAAATAAGTTCCTATAATTTCTAAAGTGGATGACAAGAGATATAACAATCAATCCCCTATAAATAATTCAACTTTTAATTTTTATGCTTTATTTCTGTTTAAAATTCACTGTTATAACAGGTCATATCTGGTCATGGACCATTATTGGCAGAAGGTCACTAAAGTTGGGATTATTCTGAGATAATCGATAGTTGGGATTATTATAAGCGGAATGTCAATAGTTGAGATTATTACAATCAATTATTCCTTAACTTTATTTATTGCTTGTATAAAATAAGCTATAGATAAAATAACCTATCTATAGATAAAATAAGCTATAGATAAAATAACCTAACTTTAAATAATTAACTCACACTGTTTGGGATTTTTTTTGTATAAAATAAGCTATTAAAATTCAACCATGCTTCGTTACCCATCAAGTCGTACACGCCATATTACACACCGGCCGAATTATCCATGCATAGACCATTTTTTTGTATTGCTATTCTCTTCCCAAAAAGAAAAAACCTATCTTTGTGCAGACAATCCGACCTGACGTGTAGTATGCATGTACAAACAACATTTCTCATTAAAATTTGGCACATGTATTCATAATTCTGAACATAGTGATGGATTCTGTTCCGGCCACCCAGCCCGGCCCGCTACTGTGCGGGCCCGGGACCAGCCCGATCTGGTGGTCCGGGACCGAGTGTAGACCCGAACCGGGGGGCAGCGGGAGCGGGTTCGGTTCCGGCAAAACATGACCCGGCCCGGCCGGGTCAGGCCCAGGTCCGGGTCACAACGGCTAGTTATAAAAAAAAATTGTTTTTGGGCCAATAGAGCCGTTGGGGGTGGGCTGGGGACTACCCAAACGACTATATAGCCGTTGGGTGGGCTATACAGACTGAACATATTATTAATTTTCACCATCCATAATTCCATATGAAATACGTTGTTAGTACTTGAGGAGGTGTAAAATTGATGAAGTAGAAGACAAGTCATCAACATATCAGCATAACGGTAGTTGTTACATCACTAACACTTAGAGTTCACACAATAGTCATTCAATTTCCCTTGTAATATCTTCTAAACAAATTCTAGACTTCAAAACCCTTTTAACTCATCAAACTCTGTGTGAGGAGTTAACAGACCATGCATATCTCAGATTAACCAATATATTTGACAGTTGTGATTCCAGAAAGTTTGAAACAACAGTAACTCGGATTATTTTGTTATGATGATCTAGCAGCAGGAAGCATTTCGCGTGCTTCAAGGTCTTGCAGTCTGAGGGTGACTGCCCTCTTGTGGGCTTCCAGACCTTCAACATCAGCCATGGTAGCAACACAAGGGCCTATGTTTCTCAGGCCTTCTTCAGTCAGAGATTGTACAGTGATGTATTTTAGAAATGAGTCTAAACACACCCCACCATACATCCTTGCATAGCCATAAGTTGGAAGGACGTGATTTGTTCCGCTGGCATAATCGCCCACACTCTCGGGTGTCCACTGCCCCAAAAATACAGAGCCTGCTCATGCAATGTGACTTGGTGCTCTTAGCTAAATAAAATGATTTAATTTGACATTGAGGATGACAACACCAACAACAATATCCAAGCCTTAGTCCCAAAAGGTTTTGCGGTCGGCTAACATGAATGAATCAATACAAGATATCGGAGCCAAAAGGAAAAGAAAGATAATAAAAAAATAAAAACAGATCATATAAAAGGAGATGGAAACTAATAATCCCACCTAGCTCTAAATTAGGAATAATCTCATATTTGCACTCCATCTTCTTTTATCGATCTCTGACATGTTGATGACTTGCTATTATGGATTATTTTCTTTTCTTTGAAGATTATTAAACCATAAATCCCACCCGTTACAAATCTTCTCAAAATGATCCCACATACGGAGTATCATTTTTTCTCCCTAAAAGTTCTCTTTATTTTTATCCTCTTGACTCTTTTATTCCCTTCTTTTGTCTTCTTATTTTTATTCTTTTTCCATGTTTATGTATTCCCTTTTTCCTTCTTCCAGTTTATTATTTGATTTTCATTTGTATGTATTTTTTGAGATTAGTTCCCTTCTTATAAAAGATCTTTTTCTCACCCTTCTAATTTTTTACTTTACTTTCTTTTTTCTCATTTCCACTTATTTTTTCGTTTTTATTTTTCTTACCTTAATTCCACCACTAATATATTTTTCTTATTTCTGCATCACCATATTTTTCTAAATGAGTCCATCATTTAGATAATAAATAATAGGTGGTGGAATTAAGGTCAGAAAAATATAGGGAAAAAAAGAACAAAAAGTGGAAGTAAAAAGAAAGTAAAATAAAAAATTAGTAAGGTGAGAAAAAGATCTTTTATCAGAGAACTAATCTGAAAAAATACATAAAAATGAAAATCAAGTAATAAACGGGAAGAAGGAAATGAAGAGCATTAGTTTGAATTCATCTCAAATTATTCTCGTGGACACTATTGCTAGTTCGGATTATTTTTATGAACACTCTCTAGAGATCTTTATATAATATAAAAGAATTGGGTGGACAATTTGATTTCTCCAATTATTCCCGCATATTCCTGCATTGAATCATTCTTCAAGTCATAACATTAAATTAAGTTATTTATTATATATGGTAGACAATTCATACTAAAGGAGATGTTTGAATGTGAGATGCTTGACCAATGCATGAGACTCAAATGATCGAGGTACAATAACTTTTTTATTAAAATTGAGCTACAATGACTTACTATATCAATTTTATAATAATATAATCAAAACAGGCATACAATTCAATCGTCCACTACAAGACAATTGACTTTTTGCGATGAACAATTTTTGACCAACGTTAAATTTACTTGAATTATAATGAAGATATGCATTTTATGTACCATATATATTGTCGTACCACATGTCTGCGATCACAAGGGTGAATACACATAAAATTTGAACAAATTAAGGAATCCATTATCGACGTCCATAATTACTTGAATCCAATTACAATTCTAGAAAGTTATTCAAATTTGTAATTACTACCACATGTCCTTACAATTTATAGATTCAATGGATATGAAAAAGTAGCCCAAATTTACAAAAATTAAGTGGATAAAAATGTAGATAAAAAATAAAATAGAAAAGTAAAAAATTAGTTTCTTCAATTTAAAAAAAAACATATTTTTTAGTCTAAAAAGAATTATTTCTCTTATAAAATAAAACTCATTGAGTAACAAATTTATATTAAAAAAATACTAGGGTGAGCACATCGGTTACAATTCGGTTTTAATATCAATTCAATTGGGTTTGAAACAGATTGGAATCATACTATGTTTTGGTTTAGTTCGATTAATTCAATTCGTTTCGGTTTGAATTTGTTATGTTTAAAAAAAATATTAAGAATCTATTGACTATTTGATGAGTTCAGCTCGACCTTATTCGATTTCTCACGGTCTAAATTTGTTTTAGTTTGATTTAATTTGATTTCAAAGATATACCACTAAATTCAAACGAAATTGCGTATGATTTGATTTCGGTTCAATTTAGTACAATTTGGTTTACTCAAACCGAACCGCTTTGGTGATCCCCTAAAAAACACCCATGAAAGTTCATTCTCTCATAAGTGGCTGGCATCCATGGAAGTCAAGTGAAGAAGTAACATATATAATCAGTTAAAACTGCTGAAATTATGAAATTCTGACTAAACTGATTGAATTTTCTTATTCTGCTAAATTATAGAAAAACTATACTCCGTATTTAAAATATATTTAATTAATGAAATGAAAAATTAGATGAAAATTAATGTAAATTTTTCTTGACCTTTTTCTTTATATATCCAATTTTTATCAACTTTGAGTTTTTTTGTAACTTTACAAGACTTTTAATGTAATTTTTGAATATGTAAATTTAATTTACTAAATTTTTTATTATTATTAACAAGGATCACTTAAGTTTATGACATGTCAAATACCGTAAACTCATCTGGGACCATTACCCGGGCCAGAGGTAGTATACAATATTCATTCAATCTCTTTTTTACTTAAGTAATGTGAGTCAATTTTTCCCGTGCAACGCACGGGTTCATTGTCTAGTTATTATTGTAGAACACTAGAATCCATATAAGTAGGGATAATTTTTATGAACTAAGCCTATTATTTTCCTCGCCTTCGCATCACAATTCTCACTCCTTCACGTCAAGCATGGCATGATATTGCGGGAAGGAGGAACAATTGTTATTAAAAAATCACCCCTCTCCAAAATCCCCCAACCACATAAGGTAAGAATAAAAACAGAAATTGTCAAGGAGCACCATAATGGCAAATGCAGTGCAGGAGAAAAAGCAAATAACAGAGCACACTGGGACTGAAATTAAAGAGACCGGGAAACAAGTGCACTGGCAGACAACAAATACCTTATGCAATCAGTGTATGCAGCACAAACAATTGAAATTAGAAACCGATGTATATAAAAATAAATGTAAAGGAAACACCAAAAGATGGATCATATTCCTTGTTTCCATCAAAACCCACAAGACTTTTATCAGCAAAAAAATACAATATACCTGCATTCTCAATGAAATTCTCCCACTTCGCAGCATCTTTTACATTTATGATTAAATGTTCGGGTGCATACATGTTTGAAAAAGAAATCGCCTGTTCCAATATGGAATTTAGAGTCAGCAAACACAAACAATGATACAGCACAATATTTCAAGTCATTAATTAAAGGTATCAAAGAAAACAAAATTACTAAAGGTAGCTGTTGAGATATAATAGCTCGACCTACCACTGTACAGGAGCCCGTGGCATTATTTGGTACGGAGCCCAATCAGTGAGGCCCGTTTCGGCCCATTTTTGGCCATCCGGCTCACCTTCACCCAACGGGCCCATCTGGCCGCTTGGCCCATTAGGGTGGAGCACCCCTCCCCCTTTCCTCTATAAATAGGAGGACTCCCCTCCTTATTAAGGATCCATCTCTCTTCCTCCTCCCTCTCTATAGTTAGCTTGAATACTCCATGAATGGGGTTTGTACAGTAAAGGTGATGAGGGCATTAATAAAATGAGCGGGCTTGGACATTAGCCGAAACAGTCCCGTGGTTTTCTCCCTTTCCGGGTTTCCACGTAAAATCGAGTGTCCATACCAAATTATATCTATATTTATTATATCGTGTTGGATTAAACTCAACACTTTGGACATTAACCGAAACAGTCCCGTGGTTTTCTCCCTTTCCGGGTTTCCACGTAAAATCGAGTGTTCATACCAAATTATATCTATATTTATTATATCGTGTTGGATTAAACTCAACAGTAGCAAAGAAGCTGTAAAGCACATCTTTATGCAACCAAGCAAAGGGTAGAAAATGCACCTCAATCATATCATGTGCAAATACAGTAAAACTATGATCAAGAGCCTTTGATGCAAATTCTCCCCTCGGAAGACTTTGACACTGCCGGTTCAGTTCCTCGTGTATAGCTGTTAGATTTACATCATCCCCAACAATTACAAGAACTACCTGGCTATCCGGGCCATGTTCTGCCTGTAAGTTGGAAGGTGAAGTGGTAATTCATATGATCAACTGAGTAGGTAAAATTTGATTCCTACACAACTAATGTCAACAAAGAGAAGGCAAAGAGCTGGTACTATTCCACTAATATTTCTAAACAATGTTTGAAACACAAAAGTAAAAAGAAAGTAAAGACAGGAAAAGTATTGGAAATGGAGAATTCCAGGCCCAGATCCTTCTTTCTTGCATGCTGGCATTATATGAAATTACTTTACCGGTTTTTACTATGGATAAGGAATGAACCTGTTGTTTATGCAAAAACAATGTTCTTCATAGAATTGGGAAAAAAATACTTGCACTCTCGCCTATCTATCACCCATATCCCACTTAACCAGCCACCAAAAATAGAAAACAAACACTTCCTGAACATGTGATTTAAAAAGAGAAACAAATCAGAAGTTCCTAACTTAATTTTCAAACATTTATTCCGTTGCAACATCTACAAATTCAGTGTAACAAATGAATCATCACACCAACATTTACTCAGAAGTTAAAACTAAAATGGAAAATGGAATTGAACCAGCAGTGTATACCTGAGAAAGTAAGTCCGCTGCAATATGAACAGGACTAGCATCCTTGTCAGCTATAACAAGAACTTCTGATGGTCCAGCAGGCATATCAATTGAAACCATAGCCTCACTATTCTGTCCAAAAAAAACTACTTTCGTTAAACAGATAAAAGTTAAAATTTATACACCAAAGCAAAATAACCATTACAACGTCAGATGAAAATAAAGATTAGCAAGCTTTTGATGTCTTTAATGAATATCTGAAGAATTAAAAATCTGCATAGAAATAAAGATTAGCGACCTTTTGATGTCATTGTATAATGAATACCTGAAGGATCATTTTTGCAGCAGTCACATACTGATTTCCTGGACCATATATCTTTTCAACCTGTCATGTCACATTCTATGTATAGTACATGGACCAGATATTGAAAATAAAAAAACGGACACAACACATGAGAAAACATTTTTTGTTTAAATGTAGGCATAAGACATTGGATAAAACGATTAGGTGTTAAAAAATACATATATGGGCATATACACAAATATTCTTTCTGTATAAATATGGACAATTATTAGTAATTTACAAGTTACTCCATACAAAATTAATATGGAAATGTAAATTTTGAATAAAGAATAAAATTTTATAAAAGGATAGACTTACACATAGCATAAGCACTTAAGCAGCGTTAAATCATTGTTTCTTCCAAGGAACTGGATCACAAGTTTAAAAATGTAACAAGTTTTAGTGAGAAACAAGATTATTTTAGGAAGTAAACTTTAAAATTGTTCATTTATTTACTAAAACGGTCTCAAAACATTTATTTACAGAAATGCCCAAACGTTTTGATAAGGTTTCTGTGAATTTTCTATAAAAAGAACATTTATAAGACACGAAATTGGTTCCTCTTGATTTTTTTTGTGAATTATAGGTTACAACTAAAATTTCCATGGTCCTTATTGAAAAGGGGGGATACACAGTAGCATCAAATGTTTTAGGTGCATATTACATGCCCTTGGACACACGATATGGTCAGAAAACTCATACATGTAGTGATTTTATTACACATACATCACCAAAGAACAGGCATAGGCACTCAGAAAAACTCAAGAACGTTATGGAACCAACATACTAGAAGTCCTTCCTGCGTCAATTATGTAGACTGTAGAGAACATCTAAGCATATCCAAAAGTTTAACTCTAAACAGAAAACACGAGTAGCTTCTTTAACAGAACTACAAAAGTACCACAAGATAAAGTCATCATGTTGAGCTAGCTACCTTGGGACAAGATTCGGTCCCCCATGCCATTGCAGAAATGGCCTGCAAAAAGGACAGCACAATAAAGGATGTCACTATCATAGAAACCTTAAGAATCTTGTACCAAGTGTGACTATGACTCGAACCTGAGCCCCTCCAGCTTTAAGAATGTGAGTGACACCAGATTTCTTGGCACAATAAAGGACTTCCTAAAAAGCCATCAGTCAGTTTCCCTGAGAAACTTTTTTGACATATGATTAGAACAAAAGTACCGTGAATCCATACCTTGCAAATGCTACCATCCCGAGTTGGTGGAGTTGCAAGTACAACAGTTTTGCACCCAGCAATTTGGGCAGGCTGGTGATCCAAAGGAAAAATAAACAGTCAACATTAAGTGGAAAATAATCATCAATTAAAAGCCAAAGTGGAATACATCTAACTATTAACTGAATCAGTAAGCAAAACCATCATACAACTGCAAGCATCAGGGCAGTTGAAGGTAAAACAGCAGTTCCACCTGGAACATAAAGACCTACAGAAGCAATGCTCCTTGCTACACGTTTGCATGTGACACCCTGTAGACATGGAAATTCAAGAGTTCATAATAATTTACTACAAAATAAGATTATATACTCATACATAACCATTGCATACGGGCATGCTTTCAACAGTTCTCTCAGCAGGTTTTTGGGCAGCATGAAAGGCATATATATTGTCATAAGCTATATCAAATGCCTCACGAACATCTGTCCGAAGCTGAAACAAGAAAAAACGGTGTCAATTAGCATACCTTGAAGTGTTAAGCCGATGTTGTAAGTTCATTGATTTAGACATAGCGAGAACAAATATCAAACGAGATCCAATACCCAAATTATTTTCTAGAACCATATAAGCAAAAGAATGGCATTTAAAATTTATATGAGCATTGGAAGTGGATACCTCGGGGTCAGGAAGTTCATTTACATGTTCAACAATCTTGTCCACTTCAGCCTTGTCATATTGGATGGTATAGCTGTCAAAAAGTATAAAAATATATAAAATTATAAATACAATACCACATAAATACTGTCTGTCTTGACATCAACTTCTTTAGTTCTCTTATGCACTTTAATTCTTTATGTTGATATCTAAAGAACTGTAGAACCTACAAACTTAAAAATAATCCTAACTAATGTACTCAGAACATGTAAATATCACTACAAGTCTGCAAAAATAGCAAAATCAAACCACCATGAACCTAAATTCTTCATTGTATGTATCAAGGCATTTTTCATTAATAAAATTATACAATAAAATTCTAAAAAAAATTATTCCCCCCAGCTACATAGTTAGTTCAACTTGTTGACTGTGAGAAGATTAATTGTGTTAAATGGTGTGAATCATCATAAATGGTGTGAATGAAAGTACAAAATGCGCTAATATATACATAGTTATACATATTAATTAATCTATGTTTCAGACATTGGATATTTATCTTCAGTTTGATGGGATTAGCATCTAAGCCCATAACAGTAGAGTCAGGTTAGTGTTGGCATTCAACACAACTAAGTTTCTTCATTTGAAATTTATACAACAACAACAACAACAACATCCACGCCTTAATCCCAAAAGAATTTGGAGTCGGCTAACATGAATCGATCTATGATATCGATGACATTCATTTGAAATTTATCTAGAATAAAAATTCAAAGTGCATTGGGCTTGATCATTTTATTCGAAAATGTAAGGCACTAATACATATAGAGCAGATCCATTCAACTCATCCAACACAGAAGTAATAATAATTTGAAATCCAACTTCTCCAATGACATATGAGATAAACACATTACACATGCAAACTGGCACTCACTCTTTTACGGCAGCATCCCCTCTACTACGAACATCATTAACAATGGGCTGGACCTAAAAATTGTTAATTAAATAATCATGATGAGATTAAGAAATCAGTTTAAGGGTCTGTAAATGTGGTGTGTACAAACCCACACAATACAGATGGTGTCAAAATTTAGCAATTAAGCAAATAAGATACACAGTTACACACAAGGTTGAAAATTGAAGAGAAATCAATACGAGGACGAGTTTTTAGTCTATCAGCCTCAGACTGAGATAGCTCTGACAGCCTATAAGACTTCATTGCAGACCAGATTATCTTACAAAATGACCCTGCACAAACAATCGTATCAGGGTAAAAACTCAGGGGGGAAATGAATGAATAAAAGGCCATTTTAGTATACAGCACATAAACATAAGTAGAAAAGCAAGGCAAATGAAAAACAGGTAAATAAAATAATAGCTCTGCCTTTTTACTGCCTGTAACATGAATTACAAGCAATTTGGACTTGCACTATGGAGCAACAAACAAAAAAAACAGAGACGTATTTCACATCTCAACTCGTGACATAAAACAACACAACTAAAACACATAGACAAACAACTGAATTTTCTTCACAAAGTGATTGGTGGGGAAAAATCAGCACAGTTTACTAAAAGCGGATGGTAAATTCAGTATACCTGCTTGCATATGAGAATTCTTTCGACCAGTAATTGTACCGTGGGTATATCTATAGGTCCCATTGTATGAAAGAACTCTACAATCCATTCCACTCCTAGTATCATTAAAAGATATATTAAAATATTGAAATAATTTATAGAGCACTTTTTAATAAAAACTGTCAATAACCCGAAACATTTGTTTTCTTCTTTTAAGAGAAAAACATATCATCATTTTCTACAAATCTTCTGTTAAGGACATGTTATCTAGGAATAAATTTTGCTGGGTCTATTTACGTCTTGCTTGGTTTTAGCTGTAATATTGTGTTGCAAGTCTCCTTTGTGTTCTGACCCATTTAAGTCTAGCCTTGTTTGGCCTATTTCAGTTTGTTCTGAACAAATCTGGTCAGAGATGAAATAAATCCAGGATAACACGTCCTAATAGTCACACCCATAAGCACTTGAGGTTGTACAAGTTTTGTTTCAAGTGATAAGAGGGGCATCTAGGGCAGCTGGAAAAGTGAAAAATCAAAACCAAGCTTAAGAACAACAAAGATGGCAGCTCCACTGGGCCTTTGCAACTTGAGAGGCCTTTATATATATACATATAATTGCAAATATAAAACATATATCACAATATTAAGAACTTCTGTGAACTTAAAAGTATTCGTAAACTGAATAGGGAACAAATAACAAAAATAGAGGGTATTAATTAATTGAAAAAAGTGTCCAACTTTTAATTAAAACGATCCAGTTATCAATTCATTAATAAACACTCACCTTCAGGTGATAGGTCTTTTACAGTTTTACTCTTTAGGATGAACCATACAACTTGGCCACAATTTTTTGTTATCTATACGTCAATAAAATTCCTACACGCATCACATATGAATGAAAATTACAAGCTTTAATAATTCGGACATATATTATCGTCTCACTCGAGCATTCTATCAAACAGTTTGCTTGCATAGCATGCGACCATTAGAAATTCCACATGCAGATAATCCAAAAGTACATATTAAATCAATGCCAAATACAAAATCCAATTAATTTATGGGAAAAGGGGACAAAAAGGCATAACAAACAAAACAAGATTGCTGTAGCTGAGGAGAAAAGAACCGAGGAGAAGATGATGTGGGGAGGAGGAAAAGAAGATAATGGAGAGAGGGTAGATAAATACCTGGCCTGAAAGAGCACAGAGAAGAGAACTGAAGTGAACAGGAGTGGGAGAATGCAAGAGGGAGTGGGAGTGGGGAGAATGCAAGAAGGGGAAATGAGTTTTTTTCCTTCATACGAGTAATAGGTAATACTCCCTCCTTCCGGTTGTCATTTCTATTATTTCTATTTATTTAAAGTAAAAAATAAGTGGTTAAAATTAATTCTTTCTTTCTCTGCACAAATTTCAACTACACAGTTTTTACTTTATTAATCCACGTGAAAATCAAGTTTGGTCAACCTTTTCGGGAGGAGTATCAATTAAATACTCCCAAATCTATTTTTAATTCCAAAATTTTATCATTTTCCTTTTTAATTATAACCGGATATTTTTGCAATTATTCACAAATCAGATGTCATTTACTCCTCCATTTTGCATTTGTGTTTCCCAGCTCAATCCCCGGGGACTATATCTTCGAACCATTTTGATGCGTCCCTTTAAGAAATCAATTCTTCAACAACTAAATCCACATACTTTTCATGGAATTAACTCGAGACTTGCCTGGAAAATAGATGATGAAAGAGATGATTAGCTTGTGTCGTTCAAGAAGAAGAGTAGCCGTCTGAGAAGAGGGGGTTGAGGAAGTGGATTCTCTAGGGTCAACTTGTTTTTGAGACTTCCACTTCTTTTTTTCATTTTCTTTCCTCTTAATTATGTCAGCAACTTTAATTTAAATGTAAATTTAAATATTGAGAATTCCAAAATGAATTAATTGAGATGAAAATTTGATTAAAAATAATTCTTTCTTTCATTAATTGTAGTTTAATTTTAATTAGCTTGAATGCCTACCAACTGTTTGAAAATTTTACAAAGTGAAAGTCCACTCCTCTTTTGATAAAATATTAAAATATCTTATTGTTTGTTGCATTTGTATATAATATTAACATATCTTTGATTTGTTCTACATAATAGTTTTGTTTTGAATATATTTTCTACGTTTTTTGTAATTATGTACTTTTAACACGTTTAGATATCAATGCATATTTCAATAGAGTAGTTTTGATACTCGATGGAAATGTCATGATGCTCAATTAACAGAAGTCTCAATTTTCAACTAAAACTACAATTAGGATTTCAAATGAATTTTTTAATTTTTCGATGCTCATTTCGTAAATTTTCTATGTTCATTTGGTATTAGTGTAATACTCATTTTAAAATGAGCATTGCGTCATACATTTTAAAATGTCATATCCATGCATGTTGGTGTAATGCTTGTTTTATTTTTTCAATGCTCGTTCATAGGTTATCTATTCTCATATAATGTTTGAGCATACTACAGATTTTAATTGAGTTTTTTGAATTTTTTTATACTCATTTTGAAAGTATGTTTGTTCATTTGATATTGGTGTAATACTCATTTTGTAAGTTATGTATGCTTATTTGGTATTGATGTTGTTGGGTTAATGGCCCAACAGGGGTCTAGTCATTAACCCTTCAAGGCCCACCAGACATTCGTCCCCTAAAGCCCAAGCCATCTGGGACTGCTACCCTGGAGACAGCCCAAGGCAGAGAAGAAGTTCGTCCCCGCTAGGGACGCTCGACCCCAGGACGCCTGTACAGGGGGAACAAGTAGCCGCATCCTGAGCACAACTATTGGGGGACGTACGTCGAAGGGTAACGAGATGGCACATCAGCCCTAAAAGGCGTCACAGGATACCAAGTTGTCAGTTCTTGGGGACGCCCGTCGCCATCCACGGGCGGGAAACCTAGATTCTGGCGGGAAGCGCATTTAATTCAGAAGATTTGATGGTTGGGACCCTAGCCACCCACAGCTCGCCACATCAGCGTATCTAACTACCCATTGGCGGTATAAGTGGTAATATTTATTTCATTGAAAACGGTTGGCAACTTAGCATTCTAGCATTCATACCAGCTCGTAGCATAGTAGTTGTACGAACGGCCTCACGCCTTGTAACGATTGTGTTATATTAAGACTTCTTATTGGGCTTACTCTTGCTTGTTTCATCATCTAATCACCAAAACATCCACTTGAAATCATTGGGTTACGTGTTGGGCCTACGGATTGAAGGAATAAACCTCAACATATGTTATGCTCATTTTTAAAATGTTATATCAATGCATATTTCAAAAGTATCATATTAAATTAGATTCGCACATTGAAATTCATAAGATTTGAGTATAGATATAATTTACGGAGTAACAAGTTTTTATGAAATAAAATAAGAAAAAGAAAGTGAAATAGAATATATGAAGCAGTGATCATCTTGCTCATTGTTAGGCTCCTAATACTCAACAAAATAAGTTTGATGCTCACTAAAATTGGATTAATGCTCATTTACCGGAAGCCGCAAATGTCATTTAAATTACCAAAATGCCACCGAGCAGGGTAAAGCTTAGCATTAGAGTAAAGTCGTGGTGCTCCTAGTTTAGCCGCAGAGCTTAGCATTATATTGGCTGTGTCCTTCACTATTGTGGCAATTATATGCTAACGCTCATAGCAGCGTAGAAGTGATATTTTCCCTAGCTTTCGTCTAGGGTTTTGTCTTTCCAACAGGCGGTTTGCACCGTTTCTTGTTCCGCGAATGATTGGGAACGACAGTGGGAGGGTGGTCGTGTAACACCGACCCCGAGCATATTTACTTTTAGTAAATTATGTAATGAACCTTGAAAGATGATTTGTGAATTTGCGTAATTGTAAATTTTTATTATTTCTTTTACGTGAATAGTAAATTGCATGTGGGACCCACAGCGGGAACGGGGACCGCCCGATAATTCCCGAACCACATATTATATTCATCTTGGTCTAAGATGACATTTATATGGTTGTGGATATTTTATTTGGGCCATAGGAAGGGCACGGAGTTGACCGGTGGTCAAACGAGGCCCAATTACCGGTATTGGTAATTTAACGGATAACAGCCCGAAATGAGTTTCGGAGACTCCTAAATTAATGTTGGGGAAAGTACATCTATTCTAAATGCCCATAATTATTAGTAACACGTGATATATTTTATTTAGCCCGATAAAATAAAATATAATTAAAACGGGCCGAGAAATACAACTTTCGGGACCAATTGTACACACCGGGACGTAATGGGATGACCTCCCACATGAGTGGGGGCCATCCCACGTTTTTGTGTGCTCCAATTGACAGAAGGGGAGCTGAAGTGAGACAAAAGGGAATGGGTTGGGCGGACATAAGCATGAGGGAGTGATTGGAGACAACCCACACCCCTCCTTTGACTTATACTCCCATTATTTCCCCATGGATTGAGAAGAGCAATCCTATCCTTTCCGTCCTAGCCATTCGACCAAAGCAAGGGGGAGAGAAGCTCTAGAGGAAGCTTTCACACGGCCCAAGCTTGAGGGAAGCAGCAGCAACAAACAATCCTAGGAGAAAACTAGTTAGAAGAAGGTAAGAACTCATTTATCTTCTTTAACTAGTTACTTTGTGTATGATTTTTTTGGGGATCATATGATGAGTTAAACATGATGTTCTACACGTTTAAAAGTGTAGAATTTTGATATAAAGTGGTGATATTTAACTTAGAAGAGTTCGTGAATCGATAGGAGTCGAAATCGCCGGAAACCGCCACTTTAAGGGAGCTGCCCGTTTCTGCAGAACACGAAAGCCGCCCGGCTTTCGTGAAAGCCGTCCGGCTTTTGCCCAGGCAGTCCAGTTTTTGCCTTTCATCGGTTTAAAACGAGGATTTATCGGGGAGCTCAACGAAGGCAACTATTTCAGCACATCATAAGGTGAGGATGGCTGACTACATTGCTTATAATTAGTGAGTTAATTTCACGAGATTACCGAAGGTAATTAAATGTGTTTTTATGGATTATTAAGGATTAATAATGCCTAAAAATGAAAAGACTAAATGTCTAAAGAAAAAGGGAGCATGATATACAAATTTAAGAGTAAATTGTGTATGTTCATGTGTTATGAGTATGTTGCCTTAAAAGTGGAATTTATTATGAAACATATGTTGAAATATACTTTTTTTCATATTAGAATATATGAGTGATTAAAAGTGATATTTTGAATATTGAGATAAATGATATTTTCAAAGGAAAATCAGTTGGAATTGTCTATATGACTACGAGTTGAGAACTTGGTTTGTTGATATTAATTTGACTAGTATTAAGATACTAGTTGGACATTAAAATGAAATGTTGTTAAGATTGATCCTAAGGTTGGATTGTGAAATGTTATGCCTTAAGTAGTCTTAAGAGATGCTTTAAGGTAGGAAAGTATGAACTTTAAGTTATACTAGGGGTAGGCCTTAGGGGATACCCAAGATAGTGTGAATATTAAATTGATCCTAAGTATAGGATTGGCCTACGGGCGTGATCGGTAATTCTTGTGGATAGCCGGTTGAATTATGGAAATAGTAAGGACCATGGCCCTTCCCGACTCTAGAGAGCGGGGTTGGATAGCATGGACTTACATCGTGATCACGGGTTAGGGTGGAATCCGAATCGGAGACCTAACTAGGTTCCGGTAGCGGTAACACATAAGATAGGACCCCGAAGGGCCTTACCTTCCTACGGGATGATGGGTACGAGTCCAGGGGCGGGATGTTGGAGTCCGAACCGGGAGCTTCATGAGGTCTCGGACAGCGGTAGCAAGTCCCGTAGAAATAATAGGACCCAAGGGTTGGGTTGTGCAAATGATAAATGAAAAAGGATATATAAGAAGGGCCATGTGCCGACAAATAAATAAATTTACTTATTATAAAGATAATAAGTGGGAAATATAAATTATTATTTATATTATGATATCACCCTATTTTGAGGGTCTTGGAAATTAAAACGTTGATTATACTTAGTATAGTTGCTATTGTACTTGTCAAATATTTCCAAGTACTGACCTCCCCTTCACGGGGGAGGCCACCTCACAGTTTCAGGTAGAACTTGAAGTTGCTACCATTGCCCGTTGCTTCGGGAGGCTCAAGGGAGGAAGACGTGGTTCGTGCTTCTTCCGTTCTGTTTCAAAAACAATTAAGTTAATGCTCATGGATACTATTTTCTTAATAATTACTTTGGGGGCTTGTATGCCTAGTTATGCCAAGTGTGGCTTGAACAATTGTATTAATGCTTCCGCTGTTTTAAATGCATGTTTTACATTATGTTTGTTTATGGATGTACTATGTGTGAATGATATTCATGACGCCTTGTATAGTATGGATGAGTTGGACTGCGGTCGACTATTCGTACTGTACGGCGGGTTGTTGACGTGTCCGGCTAGGTCCGAGGCGTGACAGGTCGTTACCACGCTCTGCCTCTCCTTGGTTTGCTTCTCTATGGTTCATGTTTCTGGATGTGCTGCTATGGATTGAATCTGGAGGTTTCTGATTGATACCTTCTATTGGAAAATCATCTAGCAATTTCTAGATCGAGTTCTGAGCAACAGAGAAGACAGGTTGGCGGTCCACCCCCCTCCTGAACTGCCGCCCTGGAGCGAGCGTGGTGCTAGGGTTTGGAAGATGATACTTCAAGAATACCAGCAGGAAGAAGCTTGGAGTATTCGCCTATTTTTTAAGGTTTCACTTTGAACTCGTGTAAATTTTGATCCAATCATATCTTGCTCTATTTTATTCCGTTGAAAGCGTTTAATATCTCGTTGGAAAGATATTATCGAGTTCTAAAACTTGTCTTCAGGCGCAAGTTTCAAAATATTAAGGGATGATTGCATAATTACTAAAACAACACTGTATTTACGCTAAAAGTGCTATATTTACGTTGAAAACACTAAATCACATAGATAAGACTAAGTATTTGTGACACTCATATCTTGCTGTGTGTTCTTCCGTTTAGAGCGTATTATATCTCGTTGGAAAGATAATTTGGATTTCTAAAGCTATTGTTCCAACTTCATTTACAATGTATTAATTAAAAGTTACAGATTAACCATAAATTCACAAATATTTCTGATTTCACTCCGAACTCGTGTAAAATTTGTTCCGATCGTATCTTGCTCTTTTGTGTTCTGTTGAAAGCGTTTAATATCTCGCTGGAAAGATCTTATCATTTTCTAAAACTTTTCTTCAGGCGCCGGTTTCGAAATATCAAGGGATGATTGCCTAATTACTAAACAAGACTGTATTTACGCTAAAAATGCTATATTTACGTTGAAACGCTAAATTACAGAGATAAGAGTAAGTATTTGTGACACTCATAACTTGACGTGTGTTCTTCCATTTAGAGCGTATTATATCTCGTTGGAAAGATAATTTGGAGTTCTAAAGCTATTGTTCCAACTTCTTTTACAATGCATTAACTAAAAGTTACAGATTAACCATAAATTCAAAAATATTTGTGATTTCACTCCGAACTCGTGTAAATTGTTTTCCGATCTTATATTCCTCTATTTTGTTCCCTTGAAAGCATTTAATATCTCGTTAGAAAGATCTTATCGAGTTCTAAAACTTTTCTTCATGCACCGGTTTCAAAATATCAAGGGATGATTGCATAATTACTAAAACAAGATTGTATTTACGCTAAAAGTGCTATATTTACGCTGAAAACGCTAAATCACATAGATAAGGCTAAGTACTTGTGACACTCATATCTTGCTGTGTGTTCATCCGTTTAGAGCGTATTATACCTCGTTGGAAAGATAATTTGGAGTTCTAAAGATATTGTTCCATTTTCATTTACAATGCATTAATTTAAAGTTACAGATTAACCATAAATTCACAAATACTTCTGATTTCACTCTGAACTCGTGTAAAATTTGATCCGGACATATCTTGCTCTATTTTGTTCCGTTGAAAGCGTCAAAAATCTCGTTTGAAAGATCTTATTGAGTTCTAAAACTTGTATTCAGACGCTGGTTTTGAAATAACAAGGGGTGATTGCCTAATTACTAAAACAAGACTGTATTTACGCTAAAAGTGCTATAATTATGGTGAAAACGCTAAATCACATAGATAAGGCTAAGTATTTGTGACACTCATATCTTGTTGTGTGTTCTTTCATTTAGAGCGTATTATATCTCATTGGAAAGATAATTTTGAGTTCTAAACCTTTTGTTCCAACTTCATTTACAATGCTATAATTAAAAGTTACAGATTAACCATAAATTCACAAATATTTTTTATTTAACTCCGAACTCATGTAAAATTTGATCCGATCATATCATACACTATTTTGTTCCGTTGATAGCGTTTAATATCTAGTTCGAAAGATCATATCGAGTTCTAAAACTTGTCTTCAGGCGTCGGTTTCGAAATATCAAGGGATGATTGCCTAATTTCTAAAAAAAGACTGTATTTACGCTAAAAGTGCTATATTTACGCTGAAAACGCTAAATTACAGAGATAAGGCTATATATATGTGACACTCATATCTTGCTGTGTGTTCTTCCATTTAGAGCGTATTATATCTCGTTGGAAAGATAATTTGGAGTTCTAAAGCTATTGTTCCAACTTCATTTACAATGCATTAATTAAAAGTTACAGATTAACCATAAATTCACAAATATTTCTGATTTCACTTCGAACTCGTGTAAAATGTGATCCGATCATATCTTGCTCTATTTTGTTCCGTTGAAAGCGTTTAATATCTCGTTGGAAAGATATTATCATGTTCTAAAACTCACCTTCAGGCGCCGGTTTCGAAATATCAAGGGATGATTGCCTAATTTCTGAAACAAGACTATATTTACGCTAAAAATGCTATATTTACGCTGAAAACGCTAAATCACAGAAATAATGCTAAGTATATGTGACACTCATATCTTGCTTTGTGTTCTTCCGTTTAGAGTGTATTATATCTTGTTGGAAAGGTAACTTGGAGTTCTAAATCTATTGTTCCAACTTCATTTACAATGCATTAATTAACAGTTACAGATTAACCATAAATTCACAAATATTTCTGATTTCACTCTGAACTCGTGTAAACATTGATCCTATAATATCTTTCTCTATTTTGTTCCGTTGAAAGCGTTTAATATCTCGTTGGAAAGATCTTATCATGTTTTAAAACTTGTATTCAGGCGCCGGTTTGAAAATATCAAGGGATGATTGCCTAATTACTAAAACAAGACTGTATTTACGCTAAAAGTACTATATTTTTGCTAAACACGCTAAATCACAGAGATAATGCTAAGTATTTGTGACACTCATATCTTATTGTGTGTTCTTATTCAGAGCGTATTATATCTCGTTGGAAAGATAATTTGGAGTTCTGAAGCTATTGTTCCAACTTCATTTACAATGCATTAATTAAAAGTTACAAGTTAACCATATATTCACAAATATTTCTGATTTCACTCTGAACTCGTATAAAATTTGATCCGATCATATCTTACTCTATTTTGTTCTGTTGAAAGCGTTTAATATCTCGTTGGAAAGAGCTTTTCGAGTTCTAAAACTTGTCTTCAGGCACAGGTTTCAAAATATCAAGGTTTCCATTTGATCATTTGGCTTCTTTCAAGCAGGTTTTTTAATTGGAAAAAATAACTGAGCATCAGAAATTTTGACAAAATATTCAACGTCAATTACAAGTAAACAATTATTTTTGGGACTTTTTTTTTCTTCTTCAAATAATCCAAAGTATCAATTTTCTCAAAATAATGCCAACTACTGCAAAATATTCTCAAAATACTCCAGTGACATATAACCCGTAAATTGCTTATAATATTTACAAGCCAGCGGAGCATTTTGAATTTTTCTTTCAATAGTTGAAATTATTTTGAGATAATTGATAATTTGGATTATTTCAAGCGGATCATCAATAGTTAGGATTATCCTTGTCCATTTTCCCTTAATATTATTATTGTTATTGTTTTTAATTCTTTTGGCTAGACATAGAGAACTAGTGGATAGGTACGTATCTAGGGTTTCCTATATTACGTAAGTTTGAGTTCGGTGTCTTTGTCCGGCTTTTGGAGCAATTGGCGGTTTGTAAGTGGTCTTGCGTGGTATGGAGCAGCGCACAAGGTCTGGGCGCACAACCTTTCCGGCGAGAAGAAAGGTGCAAGAAAAGGCAGAGTAGAAGGCACATGAATGGAGTTCCAACAAGGTTCTTCAAACGATGATTCAAGCGGGACGATGAAGGCTATGCACGAGTAGTGTGAGATCGAGCAATTGGCTAACGAGTATGGTCGAATGGAGATGGAGGAAGATGAGGTGTTGATGGTCCATCAACCTCCCGAACCGCCGCCTTGGAATTCGAAGCGTCAAGGGTGGATCTGTTCGACTATGGCTTTGTGTGCCTTTTCTCCCTGAAGCTTTTTTTTGCTCCAACGTTCTTTGTTATTCGGATATTATTTGTGTGATTTGGGTGGTTTTTGAGATCGTTTGGTTTATTTTAGTTGATAGGTTTCTATTGGGAGACAATCAGACTGACTCAGTCGTTAATAGCCTCGAAACTCTCATAGTTTCATAAATTAGTCTCGCTCTGTTTGAGGTGAACTATTCTATATATGATCAATGTATGAGGGTGGCGGTGGGCTTTTGATCTTTGTGGTTTAGATGGAGTGCAAAGTTTTTGAATATTGTTGATTGCTTGGAACATTTTATATCAATATTGTAACACCGTCCCCAAGCATATTTACTTTTTGGTAAGTTATGTCATAAACCTTGAAGAATGAATTATGAATTTCCGAAGTTTTAAATTTCTATTATTTCTTTTGCGTGAATAGTAAATTGCATGTGGGGCCCACACCGAGAACGGGGTGTGACACCGCACCCGAACGTCCTTGAAATTCAAATTTTATTCAAAAGCTTATGTATTGAATTTCCCTATTATCGAACAATTGTAAAATGATTAAAGTTTTACGTAATATATGATTAATCATATTTCTAGTTGGGCTCGTATGATAGTAACGGACTTTCAAATCATTAATTGGGCCATCTTATTGAATTGGGGCCCAACATTCTTAAATAAAGATATATAACCCCTCGGTACAAAGTAAGAGCGGTCGGGCAGCCCAAATGTTATTTTGGACCTAACCTGCTAAAAATAGCAATCATCCAAGAATGACGTCCTAGACCCACTGGATGATGATCCACACGGTTAGTAGCCCAGCTACATGAAAATTAATGTCATAAATAAGTGATAGAATGATCGGAGAAAAATACAAATGCCTATGGTCCCATCTTTGGCATTATTAGGCTAAATAATGGGAGTAGGGTTTTCTTTTATAATTTTACATCATATGAATTATTGGGACCATCCTACACATATTAGAGATCAATAATATGATGTAGAAGGTTGACTTGATCTACATAAATGAGGATGAGTACAAAAAGTTACATATTATGACAAAAGACAAAAACAATAGGACCCATTCTTTCCATCTTTGGAAGTATTAATTGATATTTTGCTCCCAAAATAATTGGGGAACACTAAGGTGTGCTCAAAATCCTAGGGGTCGGCCATATCTGACTTTGGGGGCTGAACTTGACAAAGAAATTAATGGGGGAGACCCACCTTGTCAAATTTCGCACAAATCATGGGGGTGATTTGTCTCCCTCCATACTTGGGGTTTTACTCTACCAAATGAGGTGTATAAGGTATCCCTGGATATACCTTGAAGTTTAGTTGACTTTTGGGTGGTTGTTGTTCGAAGAGAGAGATATTTTCAGATAAAAATCGAGCTTGAGTGAACTGTTGCGCATAAGCTCGAGCAGGGAGAGGGAGGTATTGTCTGGTTCATATCTTGAGCTTCAGTCGTCCAAATAGGGCTTGTGAGGTGTTTACGTAAAGCTCTATAGACTAGGAATCCGTGATGGTCTGCTTTGAATCAAACGGAGTGGTGGAAGGCCCCCAAATCGTCCAAACAAAACACAACCTCGCTGAATCGGATCTTCCTTTCCAAAGTGAGTTTTAGCTCCAAAACCTTTCTTTTCATTTTCCAAATGATATGAACTATTGGTGGAACTATTGTACACTATTTCAAATGTATAAAATGTTATTATAAGGTTTCCTTATTTTTTGTAAAGGTTATATGCTAACCTAGAGCAATCTTGGAAAAACTAGGAAATGAGTTCGCCGAAAAACACTCATGTTAGGGGCTGTTTTCGTATCGACATTTAGGGGTTGAGATAGCACCTTGAGGAGGATTCTCAACACTCATATTTAAGCAAGGAATCAGTTCATAAATCACCCCGACCGAAGCTTTGACCATTGGATCAAGAAGGAAAAGTTTAAAGCTCAATTAAGGTGAGGATTGACATCTAGTTGCTTACAACTTGTAGGTTAAGCATGAGATTACCTAAATGTCTAAATCATGTTTTTTTCATGGATTATAATGACTGATTATATTTGAAATATTGATATATTAGATAAGGAATGAAATTGCAAATGATTTGGAAATCATATGGATAAAAATGGAGTTAAATGAACTATTGTGTGAAATAGGCATTTTTACTCATGTGTGAATTGTGTAGATACATAAATGATTATTTATGTATTATATGGGATGATTAAGTTTCGACTACATATCTCTAAATGTGTAGGGATTTACAAATGAAATATATGATTGATAGGAATAGTCTTAATAGTATTGAAATACTAGTTAATGATTGTTTGTAATTGTTAAGGAATTGAATCTAAGGACTTGATTGTAAGTGATGTACTTGATTGTGATTCAAGTGACTAAATTGATGTAATATGATGTAAGATCATGATGAGGCAGTCCGTAAGGATGTCCCAAAATAGATTATTGATATTACAATTCTAGGCATAGCGAGTGCTTAGGAATTGGGGTCTATGCCAATGTAAGGAGATGTACTTGAGCCCGTGCTCTAGAATTGCTATGGGTAGACATGACGTGGTGATTGATGACATGCATGGTGATGTAGTTGAGTTGGACTCAAGAAATGCATGGGAGATATGAGGTTGTAGCCTATGATGTGCATGATGATGTAGTTCAGTTAGACTCAAGAAATGCACGGTGGAGTAATTGATTTGTGTCATATAGGGTGCATGGTGATGTAGTTGAGTTGGACTCAAGAAATGCAAACTTATGTGTTAGGGTTGGACCCTATGTATTGTTGTGACCAAGGGTCACGGGGTTTGGGTTATGTTTTGTAAACAAACCTTGGGCCTACGGGCCGACTACTTGACTTTATATATAAAGTAAGTATATTTTGAAAAGGGGTAACTTGGGGGTTACGGCCTAACTTATATTATCACCCTATTTGAGGGTCTTGTGTTTGAAATACTTGTTGTATATCTATTAGATGCCATCCACACCAGTACTTTATAGTCGTATAGAGTACTGACCCCCTTCCGGGGGCGTCCCACCACCATTTCAGGTTGAGGCTAGAGTTTGCTACCTGTGCTTGTTGATCGAGCGATCATCTCGGAGGGAGGACTTGGTTCGTGCTTCCCCCATTCTGTTTTTAAACATTTTAAACATGCTCAAGGATATTGTTTTTCATTATGGAGCATGTGTGCTTGTGTTTGCCCCGTGTGGCATTGGTTTTCAAACTATGTTTTCCGCTGCGTATTCAATTACTTATTATGTATGTTTATGGATGACTTATGTGTGAATGATATTCAAGATGCCTTGTATAATATGGATGTGTTGGAATGCGGTTGACTATTCGTATTGTACGGCGGGTTGTCGACGGGTCCGGATAGGTCCGGGGCGTGACACGGGGACCGTCCGATAATTCCAAAACCACATATTATATTCATCTAAATCTAGATAATATGTATATGGTGGTGGATATTTTAGTTGGTCCATAGAAAGGGCATAGAGTTGACCCGTTGGTCAAACGAGGCCTAATTGCCAGTATTGTTAATTTATCGGATAACAACCCGAAATGAATTTCAGAGACTCCTAAATTAATGTTGGGGAATGTACATCTATTCTAAAGGCCTATAATTATTAGAAACGTGTGATATATTTTATTTAGCCCGATAAAATAAAATATAATTAAAAACAGTCCAAGAAATACAACTTTTGGGACCGATTGTACATATTTGAACACAAAGGGATGACATCCCACATGAGTGGGGGCCACCCCACGTTTTTGTGTGTGCAATATGACTTATGGGGGGGGCTTTAATGACAAAGGGATGAGTGGAGGAATGCCATTTGGAATCTAAAATATCAAAGAGGGTCCCTCACCCTCTCTCTTATTGCCCATTTGAGACAAAAGTACACATCCCTTCTCACCTCCATCCTCTAGCTCGACTCACACCACCAAGAAAGATAAGGAGAACTCTCAAACCATCCTCCATAGCTGCAAAATTCGAGCTCAAGCATTAGGAGTCCAAGGAAGAAGATTTAAGAAGGGAAAAGTTAGGGAAAGTGTGAAGGATTAAGGTAATAACCTTATAATAATTTTTCCTCTACTTTTTATTTACCATATGACTTGTATAGCATATAGAGGAACCCTAGTATTGTTCTACATGTTTAGAAGTGTAGAACAAGGGGTTGGAAGGTAGTTCTAAGTCCAAGAATGGACTTAGAAGCCAAAACGACCAGTTCATCGGAAAATAACCTTTTAGAGGTTATTTGTGCTGATATGGATTTTATGATGATAAAACCTTGTTAGGAGCTTCACTAAGGTGTTCCTAATTGTCGCCAGAGTATCACCGTAGTTCGCCGGAGTTTCGCCGGAGTTCAACCGAGAAGGGTAGAACTTCTTAAAGCTCATTCGATGTGAGGATGGCTGAGTATATTGCTTATAATTATTGGGTTAATTTCATAAGATTGCCTAAAGTGTTAAATGTGATTTTCATGGATTAGTAATGATTAATAATGCCTAAATGAAAATACTATTGCATATGAGTAAATGAAGCATGATATACAAATTTAGAGAAATTGTGTATGATTATGTGTTATGAATATGATGGCATGATAGTAGGAATTTACTATCAAGTATTGTGATAAAATATACTTTTACTTCAATTAAAGAATTCATGAATGGATAAAAGGGATATTTTTGATATTGAAATTAAATTATATTTGGATTGGAAAGTCATTGGAAATGAATCATTGGACTATGAATAATGAACTTGGTTGTTCTAAGATTATCCGACTAGTATAAAAATACTAGTCGGGAGATTGATATGAAAAATAATGGAATTAATCCTAAGAGATTGGATTGTGAATAGTGATACCTTAAGTAATCTTAAGAGATACGTTAAGGTCAAATTATGTGAACTCTAAAATATGTTAGGAGTAGGCCTTAAATGCTACTCCAAATGAACGGATTCTAGGCATAAGATTTGCTTGAGAATTGGACTATGATAATGAATTAGAGCGTGACTCCAGGATTACATGGATATGTAGTTGGGCCGAGCCCTTGCCATGTAATTATGATTCGCATGGAAACGTAGTTGGACCGAGCCCTTGCCATGTGTTGTGATATGCATGGAAACGTAGTTGGCCCGAGCCCTTGCCATGTATTTGTGATATTCATGGAAACGTAGTTGGGCCACGCCCTTGCCATGAAATTGTGGATTGTATGGAAACGTAGTTGGGCCGAGCTCTTGCCATGCAATCGTGACGTGTTGACTTGAGACAAGGAATTGTATAGAAATGTAGTTGGGCCGAGCCCTCACTATACAATCGGGGCTTGATGAAACCCTATGGGGTTGTCGTGGCTTGTGGTCATGGAGAATGGAAATGGTAAATTCTAAACGAATATGGGCCCACGGGCCGTCTATTTGACTTTATATAAAGTAAGTATGTTGTCAAACAGGGTAACCGAGGGTTATGGCCTATAATATAATATCACCCTAGATTGAGGGTCTTATAAATTGAAACTTTGATTATATTCAGTGTAGTTGTCATTGTACTTTTCAAATGCGTCAAAGTATTGACCAGTCTGACATCCCTTCACGGGGGAGGCCACCTCACAGTTTCAGGTAGAAGTTGAAGCTTGCTACCGACGCCCGTTGCTTTGGGGATATCTAGGAGAGAAGATGTGGTTCGTGCTTCCTCCGTTTTTGTTTTGAAAACAATTATATAAATGCTCATGGATATTATTTTTTCTGAATAATTATTTGGGGGCTTGTATGCCTAAGTTAGCCAAGTGTGGCTTGAACACTTGTAATGTTGTTTCCGATGCTTTAATGAATATTTTACATTATGTTTGTGTATGGATGTACTACGTGTGAATGAAATTCCAGACGCCGTGTATAGTATGGATGTGTTGGACTGTGGTTGACTATTCGTACTGTACGGCGGGTTGTTGACGTGTCCGGGTGGGTCCGAGGCGTGGCAATTTAATTGGTATCAGAGCCTTAGTCCGTAAACATCATAATGAAGTTTTAAAAATTCCTTTTTTGAAAATGAATTTGAAAACCATGAGCATAAGAAGTTTTGTACTTATAGAACGTTTGGTACTTGAGTTGCAATGTCTCTAATTGTTAAGATGGTACCCTTAACAATTGGTATGGCGGTGATTTGAGCCAAAGGATGTCTTTAAGTGCATATCCGTCATTTGACATTTGATACGGGTTTAATGACTCATTCTCAATTTCTTTCAGAAATGGAACGTACCGGGAAAGTAACTAGAAGGAACCCGACTGGACGAGCACCGAGAGGGTCCGTGCAAGACAGTAGAGGAGCTTCTAGAGTGTCCAGGGGATAAGGCCGAGGAGGCCAAGCACAGACCGTGAGTGACGGTCACGTGGAGACCATAAATGAGTTGTATGTGTCCGAGGAGGACTCGACGTATCAACCGGGAACCGAGCCGGTTGAAACCCCATATGATGGAGAATACAATGACAATGAGTAGGAGAGCGATGATGATGACGCTCTAGAGAGGATGGAGGAAATACTCTGTCAATATCAGCAAGATCGCCAAAGGCGCCAGACAAGGCGTGCTTTGGGAGGGGCTTCAAGAAGAGGAATCCATGTGGGTTTTAGGGGACATGTAGAGTCCCAGGAAGATCGAGATGTCGAGGTCCCAATAATAAGGATCTCGAAGTACCTCAAAGAAACGAGAGATTTGAGGTGTAAACCGTTTGATGGAACGGGAGACATCTCCGTGGCGGCCGAATGGATCAAAAGATTCAATGAAGCGGCCCTTGATATTCAGCTACCGCTAAACATGAAGATGAGGGTAGCAACGAGGTTACTAGAGGGAATGGCGTCCACGTGGTGGGACAGGGTCAAGGGGAAGTGTGGTGAGACGGTCACATGGGAGAATTTCCGACATGAATTCTTTAACCAATACTACTCCGACTTCGAGGTGAACTTGAAAAGGAGGGAATACACTAACTTGACCCAAGGGGGCAAGTATACAGTGAGGCAACTCGAGCACAAGTTCAGGGAGCTTGCCGAGTTTATACCAGAGTATGCTTGTGATGAGAACCGGATGGTGAACCATTTTTGGGATGCCTTAGACTTGGACGTGCGTGAGAGGGCAACACAATTGCCTAACATGACGTTCGGTCATGTGGTCGAACAGGGCCTGAAAGGAGGAAAAGAATGGGAGGGAAGGAAGATGAAAAACGCCGAGGAGGCGAAGAAGAGAAAATGGGAAAACAATGGCCCCCAAGGTTCTAGCAAAAAGTGGGAACCACGGGGAAGGTGGGTCTTTTAGAACCCCTGCACCACCATCCAGGGGAAATCAAGGACCAGGAGGGCAAGGCTAGAGGTCACAAGGCTCGGGCGTAATGAGGTGTAACAATTGCAAGAAGAACGACACACGCAAATGTCGTGATCCCCCAAGATGCTACCAGTGCGGGGAGGCAGAACATTTGAGAACAAATTGCCCACAACTGGGCGAGCCATGGGTGTAGGTCCAAGTAGCAGTACTACAGCAAGTAGAAACCGAAGAGAGTACCTCATGAGAGCATGGGCCGGGGTGGACCAAGTACGAGCAGCGCACCCTCCGTGAACAAAGGCAAGGCCCAAGCTAGAGTTTATGCGATGACGGAGGCGGACGCTCAAGCTAACCCGGATTCCGTCGCAGGTGATATACCAAATTTTGAATGTTTTAGGCTTATATCGGTAATGTAAGTTGTGTGGGTTGAGTACGGGCCACCCCGGGGACGAACTGGGAGATTTCACACGGACTGGGCTGAAATTTTTCCACACACGGCTGGACGCACGCGTGCGTACCTCCGTGCGTACGTACTTACGTGCGTCCCCCGTGCGTCCCCCGTGCGTGGAGGGCAGTGGCCTCAGGTGAAGACCGAAGCCACACACGCGTGCGTGCCTCCTACGCACGCCGTGCGTGGTACCCAGGTTGCCCAACATAGGGTTTTTCATGGCGTTTTGCGAAGTTAAGACCTTTCCTTGATCCCGAACATGCTTATGAACATAATAAACCTCTATAAATGTATATAGATGGTCGGAAGGTACCTTATATGGTTTATAAATGTAGGAACACTAAAGATTAATGAGAAAGGTGCGCGAATCCTTATCGTTACCGGGGCGCAACGTTCATTCGTGAGTGAGACGTTCGCCGAAGGCTTAGGGATACACTCAATACCGATGACACAAACCCTAGTGGTATCAACACCACTAGGAGATGACATTGAGAGAACTTGTTAGTATCCATCTTGTGAGGTGGAAGTCGATGGCCAAACCTTGACGTGTGATTTCGTACCACTGAGCATGATTGATTTTGATGCTATCCTAGGGATAGATTGGCTAGAAAAGCATCATGCTAGGGTAGATTGCTACACGAAGGTTCTAGAACTCGAAGGCAATGATGAGAATTCCCTATGCCAGGGTGATCGAGGCAAATCAAGTAGTTGCATCATATCCGCCGTGAGAGCGAGGAGTATGATGAGAAAGGGGTGCCACGCATATCTAGCATACGTGGTTGATAAAACTAAGGAGGAACCGAACATCGACGATGTAAGGGTGGTTTGTAAGTACCCAGATGTCTTCCCTAAAGACCTACCGGGGCTTCCACCCGATAGAGAGATTGAGTTCGTGATCGAGGTTGAACCTGGCACAAAACCAATCTCCATACCACCATACCGGATGGCACCCGCGGAACTTAATGAGTTGAAAACCCAATTGCAAGAGTTATTGGATAATGGTTTTATAAGACCAAGCTACTCCCCGTGGGGAGCACCGGTTCTGTTTGTGAAAAAGAAAGATGGGAAGCTTCGAATGGGTAATGACTATCGTCAACTAAACAAGGTCACAATCAAGAATATGTATCCTTTACCTAGGATTGATGAATTGTTTGATCAGCTCAGAGGAGCAACAATGTTTTCGAAGATTGACTTGAGGTCGGGGTACCATCAACTGAAGATAAAGGAGGATTACATACCGAAGAGTGCTTTCCGCACAAGGTATGGTCACTTTGAGTTCCTAGTCATGTCGTTTGGGCTAACAAATGCCCCAGCGGCATTCATGGACATGATGAATCGAGTATTTCATAAGTACTTGGACCGGTTTGTGATTGTGTTCATAGATGACATCTTGATTTACTCAAAAAATGAAGAAGAGCATGAGGAGCACTTGGTACTTGTTCTTGAGACACTACTAGAGAAGCAATTATATGCTAAATTTTCTAAATGTGAATTTTGGCTAAAGGAGATTGGCTTTCTCGGGCATGTGGTTTTGGGATCAGGAATTTCCGTGGATAACAAGAAGATTGAGGCCATTACCGAATGGGAGAGGCCAAAGAACGTCAAGGAAATTCGTAGTTTCCTCGGGTTGGCACGTTACTACACGAAGTTCGTGGAGAAGTTCTCAGTTTTGGCATCACCATTGACAAAGCTCACTCAAAAGAGGGCTAAGTTCGTATGGGATGACCAATGTGAGAAGGGATTCCTAGAACTAAAGAAGAGATTGACCGAGGCACTGGTACTTGCATTACCCAAATAGGGTATGGGGTACGATGTCTATAGCGATGCGAGCATCCAAGGGCTTGGATGCGTGTTGATGCAGAATGGGAGGGTGATTGACTATACTTTTGATCAGCACAGGAGGCCGCCATCAGGGAGATGCAGGGACCGGTTGAGGATTTCAGGGAAAGAGACGATGGTCTCTTATTATTTCATGACCGAGTGTGTGTACCGTCAGATGATGAGCTCCAAAAGTCCATCTTAGAGGAGACCCATTCATCGGCGTATGCCATGCACTCGGGAGGTACGAAGATGTACCGTGATTTGATAGAAAGTTACTGGTGGTCTGGTATGAAGAGGGAAATAGCCGAGTACATCAGTAGATGTCTTACTTGTCAGCAAGTTAAGCCAGAACATCAGCATCCAGCTGGGTTACTACAACCACCTTCCATTCCCGATTGGAAATGGGAGCACGTGACTATGGATTTCGTGGTGGGGCTACCATGGACGGTTAAGAACTATGATGTTGTATGGGTCATGGTTGATGGGCTCATGAAGAGTGCACATTTCCTACCTATCAACATCACCTATACACTGGAGAGATTAACCAAATTGTATGTGGATGAGATCGTGAGGCTACACGGGGTTCCGATAACCATTGTTCCCGATAGAGATCCACGATTCACATCACGATTTTGGCCAAAGTTCCAAGAATCTATGTGAACCGGATTGGAGTTTAGCACTGCTTTTCATCCACAGACGGATGGACAATCTGAGAGAGTCATACAGATATTAGAGGATATGTTGAGAGCTTGTGCATTGGAGTTCAAAGGAAGTTGGGACAACCATTTGGCACTTGTGGAATTTGCCTGTAACAACAGTTATCAGGCGAGTATAGGCATGCCTCAATACGAGGCATAGTATGGGAGGAGATGTTGATAAGTCCATTTTTGTACTCATTTTTCTTTATCAAAATTAAGCGATTTTTGTATGAAAAATAGAAAAAACAAGGCACGTTGTGGATATTTTGGTTCAAGTTTCATGAATTCAGGTCAAAACTACAATCATAATATGTTTGGTGAAATTTCGGGCCAATTGAGCACAAAATGAGTCAATTTGAGTAACAAATAAATCTATATCTAAAGAAGGAAGCAAGACGGTCAAATAAGCCCGCAGGCGGTCAAGTCGGCGGTCAGATCTGACCGCCCTCCAGACCGCCTACGCTATTTTTGGAAAGTCAACATTTTGGACTTTGACCGGACCCGGAAAAGATCGAAGGCTGCCGACACCCCACGAAGGGCGGCCGCCCTCGGTGACCGCCTACGTCACAAGACGACGAAGCCAACCACCGTCGGTGCGAAAAGATGGCAGGCGGCCAGACAGAAACGGCAGGCGGCCGGCCTCCGTGACTGCCTGCGGTGAAGTGACGTTGCCGCGTTGACGCTGTCGGTGAAAAGATGGCAGGCGGCCGGATCAGGCCGATGGGCGGCCGCCCTCCATACCGCCTACAAGCTTTTTGGTGCTATAAATAGCCCGATTTTTGCTGAACTCAAACACACCACTTCTAACCCTAAATAAGTTCGAAAATCTCCTTCTTCTTCACCATTTCCGCTTCTCCAAGAAATTTTGGGAGAGAGAAACTTCAAATCTTCATATCTTCTTCATTTTAGCTTCAAATTTTAAGTTCTTCATATGTATTTTCATCTTCTCAACCAGTAGAATCTGAATCTGTGCTTTGTTTTCACGGTCTGTTCTTCTAATTTTTTTAGAATATTTATCCATTATTTCGCATTTTCTTCCAAAAATTAAATAAAATAGTTGTTGATGTTGAATTCATTCCAATTAATTATATAGTTGTTTACTAGCCTCAAGGTTGTCATTTATCTGAAGAAGTTTAATTTTCACGAAGCACAAGTAATTTTTAATTAATTTCTGTAATTAGTTGTTATTATTGCATAAATTAAATTAATTAGTTAAAAATAGAAAAATAATAATTACGGTCCCAATTCCGGTTTCTTTCACTGTAATATCACCCCAGTAGTCAATATAAAATTTATCACGAATTTAAAGTATTTTTAGTTGCCTTTTGCATTTTATACTTAAAATTGGGAAAATCATCAATTAGTTGTTGAAATTGAATTTTAGGTCTAATAATTTGTGAAAAATTCCAGATAGTTATATTTTAGTTCCTACAAGTTTATTTTTTCATAATTTAATTTTTGTTTAATTTTTGCTATTATACATGTTTAATTCCTTGTTAATGTTTAATTTATTTACTATATTGTTGAATGCAAAAATAATGTTTAGTAGCTAAATTTGTTTTGGGAATGAATTGAATAAAGGAATATGGATTGACTTGTTAGACAAAAATTAGGGGTTAAAATTAACTAATTGGACTAGTTATTCAAATTGATGAAATAGTAATTAATAATTGTTAGCCATTTTCATTAATTAAATTTTGGAAAATTATTTCTAACTTGTCTATGAGATTAGAAAATAATTTGAGCCAACCATATTCAAGAACATTAATAAGACCTATAAATAGGAAATTTTAATGAAAAGGATTTACATCTTATCTATGTGAAATAAATTCAATTTGCTTAAATAATGAGTTTAATTAGTTAATGAATTTGCATATTTTTATTAATTAAAATATTGGAGAATTATTTCTGACTTGTCTATGAGATTAGAATTTAATTCAAGCCAACGATTTTTGAATACATTAATGAAGCCTAGAAATAGGACAAATTAATGAAAGTAATTTCTATTCTTGTCTATGAGAAAGGAAATTATTAGTCCAATTTTAGTTTTAATTCTCCTAATTACTAGGCCCAAGAATATATCTATTTCTAATTATTCAATTCATTGCCCTTATTTGCCTCAATCTTTTCATTAATATTTGGAATATTTGATCTTAAGCCTTCATTTTTAGTTGAAAATTATTGCTAGTTATAATTTTGCAAATTGGTCTAGTTTAGAACACAATCACTCTCTTTTGTATTGAAAAAGCTTCCAACGATTAGCGATAGCCCGTGACTAAGACTAAGTTAAGAAAAGTCCTCCGTCATTCCTCAAGAGACACGATACTCGAGGAAAAACCGAAAGGTTAGAATCCGTTTTACTACAACGCCGCGTAAGCGGTTATCAAATGGCACCGTTCCCGGGGAATGGCACGGTAATTTCTTGATCTAGTTCTAGCATATGTGAATTCTAGTTAGGGAGACTTTTTCGCACTTGCGACATTTGTATAAAGATTTCAGGATAAATGAATGCACACTCACTCTAAAGGAGTGGAAGGGCTACTTGAACTTAATCCTGAACCTGAACGAAATTTGTAGAAAAATCTTTTGATCCACAAGAAACCAATCATGACGGACCAAAAGATGGTGCTGCAAAACCTCACACCAAGCTTCATCGAGGATGATAGCATAAGCGCACCAACAATCGAGGCAGCCAACTTCGAGATTAAACCCGCCATTATCAACATGATGTCTAATCATCAATTTGG
Organism: Cuscuta europaea; assembly: GCA_945859875.1. Classification (NCBI taxonomy): domain Eukaryota; kingdom Viridiplantae; phylum Streptophyta; class Magnoliopsida; order Solanales; family Convolvulaceae; genus Cuscuta; species Cuscuta europaea. The sequence goes on from CAMAPE010000019.1 coordinate 34,757,355, forward strand.
CGGGTCCAAGCAAGACAACCCCAGGGCCCACATGTTGTGGTTCACCTGAGCATGCCAAACATTCCGCTTCAACGGAGTGACTCCTGACGCCGTAAAATTGACCCTATTTCCTTTCTCACGCCGATAGGGCATCTTTATGGTTGGATAGCTTTCCAACGGGTCATTTCACAACATGGGCAGCACTACACCAGGCATTCATGCAAGAGTACTTTCCTTCGTCGGTGGTTGCTAAAATTAAAACAGCAATCCAAAATTTTAGGCAATTCCCGATGGAATCATTAAATGAAGCATGAGAACGCTTCAAGGATATGAGAAACAAGTGTCCACTCACACTGATGGACCCTAGCAGCTTGATGTTCCATTTCTATAATGGGCTTCAAGTTGGAAGCAAAAAAGAGCTTGATGTCTCTTCTCAGGTGGGATCATTGCTTGATATGGCGCCCGACGCCAATGAAGCTCTGGTGGAGAAGGTCATTTCCAACGCAAGATACTGGTACGATGAAAGAACTTCAGTGGCCACAAAACCAGGCTATCTTGAAGTTCACCAACTCACGGCTTTAACCGCAAAGATTGAAGGGATGGTGGTGGAAGTGAAAAATCTGAAGGGCGAAAACAACCACACCAACCAGGTTAACCACATTGGCGTTTCCCCGAATCAACAACCATCCCGATACTTCGGGAACTCAAACTCTGCCCCACATTCATCACAATTTAATGTCTATTCACATGTTTCTAATTCAACTGAACTGGTACTCTCATGTGAGATATGTTTTGGTCCATGTTTGACCAATTCATGTCAATTAGTTGATGATTGTAATCTAAGTAACAACTGGGAGGTAAACATGCTGGAATATGGCCGAACGAAACAAGAAGGACCATGGGCAAATCAAGGCAACATGGGGGTAACTCAAATTACCCTCCCCAAAATTACCAAGGGAGAAACTACCAGGGTAACCAATGGCGGAGGGATTACAACAATGGTCCTCCTCGCGGCGGTTACCAAGGTAACCAGAACTACCCCAACAACAACAATCAAGGGAACAACTTCCAAGGACGGAACCAGGGAGGGGCACTAAACCAATCAAACTAGAACAATCAAGTTTATATGCCTCCACATATACGACAAACAGAGGCGGCCCAAACCTCGGAGATAGGCTTGCTGGTAGCTGAACTAGCAAGGACACAGGAGGAGATGGCAAAATACATGGCTAGCACTAACAATCAGATCAAAACTCTGATGATGTAAATTACTCGGAATAATGTTCCTGGTCGTCAGCCTGGAAACTTGCCTAGCACTACAGAACCAAATCCCCATGAATATGTGCAAGCTATCACTCTCCGAAGTGGGAGACAAACAGCCGAGGTCAAGCAGAAGAACAACGAAGAAGAGGAGACACCTGAGAACCATATCGATGCTCCAACTGAGAAGAGCATGGAGCCAACACGCCCTAATGCAAAGGTCACTATCGTCAAACCTTCTCTCCCGTTTCCTTCACAGGTTAGGAATGATGACGATAGCAGGAAATACAACAAATTTCTGGACCTACTCGAACAACTCCACGTCAACCTGCCGCTGATAGATGCCTTGGCAGAGATGCCCAAATATGTCAAGTTCTTCAAGGACTTGCTGACAAACAAAAGGCAGCTGCAGGAGCTCTCAGTCGTGGATCTAAATGCAAAATGCTCGGCGGTGGTTCTAAGGTCGATACCCGAAAAGCTAAAGGATCCAGGTAGCTTCACTATCCCTTTCTCAATTGACAATTTCAATTTCAATAATGCTCTAGCTGACTTAGGGGCGAGTATCAATCTGATGTCTTCCTCTATAGTCGAGAAGCTAGGACTTGGGGAAATGAAACCCACCAGGATGTGTCTTCAACTGGTTGATCGCTCAGTCAAATATCCGGAAGGAATTGTTGAAGACGTCTTGGTCAAGGTTGACAAATTCATTTTCCCAGTCGACTTTGTAGTAATGGACATGGAAGAGGATAGGGAAACACCCCTTATTTTGGGAAGGCCCTTTCTGGCTACCGCCAGAGCCTTGATTGATGTCACTGATGGCTCACTAACTCTAATAGTTGGAGATGATTTATGCACCTTCTGACTCTCATATGTTATGAAACACCCCACAGATTCCTTTCAAGGATGTCATTTTCTTGATACTTTCGAATCAATTGAAGGGTATCTGTTTGGGAAGAGAATGGACACGTAAGTGATGAAGAATGTCTGTTAAAAGAAGCCGACAATGACATGAGTGATGCATGTGAGAGTTGTGAGGATGCGCTAATTGAGCAAGCTTCTCACGAAGTATTGACTGAGTTCAAGGGGGAGAAAAATGGACAAAACTTAAGAAATGACCGCCCCCTCGAACTAAAGAAACTCCCTGACCATTTAGAATATGCATTCTTGGATGACGAAGGCAAGTGCCCTGTCGTCATCGCCGCACACTTAAGTGAGGAACAAAGGGACAAATTACTTGGAGTCCTTAAGACACACAAGCAAGCAATTGCTTGGAAGCTTGAGGACATCAATGGAATAAGTCCCACCTTTTGTACTCACACCATCAAGATCGAGGAAGGGTTTAAACCTGTCATCCAACCACAACGACGTTTGAACCCAAACATGATGGAAGTAGTGTGTGCTGAAATTGTCAAACTGCTGGATGCTGGTATCATTTACCCCATTTCTGATAGCCAGTGGGTAAGCCCGATTCATGTTGTCCCCAGAAAGGGGGGAATGACTGTCACGAAAAATGAAAAGGGCGAACTTCTACCCAGTCGAACTGTTACCGGGTGGCGAATGGTAATCGATTACCGCAAACTGAATGAAGCCACCCGGAAGGACCATTTCCCCTCCCCTTCATCGATCAATTAATAGAGAGGTTGGCAGGCCATAGTCATTATTGTTTCCTGGATGGCATGAGTGGATACATCCAAATCCATGTTAACCCGGAAGACCAAGACAAAACTACGTTCACATTGCCTTTTGGGACCTTTGCTTTTCGTAGGATGTCTTTTGGTCTCTGTAATGCTCTGCCACCTTCATGAGGTGCATGAATGCCATATTTGAAAAATACATTGGTCACTTCATGGAGGTATTCATGGACGATTTCTCTATTTTTGGAGAATCCTTTGAAAAATGCCTTGAAAATCTGGAAAAAGTACTCATCCGCTGCAAGGAAACCCAATTAGCCCTTAAGGTGGGAAAAATGTCACTTCCTTGTGAAAAAGGGTATAGTACTTGGACACAAAGTGTCAACTAACGGGGTCGAGGTTGACCGTGCGAAAATTGAAACGATAGAGAATCTTCCTCCACCAACCACGGTAAAAGCCATCCGCAGTTTCTTGGAACATGCGGGCTTTTATCGTCGTTTTATAAAGGATTTCTCTAAAATCGCAAAACCTCTCACCCGGTTACTTGAAAAAGATGCGGTTTTTATACTCTCTGATGAATGTCACCAAGCTTTCCAAACACTTAAAACACAACCGATCAATGCTCCAATACTTGTGTCCCCGGATTGGAGTTTACCTTTTGAACTCATGTGTGACGCTAGTGACTTAGTAGTGGGGGCCATTCTCGGCCAAAGGAAGGACAAGAACTTCCATCCAATCTACTACGCTAGCAAAACTATGTCAGGACCACAACTGAACTACACCACCACTGAAAAAGAATTCCTTGCTATTGTTTGTGCTTTAGAGAAGTTTAGGACTAGCATCATTCTTTCAAAGGTTATTATCCATACCGATCATTCGGCCATTAGATATCTTCTCCAAAAGCATGATGCTAAGCCTAGACTGTTACACTGGGTTCTTTTGTTGCAGGAATTTGATATTGAAATCAAGGACCGGAAAGGATCTCTTAATCAGGCAGCTGATCACCTTTCGAGGTTAGATGTCGAATTAGCAGAAACCTTTGGAAAATGCGAAATGGAGGAACTTTTTCCTGCGGAGAGGTTGATGGCAATATCCGCCAATGAACAAACAACATGGTATGATGACATTGCCAACTACCTTGTTGGTAACGTCGAGCCTACAGACCTAACAAGGCACATGAAGAGGCGGTTCCTGTCAGAAGCAAAGCACTATTTTTGGGATGATCCATATCTATTCTGAATTTGTGCTGACCAGGTGGTGACAAGATGCGTTACTGAAGTTGAGAGAAGAGACACACTGAAGCATTGTCACAGGGGCCCTACTGGGGCCCACTTTTCAGGGAATAGAACTGCGAGACGGGTTCTGGACTATGGGTACTTCTAGCCCACGATTTTTAAAGATGCTAATGTATTTGTTTCCTCTTGTGATAACTGTCAGCGAATCAGGAATATTTCCGGGCGCAATGAGATGCCCCAACACTTTATCTTACCTTATGAGGTATTTGATGTTTGGGGCATCGACTTTGTTGGACCTTTCCCCAGCTCGAGAGGAAGCAAATACATTCTTGTGGCCATTGATTATGTTTCTAAGTGGGTTGAAGCCCAACCCTGCGTCACCAGCGACTCTCGAGTAGTCGTATATTTTCTGAAAAAATTGTTTACTAGATTTGGTGTACCTAGGGTTTTGATTAGTGACAGAGGGACTCATTTCCACAATGATCCAATGGTCAGAATCTTGGCCAAATATGGAGTCCAGTATCGGAGCGGAGTAGCGTACTACCCCCAAACTCAGGGGTAGGTTGAGAACGCTAACAGGGATTTGAAGTCCATTTTGGAGAAAACTGTTGTCCAGACCAGGAAAGACTGGTCGACTAAACTTGACGACGCACTTTGGGCATTTCGGACTACGTACAAAACCCCAATCGGAACCACACCTTTTCGTCTGGTATACGGGAAGTCTTGCCACTTACCCGTTGAACTCGAACACAAAGCACTTTGGGCAATGAAAAATGTGTGTTTTAAACTTGACGCTGCATGGAAAGAACGATTTTACCAGCTAAATGAACTGGACGAGTGGAGAGCGCAAGCTTTTCATTACTCCAAACTTTACAAGGAACGGGCTAAACTCTATCATGACCAACACATCAAGGCCCATGAATTCAATGCTAGGGATAAAGTGCCACTGTTCAACTCCCGGTTAAAACTATTCCCTGGGAAAACTCAAATCAAGATGGTCCGGACCGTTCACGGTCGTGAAAACTTACCCCTAAGGAACCATCGAGATCGAAGATGCAAACGGGGGTCCCTTTAAATTCAATGGCCACCAACTAAAACTTTACCACGGTGGCCCGGTTGAAAAAAGAAAGAAGATTCTCTATCTCCAAAAATTTTGAATCAAAGGAGGGAATTCGTTAAGCTAGTGACGTTAAAGAAGCGCTCATTGGGAGGCAAACCATTCAAAAAAAAAAACTAACCTTAAAAATTTTTTTACTTTATTTTTTGCAAATGTCTAGAGGAAGAAGTGACGACCCCATCTCTCAGGAGCCACCAATGGCTAGGCAAGACCCACTGCCTGTGCCGGACATCCCATTTTCTACTGATGCTGACCGCAGACACTTCTAGACATGGGGGCGTTTCCGCAGTCTTCTACCCCCCATGATTCTGGATCAGGGGATGCTCAAAACATGGGGGTACTGGGACGACATCGATACGCTGCTAGGAGATTCATTATGGCGGGGCATTCTATCTATCAAGGAGAGGGCAAGTTTCTCACTGACGATTGAGTTCTTGTGCTCACTGCACTTCACTCATTATGGCCATATCATTCAGGTAGCAGGTGCCATTGGGACGGAGACACGGATGAGATTCACTATTTTGGGCATCGAGCACTCCATCACTGTGGCTGAGCTCGGATGATGGATGGGGCTCTATGCCCCGGCTTATACACAGACGGACGAGTTCCGTGATCTCCCGACCCATCTACCGGAGGGGTTTGACATTGACGAGTTCTGGCACACACACTCCACCGACACCGGGGCCTTTCTTCATGCGTACCCCCTTGGCAGCCCGATGGAGGCGGACACATTGGTATATACTCTCATTCGTGCTATCTTGTGGTTTTTTTGGACGACCTAACAACACAAACAGGTTGTCCAAAAGGACATATTCTTCTTTTGGAGTTTGATTCACCAGAGCCCGGTGAACATGGCAGTCCTTATGGCTCGTTTCTTCTGGAGCCAAGGGAAGAGTGTCCGCCACACTATTCAGGTAGGGCCTTTCGTCACGATTCTCGCTCGGTCATTCTACCCTGACCTAGACATTCTCGGGTTACTACCTGTGCCATATAGCATCTGCGTTCTTCGGTCCTCATCCTTTGCGAACATGAGGATCAAGAAGAAGCGGAATACTCAGGAGCTCCCAGGCATTGAGCAGACAACGGAGCAGAGCAACTCTTCTCGGGCACCACCACATAGGGGATCTGGTACTCCAGCATACAACATGCCCAGTGCACCCGATTGGAGAGCGATGATGGACAGGATGAGGAGTCTTCAGACCTCATTCTCAGAGTTTTCGGGATGGATACGTGACGGAGTTCCGAGACTTTCGATCAGCACAGAAGGCCGCCATCAGGGAGATGCAGGGACCGGTTGAGGATTTCAGGGAAAGAGATGATGGTCTCTTATTATTTCATGACCGAGTGTATGTACCATCAGATGATGAGCTCCAAAAGTCCATCTTAGAGGAGGCTCATTCATCGGTGTATGTCATGCACCTGGGAGGTACGAAGATGTACCGTGATTTGAAACAAAGTTACTGGTGGTCTGGTATGAAGAGGGAAATAACATCCAGCTGGGTTACTACAGCCACTTTCCATTCCCGAATGGAAATGGGAGCACGTGACTATGGATTTCATGGTGGGGCAACCACAGACGGTTAAGAACTATGATGCTCTATGTGTCGTGGTTGATAGGCTCATGAAGAGTGCGCATTTTCTACCTATCAACATCACCTATACGCTGGAGAGATTAGCCAAATTGTATGTGGATGAGATCGTGAGGCTACATGGGGTTCCAATAACCATTGTATCCGATAGAGATCCACGATTCACATCACGATTTTGGCCGAAGTTCCAAGAATCTATGGGAACCAGATTGAAGTTTAGCACTGCTTTTCATCCACAGACGGGTGGACAATCTGAGAGAGTCATACAGATATTAGAGGATATGTTGAGAGCTTGTGCATTTGAGTTCAAAGGAAGTTGGGACAACCATTTGGTACTTATGGAGTTTGCCTATAACAATAGTTATCAGGTGAGTATAGGCATGCCTCAATACGAGGCATTGTATGGGAGGAGATGTCGTACACCTTTGTGTTGGGATGAGGTTGGCATGGCCAAACTTAAGAGCACATAATTGGTAGAGGTCACCAAGTCAATTGTGAAGATGATTCGAGAAAGGCTTAAGACGGCCCAGGATAGACAGAAGAGCTATGCCAACAAGCGCCAGAGAGCCTTAGAGTTTAAGGTGGGAGATGAGGTATTTTTGAAGGTTTCACCTTGGAAAGGAATCATCCGATTCCAGAGCCGGAGAAACTTAACCCACGATACATAGGGCCATTTGTGATTATTGAGAGAACTGGAGCCGTAGCATACCGATTGCAGTTGACTCCAGAATTGGAGAAGATACATAACGTGTTCCACGTGTCTATGCTAAAGAAGTATGTGTCGGATGACGTGCACTTTGTCATGGTGCGTCAAAATAAATTCAATACCAGCACTGATACGTAGTATAGGTGAAGTAGAGTTCATATCCACAGGGAAAGGAATAATTCTCTTTTTATGAAACTAGTAATTAAAAGGGGGGGTTTGGGATTGAATGATTTAATTTAAAAACTAAGATGAATAACATATATGTGTTTTAATTCAAAGATAAAAGAACTTGTCATTGCTACTTTCCACTTGTTGATATATTTTAGTCGATCATTGTTATATCTATAACTTATTCCCTCTCGAATACTCAATCGAGGAGTATATCCAATTCATCGAGGGTAGTTATTAACAACGACCGTTCATTAATAACCCTTACTATTAGTCAAGTATAGAACACCGCCATATACCGACTTGATAGTAGCATTTAATCTCTTAACTCCTTGATGAAATCAATTGAGATTGATAACCTCAACACAACGGTTTCGGTTTTACCAACAAAATTAATCCCTCTTAAGTTTATCAACTACGACCGTGCATTAATAAACCGAAGTTACTTACTTGTGAAACCATCAACGAATAACCATCGATTCGTTGATCGTTTCTAGTAATAATTAATATATGAAACAAAACTAGTTGATCCTTTAAGTAATGTTCAAAATATTAACATGAAATATGAATAAGAATTAATTAATATTCATGGAAGAATATAATTAAAGAAGATGAATCCTACTATAATTAATATCAAGATGTTAACTAATTGTCATCTTAGCAACACTCCCCGACATTAATATAGAGGAAGAAAATACTACTCTAACTAATGTCAAGATGTTAACTAATGGTCATCTTAGCAACACTCCCCAACATTAATATAGAGATAGTATTAAGGAAAGAACTAATAATTAATATTCAAGGGAAGAAGTTAAGAAAATAACTCACAACTTTAATAATCAACAAGCTTCAAGAGCAACACCAAGAAATGGAAGTTTAGCTCCTCATTTGGAGACTAAACATAGCTAGAAAAATATAAAGAAATGCTATTCTAAACTGAGCTTAAGAGTATGGAAGAAGGGATGATTTTTTGTGAAAAAAAGTGTGCTATTTATAGGTGTCTTTCAACACCTTTGGCTGGGTACCCGACCGGGTCAAGTACTCACCCCACCGGGTGCATGTCAAGATCAGATAATCTTCCACGTTCTTGTGTTTCAGCACGTTAAAATGTCTCGGGTCAAATCCGACCCGACCGGGTGAAATACTTCACTCGACCGGGAGATGTAATTTCCTGAGCAGTTTCACATTTCAAGTCTCACCCGACCGGGTGCAATGCCTCACCTGACCGGGTGATTGTCCTGGGCAGCCAATAATTATTTTTCTTCACTTCAAAGTCTTCCTTTCCAACACCATAAATCCTAACTCTACTTTACAATTTACAAATGAGAACTAAAATACAATTAAAACTAAAATCACACAAATGTTTACAAACTAAATAAAATGGTAAAACAATCCACACAAATCAAACATAAAAAGATGCATTTATGCACTACTAATTAGTGCATATCATCGGACCCATCTCATGTATTAGAGAACCCACCCGTGGAAATACGGGAAGACTTGAACTATGCCATACAACTGGTAAAGATACTCGATAGACAAGTAAAGAAGCTAAGGAGCAAGAAAGTTCGAATGGTGAAAATCCTTTGGAAAAGTGACCGAGTTGAAGAAGAAACTTGGGAAACGGAGGTCTTGATGAAGGAACAGTATGCATTTCTGTTTGAATAAGCGTTGTGAATTTCGGGGACGAAATTCCCGTTTGGGGGGGGGGGGGGGTGAACTTGTAACACCGTCCCCAAGCATATTTACTTTTTAGTGAGTTATGTAATAAACCTTGAAGAATGAATTATGAATTTGCGAAGTTGTAATTTTTTATTATTTCTTTTGCGTGAATAGTAAATTGCACGTGGGGCCCACACCAGGAACGGGGACCGCCCGATAATTCCAGAACCACATATTATATTCATCTTAATCTAGATAATATGTATATGGTAGTGGATATTTTAGTTGGTCCATAGAAAGGGCATAGAATTGACCCGTTGGTCAAACGAGGCCCAATTACCGGTATTGTTATTGTATCGGATAACAACCCGAAATGAATTTCGGAGACTCCTAAATTAATGTTGGGTAATGTACATCTATTCTAAAGGCCTATAATTATTAGGAACGTGTGATATATTTTATTTGGTCCGATAAAATAAAATATAATTAAAAACAGTCTAAGAAATACAACCTTCGGGACCGATTGTACAGATTGGAACACAAATGGATGACCTCCCACATGAGTGGGAGCCACCCCACGTTTTTGTGTGTGCAATATGACTTATGGGGGCTGGAATGAAAAAGGGATGAGTGGAGGAAAGCCATTTGGAATCTAAAATATCAAAGAGTGTCCCTCACCCTCTCTTATTGCCCATTTGAGACAAAAGTACACATCCCTTCTCACATCCATCCTATAGCTTGACCCACACCACCAAGAAAGAGAAGTAGAACCCTCAAACCATCCTCCATAGCTGCAGAATTCGATCTCAAGCATTAGGAGTCCAAGGAAGAAGATTTAAGAAGGGAAAAGTTAGGAAAAGTGTGAAGATTAAGGTAATAACCTTATAATAACATTTCCTCTACTTTTTATTTATCATATGACTTTTATAGAATATGGATGAACCCTAGTGTTGTTCTACATGTTTAGAAGTGTAGAACAAGGTATGGGAAGGTAGTTCTAAGTCCAAGAACGGACTTAGAAGCCAAAACGAACGGTTCGCCGGAAAATAACCTTTTAGAGGTTATTTGTGTTGAAATGAGTTTTATGATGATAAAAACTTGTTAGGAGCTTCGCTAAGGTGTTCCTAATTGTCGCTGGAGTTTTGCCGGAGTTTCACCGGAGTTCAACCGAGAAGGGTAGAACTTCTTAAAGCTCATTCGAGGTGAGGATGGCTGGCTATATTGCTTATAATTGTTGGGTTAATTTCATAAGATTACCTAAAGTGTTAAATGTTATTTTCATGGATTATTAATGATCAATAATGCCTGAATGAAAATACTATTGCATGTGAGTAAATGAAGCATGTTATACAAATTTAGAGAAATTGTGTATGATTATGTGTTATGAATATGATGACATAATAGTAGGAATTTACTATCAAGTATTGTGATAAAATATACTTTTACTTCATGTAAAGAATTCATGAATGGATAAAAGGGATATTTTTGATGTTGAATTTAAATTATATTTGGATTGGAAAGTCATTGAAAATGAATCATTGGACTATACATAATGAACTTGGTTGTTCTAAGATTATCCGACTAGTATAAAAATACTAGTCGGGAGATTGATATGAACAATGATGGAATTAATCCTAAGAGATTGGATTGTGAATAGTGATGCCTTAAGTAATCTTAAGAGATACGTTAAGGTCGAATTATGTGAACTCTAAAATATGTTAGGAGTAGGCCTTAAAGGCTACTCCAAGTGACCGGATTCTAGGCATAGGATTTGCTTGAGAATTGGACAATGATAATGAATTAGAGCCTGACTCTAGGATTACATGGAAATGTAGTTGGTCCAAGCCCTTGCCGTGTAATTGTGATTCGCATGGAAACGTAGTTGGGCCGAGCCCTTGCCATGTGTTGTGATATGCATGAAAACGTAGTTGGGCCGAACCCTTGCCATTTATTTGTGATATTCATGGGAACGTAGTTGGGCCGCGCCTGATGGAGTTATGAGACTAGGCCCAGAGCCTAATCATCCCAAGCCCTGAACTTGGACACGTGGATCCAAGTCCACAACCTGGAGCATGCCTGCCAGCCCAGTGGGGAGCCTGCCAGTCCGGCCGACCTCCCAGCCCAGAAGAGTAATGGTCAAGCAATTAATGCGCTATTAATTATGTATTTAATTCTGTATTAAGGTTGTAATTAGTTAGTCATTATTATCGGTAGCGGTTACGATTCGTATACGCCTATAAAAGGCGGGTTGTAATTCAGATTAGGGCAATTCCTATATGCTATTCTTGGCAACTAAATCTCCTAGCTACTTTCCATTCTCGTTCTTTATTTCCTAACTCCTACTTGAGTGTCGTACGTAGCTTTCCTAAAAGCCTACGAGCGTCCTATTTTGGACCAACAGCGCCCTTGCCATGAAATTGTGGGTTGTATGGAAACGTAGTTGGGCCGAGCCCTTGCCATGCAATCGTGACGTGTTGAATTGAGATTAGGAATTGTATAGAAATGTAGTTGGACCGAGCCCTCGCTATACAATCGGGGCTTGATGAAACCCTATGGGGTTGTCGTGGCTTGTGGGCACGGGGAATGGAAATGGTAAATTCTAAACGAATATGGGCCCACGGGCCGTCTACTTGACTTTATATAAAGTAAGTATGTTTTCAAATAGGCTAACTGAGGGTTATGACCTATAATATAATATCATCCTTGATGGATTATAGGGGTATCCAAACTATAATAAAATGGAGAGATTTGAGATAATGTGGGGAAGATGAATAGTAGAAATGATATTGTGTATCAATTATGAGTTGTGAAATTGAGACTTATGTTCTAGGGTTACAAATGGCTCCAAGAGGAGTATAAATAGAGAAATAATGGACCGGGCCGCTAATATGGGCTCGGTAGTCCAACTACATAAAAGACTAATCCAGTACATAGTTACATACAAATGACATATAAGCAGTACAATAATACAAATGATATCCGTAAGATGTGTGTGGGCCGCTGTCCGGGCCCAATAGTCGTGAGACCCGGGGGTCCGAGTCTATATACTCTATCAACCCTAGATTGAGGGTCTTAGAAATTGAAACATTGAATATATTTAGTGTAGTTGTCATTGTACTTTTCAAATGCTTCAAAGTACTGACCTCACCTTCACGGGGAGGCCACCTCACAGTTTCAGGTAGAAGTTGAAGCTTGCTACCGAAGCCCGTTTCTTCGGGGATATCTAGGAGAGAAGATGTGATTCACGCTTCCTCCGTTTCTGTTTTGAAAACAATTATATAAATGCTCATGGATATTATTTTTTCTGAATAATTATTTGAGGGCTTGTATGCCTAAGTTAGCCAAGTGTGGCCTGAAAACTTGTAATATTGTTTCCGCTTCTTTAATGAATATTTTACATTATGTTTGTTTATGGGTGTACTACGTGTGAATGATATTCCAGACGCCTTGTATAGTATGAATGTGTTGGACTGCGGTTGACTATTCGTACTATACGGCGGGTTGTTGACATGTCCGGGTGGGTTCGAGGCGTGACAAATATAAGCTATTTCCTTAAAAAAAAAACTCGAGTTTTATTAGAGAGATCTCAAAATGTACCTCATTTTACCTCACCCCTAATGTGTGACCACACATCAGGAGGTGAGAGTAGAAATGAGTTACATTTGGGGTTACCTTTAGCCTTTGTGATTTTTTTTTCATTTTAATTGAATACGAAGTACGACGTATAAGTGAATCTTTTTTAAATATTCGGAAGAGCGAATGGAAGGGATTGGCCGGTCCGAGGAGCAAGTTGCCATTTTGTGGACCGGGCCGTCTGTTTGTCAAGAAGAAGGGGGCGCGGTGCACACTCTGAGCAACAAGCAATCACCATCTCTTCGGTACCTGCAACTCCCAGGCCGTGTGGAAGATTAGGCATGCTATTTCCTCTTTCTTTATGTGTGTATGTATAGTAGAGCCAAATTGAGTAAAAAACTAGGGTTTTACCTTTTAAGTCTGTAATCGCAGGGCGGAGTTCTCATGGAGACAACACTGCTCTCCAGGCCTACGCTTTCCGCTTCGTTCATTGGCCAGAAACTGTAAGTCAGTACAATTTCACTATTTCAATAAGTTGGTTGTTACACGATTTCTGTTTTACTTTCCTTAACTCGCAGATGTAATAGAAGAAACTCGAAGAGTCCTTCCGCGCATCGATGGAATCTCTCCAAGAGGCCTCTGCCGAGTGCATTGAGCGTAATAGCCCCGAGGTGTGCAATGGATACAGCGTTTGGAGGTATCAACCTTCTATCTGCTTCTCAAAAGTGTTTATTCCTCTACACATCCTGGAATTATAATATCTCACTTATTTTTTCTATAATAAATTGTGCCTGGGTAAGTTCTATATTAATTTGACTAGTTCAGCATTTTATTATTACAACTATAAGGAAATAGATAATGGTTTGAAATCACATAGGATGTTTGAGTTTGTGATTGTGTGCAACAATGCATGCTTTTTAGGTCTACTTTCTGATGATTGTTCAGTTGAAATGACAACGTGGTTCAAGTAGAGGGTGCAAGGTATCTATTGGTTTTATGTTTGTTAACCAAAACACAGGCCTCTTGGAACACATTTACTTGAGTGTATAAGACACATGATTTTTGGGAACAGTGCATTTTTCATTTTGCTACGCTATTGTTATATTTTCTTATTTGCAAGCATCACTGGTCAAATACTCAAATAAAGAAGCTAATCGGTATTGTTATTTTTTACCAAGCAACATGACTTTCTATTAACTAACAAAAATAATTAGATACATTTCTCTCCGCCTGCTAGGAACTCTGCAAGCCCCCAAACACACAACCACCACCACAAACTTCTGCAATCCCCTACTCCCTTATAGCTAGCTAACTACAAGTCATCTCAGTTACACATTCCCTAACGGTAGTTTCTATTTCTGGTCACAATCTTTACAAATACTGCAGCTTTATCTTTGCATACAACTGCTTCTTTTCCTCCCTCACTTTCCATAGTTCTTTTCTCAATACTCAACCTCATCAGGTGACTCTTCTCTATCAACAAATTGCAACTGTACAACATCACCCTCCTCATCAGAATCACTCCTACGAGAACTTGAATCTGAATCGCTGCAAGAAGAATCACTGCTTGAGCTTGTGCTACTGGACACGTTCCTTTTGTTAGAGCAACAGTTTTTTTAATAAACATTTCTTACCTTATTTCTTTCATAGCTTTGTGCTGTTACTGGAATACTGGATAACTGGAAAGGGGAAAATAAAAAGTTACTGTCTCTGTTCTAAAATAACTGTCCATTAACTAAAGGCTTTTCTTTGCAAAAATAACTGACCACTAAGGCATTTTGTTCACTAATAATGAGAGTATCAGAGAATATCAATGAACCATAGTAAAACTGATCAATGGATAGTTATTCGAGAATATCAGGAGTAAATTGTTAGCTGTACGCAAATCATGATACTAGGATATATGAATTTAACTAATGTTTATACCACTTCATATTTATACTAACCTCCTCTAGCTGATTTTTAAAGAAGATATAATTGTGAATATATATATGCACAAATTGTGCATTAAAGTGAAAATTTCATATGCACTCTTAACATTAATATACTTATTTAGGGACTGAGCTTTTTGGGAATAAGGCTTGAATGTTGTTGTTAGTTGTTGTTGTTGTAGGGGCTGAGTTTTTTTGTTAAAATTTCTGCAGGCAACACTTCGAAGTTTCCCCGGGTGAATATTTGGGATCCATACAAGCGCCTTGGTATAAGTCGTGATGCTTCTGAGGAAGAAGTATGGAGTTCTCGCAATTTTTTGCTGGATCAGTATGCCGGCCATGAGAGAAGTATGGAAGCCATAGAAGCTGCTTTTGAGAAAATACTGATGACAAGCTTCCAGAGTAGAAAGAAGACAAAGATTAACTTGAAGACGAGGCTGAAAAAGCAAGTTGAAGATTCTCCACCATGGGTCAAGAATCTACTCACTTTTGTCGAAATGCCGCCTGGTGATATTATTTTAAGAAGATTATTCTTGTTTGGGTTTATGGCGGTGTGGAGTGTAATGAACTCAGCCGAGGCTGGACCTGCCTTCCAGGTTTGTGATTTTTCACTTAATCCAATGGCTGTTTCACCTTGACTTGTCAATTTTGTGCTTCAAAACTGGGTTTCCTATTGTGTTATTGACTTATATGCTTCCCCTATCAAAAAACTTGTGGATTTAGAATGCAACATGATACTCATTAGCTAACAATTGATAACACTACTAAATGCCTGGAGTGTATTATATATTGTTCCGTGATAATATTACTTGCAACGGTGCTGTAGCTAAACTTTCTCTTGAGTGCACTCGGGGCACATTTTAAGCATGTCCTGTGTGTGCCTATTATGTGACCAAATACTGTACTTCAACAACTCTTTTATGAAGTGTCTGTGTTGATGTTCCTTACGCAGGTAGCACTATCATTGGGAGCTTGCATATACTTCCTCAATGACAAGACAAAGAGCATTGCTAGAGCTTCCATCATTGGGTGAGTTTTGTTGAGTCTTAGAAATTCCATTTTGAAGTTATTTCTGAAACTTCCCTTGATTATAAATACTTAAATAGAATTGTCTAAGAGCCTCCTTGTTATTTCAGATTTGGGGCCCTTGTTTTTGGATGGGTTTTCGGTTCCGTATTGGTTCCCGCAATTCCGTCATTTCTGCTAAAACCAACCTGGACACTTGAACTCCTAACATCTCTGGTAGCTTTTGTTTTCCTGTTTATTGCTTGTACTTTCCTCAAGTGACATGTAAACTATAATTCCGGAATTTGATAGTTTGTCATTATATTAGAAGTAGTTATTGGTAAAATTTTATCGACCCCAAATTTAGTATCTCTGCCTTCCTGGATATTGAAGAGCTCTCATATTTGTCCTTTCTGAGTTTATTATATGTGCTTCGTGTTAAAGTTTCCATAATGAAAACTTCTACATTTGCACCCCTATGGTATTTTACATATTCTATTTGATAAAAGGCACCCGGTGCAAATTGGCACCCTATGGTACATATTCTATTTTTTAAACATAAAATTTTCAGAATTCTCGAGTTATCCTCTAATATTGTTCAATTTTAATGCAATAATTTTCTCACGAAGTAGATGTGTAGAACTATTCAGGCTCTTACACCCATTTGTTTCCTGTAAAACTGTATGAGTAGGCAAAACCATTCTGTTTTTGGTGAAATGTGATTTTAGTCCCCTAACTTTATGATTTGGATGGAAAGTGCAAAACTTTGGAATTCGTCGAGGCCGACAAGACAATATTTCTTTCAACAAATAAATATTTAAATTCAGAAGCAACTAAAACGTTAAAATTTTGATGAAAAGTACTGCCTTGGTATTATCGGGCTGAAAAGTAGTCCGACGGCATGACAATTTCATAATTAATTGAGCATCAAGGCCTGAAAAAAATTACAGGTAATTTTAAATAAAGAGATAATCGATATAATATGCATGTCTTATGTGCAATATATTTGGATAAAGGAGTTCCATATGATTATATGAATTGAGAAAAGTTTTAGTTTATTAAATAAAATCTCCCTTTACTTTTTTTGTGGAGAAATTTCCTCAGGCAACTTTTAGGTGGTTATTTGTTGTCAAGAGCTATCAAGTTTATTTCTTTATTTTAGGTGGTTATTTGTTATCAAGCTTCTTTTTGTGTTTTTATATCATTTGATCATATTATTAATTCAGTTCAGTTACAAACTTTAAGGGCAAGTTTGGTTGGGGGTTTCAGAGGAAAGAGAAGGAGAGGACTCATATAAATTTAAATTATAAATTTAAAATCATTTTTACATTTAGAAATATTGAAATAAAGTGAAGATAAAATAATATATAAAAATACATGGTCTAATTAATTATAATATAGTTATTTGTAGTCTAAAACTAACAAATTGAGATAAGTTAGTAAAATAAAAACTCAAGTCTTCCATCTCCGTACCTCCAAAATTCCCAAACCAAACATGCCCTAAGAGTCAAGAGATCAAGAAGAATAGGACATCAACTCACTCAGCATTTCTTCCCACTAATTACACATGAAAACGATCGATCAAAAATGGGAAAAATGTCAAATAGGTCCTCGAACTTTCATAAAAAAATCAATTAAGTCCTTCTATAGGAGACTCTGTCCGGTCGTCACGATTTTGGGCGGTTCCTGGTGGAATTTTTGATGAATTTTTTTAAGCATCTTATTCATCAAGTCTAGTTTACTCATATCAAATTTCAGCTAAAAATTTAATCGGGAGCGCATTCAAATTAATTCGAGAACGCAAAAATGCGCAGTTATCTTTAAGAATTAATTTGAAGTGTTCCCGATTGAATTTTTAGCTTAAATTTGGTATGGCTAAACTAGACTTGGTGAATAAGATGCTCAAAAAATTTCATCAAAAAATTTCACCGGGAACTGCTCCAAATCGCGACGGCCGGACAGAATCTCCTATTGAAAGATTTAATTAACTTTTTTATGAAAGTTCGAGTACCTATTTAACAGTTTTCCCATCAAAAATTGATTGAACGGATCACCAACTACTCTAGGGGTAAGAGTATTTTGTAAGTTTCGAAGTCCATTTGTTTTTTTTTGAACCAAAGCAAATTAACTAGCATTAATTAAATCGTGATGTAGTACATCATGATTTGATTACCCAAGTCCATTTGTTATCAACTAAAAGTCTAAAAGTCTAAAACCGTGAGGCTACTATAAAAAATAAATACCCTTCCTTCCCGTAAAATAATTCCCGGTATAATTTTTGGATCGTCCCCAAAAATAGTTCTCATTTCCTCTTTTGAAAAGTTTTGTGTAGCTCACATTCGCTTACATTTTTCTTACACAACCATAATCATACATTTCTATTTTATTCTCACTTTCTTAAATTCCGATCCAAGTCAATGCGGGAACAATTTTATGGGACGGAGGGAGTAAGAGCAAACATATGCCCAAGACCTAATCGTAACAAAAGAAAATGATAGAAAAAAGCTTGAACTTGCGTTAATGAAACTAAAAATAAGAATTGAATTGAACTCGAACTTGATCTGACAATATATAAGTAGTTGCCGATTTTTGGATAATTTTTTTAAATGTCATCAAAAGAGTTTTTATATATATGAAAGTACCCTCAAAAAGATTAACTAATAGGTGTACGCTTCACAAATTAAACCTTTTATTCTCTTCCATAGATGCCCTCAAAACGTTCTAAGGTATACCATCTTTGAAGTGTGAACAATTTTTTAAAATGCCCTCAAAAGTTTTATTATTATCAAACTACCGTAAAATGTTTGATATTAGAAAACTACCCTTAGAAAAACAACATTCTTTTCATTTCATTCACACCCTTGCTCAAGAAGTTCGACCTTCTGATCAAACATTGTCCTGTTTAAACTAAACGACGTCATGGTTCGAATGATTGAGCGAAGAAGTTGGATGGTTCGAGAGTGGTATTCAAATTCTCTCTTTTAAACTAAACGACGTCATATGGTATATGCTTGTATGTAAAAAGAAAAAGGGACGATTTGCTAAAATGAATTTCAACATTGGGTATGCTGATAAAAATGAAAAACTCTTAGTATACATGAGTTGTACATAAAGTGTACTAAAAAACCCCCTAATTGCTTGTGTACACAGGCAATTTATTTGAAAAGAGATAGAAATTTATGTCAAACCTTCCTAATTGTCTATGCACATATGCAATATAGAATTTGGGTACATAAAGAATTGCCCAATAAAAATTCCCCAATTTTGGCACGACTCATCCATCTTTCCTTTGACCTATTTCCCCTGTTTGCTTGGACATGATTTACCGAATTATTCTTTAGGTACATCCTACATAACACCCCTTTTTATTTCACTCCACCCCCCCCCCCCCCCCCACTTTTTCCTCCCTTCCTCCATCCCCGCTCTTTTCTATCCTCCTCCTCATCCCACTCCTCCCCTCCCTCCTTTTTACGTTTTATTCCACTTCATAATCTTCATCATCATCTTCCATCACCATTTTCGCCGGAAAATGAGCCGGAAACTCACAGAAGTATAAGAGGCACCTGAATTTTTGTTTGTATGGTGCTAAATAATGATAAATATTGTTTGGAATGAAAGATGAAACAAAAAACTAGTAACATTCTATGAACTTTCGCCATAGAGAAAAAATGTATGTACACAGACACAAATGTATGTGTACACAGACAAAAAATGTTAAAAAAAGTCAGAGTTAGATTGCACTGAAACAAATGTCTGTGTACACCGACAAAAATTGTATATGTACAAACACTTTTTTCTCTACACAGACAATTAATGTTTTTCACACCGACACTTTTTTAACTACACAGACAACTAATGTCTGTATACAACGACATTGGTTTCCGTGCAAACAGCTTGACACATCAGCAAACCAATTTTTTTTCATTTGGCAGTTTTATCGAAAGTTTCTTTATTTGTACTTTTTTGTTGTGCCAATGACAGATAAAGAAGGTATAAATGATGGTGTGACCCAGAATTGTTGAGATTTACCGGACCCGCCTTGCATCCATTTTTTGGACCCGTTCTCCTTGCTTTCATCCAAATCGGAGTGACACATGCTACAAATTTTTGCCGCATCCATGAATCGTCGGGCCTTCCTCGTCACCAGCCAACCTATACCCGTCTAGCGATGGCGCCGTCCCCAAGAGCCCACAGTCTGCCGACTTCCCCTTCATCAGCAGCAGACCCGTCGCTGGCTTTGACGCTGTTGTCGGTACTGAAGTCATAGACGCGGTCAACAGAAGCACCATTATAGTCATCAAAGCCGACTGTAACCAGTAGACGAAAACCCAACTCGGAAGTCGCTGAAATATATTATCACAAGCCAATACAAGCCAAAAGGCAACCTCAAGTGACGGGATTCAGGGTGGGAGTGCTCTAAGTGCGTACCTTCAGATTCAAAATTCGAATTTGTGTTAAACTTATCACACCAAACAAACGCGAAAATGCAAGGCAGCGAGGGCGAGAAAATCTTTGATTCCTACAACCTAAACCCGCAGCTATTCGTCAATGAAGTTACCGATTCCGTGAACACCATTGTAAATGAAGCTTTTGACTTCTTTCTGCAGTACGATCTCTCCTCTCTCTCTATGCAGTACTATTTTCTTCTGTACATGGTGCGGAGTAGTATCTATTGAAGAATGTTGTTTTCATATGTAGGGAAACAGCAACAGTTCTGAAAGTCGAGGGTACAGACCGATTTGAACCTCTAAAAAAGGTTCGCTGGATGTGTTGTTTGCAATATCAATTTTCAATTCGCAGTTAGCACATAAGAGTTTGTGGCATATACTGTAATAACATACTGAATTCTGTTCTTTGTTGTTTTTTTTCATTTTGAAATGTTTCTTGTCTTCCTTTGAGCAATTGATACTTGATAATTCCGTTTTGTAGGGTGTAGAATATATACGGAGCATGGTTCAGTCAAAGCTTGACCAGCGTCAGTATATGTGGCAGAAGTACTGTCTGAGCCAGTGCTTTACTGTTCCACAAGGGTTCTCTTTGCCTCAAGCCGTAGGTTATCACAATAGAATTGGGTTGAACTGAATTTTTCTACAATCCTTTTGCGCTATGGCATATTTGAATTACCTTACTTGTAAATCTTTTGCTTGTTTCATTTTTTTTAATTCTTCAGATGTTGCTTTAGTTTGTCTGACGAAAGGACATATTTAGCTAAATCTACATTGTCATTAAGAATAAGAAGTGGTGGAATGAATAATTGATTTGTGATTGCTGTAAAAAAATGATTTGTGATTGTTAACATTCCTGCTCTCTACTCCGTCGTCTTGTCTAATGTTTTGTAATGTTCTCATGCTTTGCCAGAAAAATGAAAGTTTGCCATGGTTGAAAATGCTTGCCCATGGATTATGTTTATTTGATATCTTCACCAGATATGGACTTTCTACATTTACTATCCTTTGTGCGGTTTATTTGATATCTTCACTCATGTGCCAAAACCAGTATGTTTAACTGAAATGAAAGTTTAATATTTTCCTTCATGGATGTGTTTGACTTTATGAGTTCGAATCTACCTTTCCATTTACCAAATAGTTCATCCACTTAATGGCTGAAAGTCTCCTTGGACATTGCTCTATAGGATAAACCATCGCTTGATACTTCCTCAGATCAGGACACAGAACTGGATGCACAGTTGGATTCCTTGAGAAGCAAACTTGCTCAGGTGCTTGACTACATGATTTCTTAAGAGGATAAGGAACTTTATGATATATTGTATTATTTAGACATGGTAAATTGGTAATAATTATTGCTACATATGTTATTTATGTTGTTTATCTGATCAGGTAGTTGAAGAGTCCACTGACCTCAATAAAGAACTTCAGGAATTGGAAATGCAGTCAAGTAAGAGGAAATGCTCTGCAGCTTCTCTTAATGAAGTGATACAGTTCTATAATGAACTGGGTTTGCATGAGAAGTTTTCAGGTAAACACTTCTCTAATGGTCCTGTCTTCAGATGCACTTAGAAACATAACCCTTTTCTGAAATTGGATAACTTATTGCGGAAAAATCAGAGATCTTAGTTAGTTTGTCTGTTCTTCATTCTGCAAGGGACCTTAGGGGCTGTTTACTTCTTTTCTCATTAAGTCGGGGACTATGATGTGTATCCGAGTTAAGTGGTCATCTGTAATGGACTAATGGACTGTGTACTTATTGTGCTAAATAAATAATCTGAGAATAGTAAAATAACTAACTTGAGGTTATTTATGTGTTGCCTCTTGTTAATGATTAATCTTATGTATTAGTTATTACCACATTTTCATCATTTGCAATGGAGTCAAACTTTCACTTTTTTTGTCTTAGGAATATGATGGAATAATGGTGAGGATGCAATTGAAATTAAATTGTACCGGATATAATACTCCGTATTATTTATTTCACAAATGAAATTTTAGAATGTTAACTGCATTCTAACAAGGCTTAGAGTATTTTAAATTATGTAATTATTTCAATAAATTTGTATTTGTAAAAAACATACAATCATGATTCGAAAATAACTTTTTATATAAAATTCAGGGTATATATATTACATATGTAAGTTTGGGATACTTATCCCACACCCCATTAAAGCTTGGGGTATTTAATAAAAACTGTCTAAATGAGCGTCTTAATCGGAATGAGTAATATATTGGAGCTTAAATCTAATTTTATGATTAAATGAAGTCATATTTTTGGCCGAATGAATAAATCATACTACTATTTTTTATTAAGTCAGTTTTCAAATTCTCTTGATGGTCATTGGTTGTATAAGCTCTTTAGCAGATTGTGAACCCAACTAGGAAGTAAAAAATTGTACTATTAATAAAAAATTCGTGTTTTTCAGAGTTGGTAACAACTGCATCGGAGCTCCGATCATCGTTGGAGAAAAGGGTAACACAAATGTGTAGTGAGATTGAACACGAAAGAGCAGAGAAAATTCGCAAGTTGGACGATGATGATAAGCTTCGCCTGAATTATCATGGTTATGGTGACCATTCTGGCAAGTTTATCTTCATTTTTCATTGGCTCATTGATATGCAATTCTTTAAGTAGGTCTAAGAATGTCCATTACTTAATTGCCATTTACTTGTAGGTCTGAGTAATGCCAAACTTGAAGACCTTAAACAATTTCTGGATGATTTGAAGACACCAAATGATCTTTAGCTTGTTCTGAGTGTGAGCTAATGAATGATACACAACTCTGTGTGGCTACTCCCTACAAGGTTTCGATCCAAATTTAGGCGGGTATTGGCATGTTAAGTGACCTGCTTCATTTTTGGGCTGTGTACTCGTGGGTAAAAATATAGTAGAAATGTGGCACAATATGCAAACAAGAATGCTGTATTAGTGATGCTGATGGGCATGTTTCTGAAATGTACATTATTAAATTAAATAACTAAAAAAAAGCGCTCACCAAGCCTTCGTTTTGTTGAATCTTACCGGGGAAAGACATGTTTCTTGATGCACTGTATGTGTCAAGATAAGGTGTGTGCACATTCTTTTTTCCCTAACTATGGGCCATGGGCTATATAACACATGAGAAAAAAAGCAATGAATATGTTGATAAAATATCTATGGGCTATGGCCTATGGGCTATCGGCTATGACACATGAGACTATGAGCCCAATTTGTAATATTGTGAAATTGGTTGAATATGTTGATTCTATTGAAATTTATAAACTTTTGGTAGAAGAGGGTGATTTTACTAATTTATCAAATAAATATATTATCCTCTATTCTTTAACGGTTTAATAGTTGCAACAGTTTGATTTTTCATATTTGTGTACGTACAAATTTGATTGTAATTATATACGTGTTAGAAAACATTATAAATCTGTAATATTTTGAAAGTTCACATTAGTAGAAATTTAATAACATTTTATACATAATAATTTGATTATACTATCTCCGTCCCTTAAAACTTTGCCAAAGTTGACCGGCACGGAAAATAATAAAGTAAAATCTGTGTGGTTGAGGTTTGTGCAGAGGAGAGAAAAATAACAGAAATCACAAAATAATTGATTAAAAAAGAAAGTGGTAAAGTTTTTTGGAACGTCCCAAAACGGAAAGATGGCAATGTTTTATGGGACGGAGGGAGTATTTATTAGTAGAAAATCATGGTCAAAGTAAGATGTGCGAATAGTGCGAGAAACACAATGTTGCAACTATTAGGATGTTTTTACTTGGATTGTAATTTGATGGTCTGGTCTGGTCTGAAATTTCATTTTTTATATTTTTTGCATACAGATTTTATTTTATATATATATTATAATCCATAAATAATTATATTTTATTCATTTATAATTAAAAATAATAATAGTAATAATAGTAATAATACTAATAATACTAATAATAGTAACAATAACAATGATGATGATGATGCTGATTCTGATGCTTATGACGACGATGATGATGATTATAATAATAATAATAATAATAATAATAATAAAATATGGTCTGGTCTGGTGTGGTCTGAAATTTTATTTTTTATATTTTTTCATAAAGATTTTATTTTTTTATATATATTATAATCCATAAATAATTATATTTTATTCATTTATAATTAAAAATAATAATAGTAATAATAGTAATAATACTAATAATACTAATATTAATAAAAATAACAATGATAATAATGATGATGATAATGATGATGATGACGACGACGACGATGATGATGATGATAATAATAAAATATAGTCTGGTCTGGTCTAGCCTGGTCTGTTTTAGTCTGGTCTGGTCTGGGACGAATTACATTCCAAGTAAAAACAACCTTAAAGAACGGATAGAGTATTTAAAATATATTTTGTTCATGAAATAAATAAAATATATATGAAAAATAGCTAAAATGGTCATCTACAATAACTTTAGTCAATTCAATCAGAATAGTAACTCCAATCATACTTATTTGATTATTGCGGAATTTAGTTCGCGAAATCAAAAGTTATGTGTGTGGAGGTATTGGCCCATAGGGCATAGGCCATGGCAGCCTTCTTTACTCTTGTTGGGCCTGTTTGTTTGCCTCTTGTCCTGGCTCATGTTGTTTTGCCGCTAGCCTTGTTTCTGGAACCCTCCTTTAGGGTTTCCCCTGCAGCCCTGGTTCTTAAGACCCTCTTCGTCTTCTCTTGACGCGGAGGTCTTCAGTTAGAGAGAGAGAGAGTGAGGTTAGAGAGAATAGAGAGAGAGACTCCCAGTCTCTTCTTCTTCCGGTCCCTTTGTGTTAATTCTCTCCGTGCTTCCCCTTTTATGACCTTTGGCGTGCGTTGAGATGGCTGGGCTGGCCTGAGTGTGATTGTCCCTTCCGGTGGTGCTCGGTTGTGTGCTGTATGAGCGTGGTCTGAGTTGGAGAGGTGAAAACCTGACAGTGGTATCAGAGCCGGACCTCCTGTCATCCTCGTCTACAGCCCGAGAGCTCCTCCGCCACCATCTGCCGCAGATCTCCCTCGAGTGGTAAGTCGAGAAGCCCATCCACGGGTTCTCGCTCAGGTAAATTAACGATAAACACCCTAGGTAGCCGTCTGCCTCCGGTATTGTGTGTTTTGCTCGTGTTTTTTACTCGCTTCACCCCCTTCCCCGCTTCGCTTTTGTTGTTGACCTAGTTGGTCTAGCTGTCAATTGTAACTGACTACTCCCAGGTGCGTACTCTTTACCTTTGTGTGTGAAGTTTGGTCTGCATGTGTGTTTTCTGTCTTTGCATGTTAAGATCTATGATTCGTACTGGTTTTGTGTTTGCGGGCCTGAGGTTTTGAACTTGTATTATGTGCTTCTGTCTCCCTTGCGTGTTTATCTCTCATTTACTGTCCTTTTATGCTTACTTGGTACCCTTGTGAACTGGGATTTTTTGCCTGTGTGACTCGGCATCTGAGGTTAGGACTGACAGGTTCCCTGCCAGTCACTGTAGTGGCCTTCAGATATGTGTGGCCTGTCAGCCCGCAGCCGGGTACACTGGTGAACCCTAGCTCCTTGGTTCTCTGTCTCTTTGTATGCTATTTTTCATTGATCTTGTCTTCTGCTACTGATCTTCTGTATTATCCTTATTGTGTTCACCCTGATGTCTGCTCCTATGTCTGCCAATATGTATGGTATGTTACCTTTTAATGGGAAAACTGATTTTGACATTTGGAAACAAAAGATCAAATGTGTTTTAATCCATCAAAAGGTTTTCAGAGCTGTAAGTGAACTTTATTTGGATTCTGATGATAGTGCTAAGAAAGCTGAAATGAATGAAACTGCCTGCTCTACTATTTATCTTAACCTATCTGACTCTGTGCTTAGAAAGGTTGGTATTTTAGATTCTGCTAAAAAATTGTGGGATAAGTTAGATGAGCTTTATACTGACACATCTCTGCCTGGTAAACTGTTTTTGCTTGAAAAGTTCTTTCGGTTTAGGCTAGACCTAACCAAAGACATTGATGAAAACTTGGATATTTTTAATAAGTTGATCCAGAACATTAAACAATCTCGTGATAAGCATATTGATGATTATACTGCTGTTGTGTTGCTTAATGCTATTCCTGATTCTTATAATGATGTTAAGTCTGCTATTAAATATGGCAGAGATGATGTCACTCTTGATATTGTTGTGAATGGCCTTAAGAGTAAAGAGCTTGACCTTAAACATAATAGGAGTATTTCTAGTCAATCCAAGGATTCTGGTGAGGCTATGTTTGTGAGGGGTACATCTAAGAGTAGGTCTAAGAATCAGAAACAGGATGCCCAAGCTAAAAATAGTAACCCAAATGATAAGAAGAGGAATAAGTCTAGAAAACGTGTGTGCTACAACTATGACACTTTATAAAGGACTGTCTCTATCCCAAGAAACCTGAGCAGGCTAGTGTAGCTATAGAGAGAGATGACCTTGGTGAGGTTCTCATGGTGTGTGACCATGTTAATTCTGTTCGTAATACCTTGGCTGAGAATGAATGGTTAATTGATTCTGGTTGCACCTATCATATGACTCCTTTTAGGGATTTCTTTTCTAAATATGAGAAATGTGATATGGGTTATGTTTCCTTGGCTGATAATAAGAGATGCAATGTTCTGGGTATAGGTGATATATGTCTCAAGTTTTCTTGTGGCTCTGTGTTCACTCTTAAGAATGTGAGGCATGTCCCTGATTTGTGTCACAACTTGTTATCTGTTGCTGCCTTGGAGGGTCGTGGATTAGAGGGAAAGTGGGGGAATGGATGTATGAAAATTTTGAAAAATTCTCTGATGTTGTTTAAAGCTGAGAAGGTGAACGACCTTTATGTGTGTCATGCTAAACCTTATATTGACTATGTGAATGCTGTGAATGTTGTGCATACTGATAAAACCTTGTTGTGGCATAATAGATTAGGGCATATGAGTAATAAAGGTTTAGGGATCATGCATAAACATGGTTACTTTGGTAAAGACTCTGTGTACTCTTTGACTTTCTGTGAATGATGTGTGCTTGGTAAACAACATAGAGTCCAGTTCCCTCTATCCTCTTATCCTAATATGACAAAGTGCTCCTCTGTGCTTGAATATGTGCATGCTGATGTTTGGGGTCCTGCCAGTGTTCCCACACATGGGGGAAAACAGTATTTCTTGTCCTTAATTGATGATTTCTCTAGGAAAGTGTGGGTCTACCTTCTACAACATAAGTCTGATGTTTGTGAGAAGTTTAAGGCCTGGAAGTTACTTGTAGAAAATCAAACTGGACAGAATGTTAAGACCCTTAGGACTGATAATGGCCTAGAGTTCCGTAACCATGAGCTTGACCAACTGTGTGCCACTTCAGGCATTAGGAGACATAAGATTGTGCCCTACACCCCCCAACAGAATGGGGTGGCTGAAAGGATGAATAGAACCCTTCTTGACAAGGTTAGAAGTATGTTGTCTACCTCAGGTTTACCTAAGAAGTTTTGGGGTGAAACAGTTACCACTGCCACCTATCTGATAAATAGATCTCCCTTTGTTCCCGTAGGGGGTCAATGCCCTGAAGTTAAGTTTACTGATGGGCCTCTTGACCTGTCAAAACTTAGGGTCTTTGGGTGTGCAACCTATGTTCATCAGAAAACTGATAAGTTAGATCCTAGATCCAAAAAGTATGTTTTCTTGGGTTATTTTGATGGGGTAAAGGGATATAGGGCTGGGATAGAAGTGTGTTTGGTTTTAAGGTGGTTATAAGTAGGGATGTTATCTTCAATGAGTTTGATTTTCCTTGCTTGCTTGTAACTGTTCCTGAGCATGAACCTTGGAGGACACCCGTTGAGGTGGAGCCTCAGGTCCCTTCTGTACGTGCCTACTATTCCTTCTCTTATGTATGACACTCCTCCTTTTGTACCTGTCATCCCTTCTGATGTGCATGTTAATACTTCTGGTGATACTGCTACCTCTAGTGAGGTGGAGTTCAATACTCAAAATGACCATGTGCATAATGATTCTCTGTCTAGTGGAACCAATGTGTTTGATGATTCTGTTGAGAATGATAATGTTGATTTGCATGACTACCAACTTGTTAGGGACAGGGGTAGAAGAACCATTAAGAGAAAATCTGATACTTTGTCTAACTATGCTTTTACTGTGTGTGCTATATCTGATTTTGCTTTTACTGTGTTTGAGGCCCTGGACCTAAATGAACCTAAGACCTATAGTGAAGCTATAAGGTCCAGAGAGTCTCAGAGATGGCTTGAGGCCATGAAAAGTGAGATGGACTCTCTGAAAGTGAACCAGACTTGGACCCTTGTTCCTAGACCTGATGCCAGCTCTGTAGTTGAGTGCAAATGGCTGTTTAAGGTCAAGGAAGAACCGGGTAACAACATTAGGTATAAGGCTAGGTTAGTTGCCAAGGGGTTTACTCAAAAAGAGGGGGTAGATTATGCAGAAATCTTTGCTCCTGTAGTTAAGTTTACTACTGTTAGAATCATGTTGACTTTGGTTGCTCATGATTGGGAGATGAAACAAATGGATGTCACCACTGCATTTCTGCATGGTGAATTGGATAAGAAAATTTACATGACTCAACCTGAGGGCTTTGTGGATCTCAAGAGGAGTGACCATGTTTGTCTACTTAGGAAGGCCTTGTATGGTCTGAAGCAATCCCCTAGTCAGTGGAATATTAGCTTTGACAAGTGTATGCAGTCTATGAAATTTGTGAAATTTGCCTGTGATCATTGTCTTTATTTCAAGAATACTAATTCTATTCCCGTGTTCTTGTTAATCTATGTGGATGACATGTTGATTATTAGCCCTTGCCTTAAATCTATTATATCTGTTCAAAAATGTCTTTGTGAGAATTTTGCTATGAAAGATCTTGGTGATGCCAAGAGGATACTTGGGATTAACATTGTTAGGGACAGGAGCAAGCATACTCTTGTTCTAAACCAGATTTCTTATGTTGAGAAGGTTTTGAGTAAGTTTAATATCTCTTCTGCTGCACCTGTGCATGTACCTCTTGCCTCGCACTTTGTGCTAAGTAAGAATCAGTCTCCTAAGACTGCTTCTGAAATTGAGCTTATAAAGTCTGTTCCTTACTCTAATGCTATAGATTCTGTGATGTATCTGATGGTTAGTTCTAGACCTGATATTCACTAGTAAAAATATGTTAAACTGCGTCACGTCATTTGAGGCGCTTAAAAAACAAGCGCCTTTAATATATACGACGTGCAGCGCTTTTCTTTTTAAGCGTCTCTAATATGTATTTAATTTTTTAATTATTTAATGTTTCGGGTTGTTGCGGCGCTTATATATAAAAGCGCCGCCAATATTTAAATTAAATTTTGATATTTAGAAACGCAGGAGCGAAAAAATGTAAATGAAGCGCCAAACCGAAAAATTTAAATAAAATTTTAAAATTTATCAACGCTTCTGCGGCGCCTAATTAATGAAAAGCGCCGTATTAGAATTTTTTTTTTTAGTTTTTTAGGAGGCGCCTATATGTAAAAAGCGCCACAGACCGACGCCAAATTTTTATTCAAAAATAAACTAATTTTTTAAAAAATCGGATTTTAAAAAGAGGCGTGCGGCGCCTATATGTAAATAGCGCCGCATATATCTGTTCCAGTTTATTTCGCCCTGGTAGTTCGCAGCTTAGCAATCAGTTTGGAACCCTACTGAATCCGCGGCCGCCGACCCTCAATCCGCCGACCGTCGCACCTACTCCATGGCCCAGCCGTCGCACCTCCGCCGTCGCACCTACTCCAGCCCAACCGACAACGCTCCTCCCCTCACCTTCGTTGGCAGCAGAGACCGACTCAGCAACCAAGAGTAGTGCAACCAAATTGAAAAAACAGGTGCAATCAAAGAAGGGAGTAGACGAGCACCGGCGGCCGCTCCAGCACCGTCCGCCGCTCCTCCAGCATCGACACTCTAGCTAGTCCTCCACCGACTACTGCTCGCATGTCACCGGAGGCCGTCCGCGCCTCCTTCGTAGCCTACAACTACTCTCTATCCCTAACCAGGTAATAAAGTTTTCCAAGCTATAAATTGAACTTCTTAGGCTCTGATTTTTTTATATGTTTTGGGTTTGCTTGAAATAGAACCTGACTATTACCAATCTAAAAGTCCCATGCAAAGATAAGGATCCTATTTAGGTGAAAATTCATTTTGTGCTATGTTTGTTTGCAAAGCATGAAAAAATACAATTCAAAACATCTCAATTTTGGAATGTTTATAATGTGTTTGGTAAAATGTCTCAATGAAGTTTTCTTTTAGTCACATGTTAGTTCATAATAATGTTTTTGAGAGTTGGAGTATAAATTAAATGGATGGTTGTACAAAAGCCCAAAAGTATACCAACATAGACAGTTCAATGTTTGTTTTAATTATTCTTCCCACAATTTGAGTTCTGGCATTTCCAATTTTCCAGTCCTAAGAAAATATGTAAACTTTTTAAATATATCCTTCCTACTTCCCAATAGCTCCGTAGCTTAGACGAAATAGCCTCCTACTGGGATGGAGCAATAATTTATTATTATTTTTTTATTTTTAGATAAAGTTTAGTGTTGTTAATTATGGATCGTAGCTGGATGTATGGTTTGTGAAATACTTCTCAATTTTTCAATGGTGTTCATGAGTTTGTGAAAGTGGCTGTTGCGCATCAGAAGCAACAAGGACAAAAAGGAATTTTATTTCCTTGTTCAATGTGCCGTAACATTAAAAGAGAGAATGACGTGAACATAGTTCTTCAGCATTTATTTGAAAAGGATTTTAGAGAAAACTATATGACATGGACATTCCATGGGGAGAATCGTGTGGATGTCGAAGAACTTTTTTTGGAGCAACTTCTAGTCATCTAAAGCGTAAAGCTACTCATATTACTACAACTTCAAATGATATTGATGATGATGTTGCAGATGATGATGTCAATGAAGATAGAATTGATGAACTCTTGAATGATGTTCATGATAATTTTGATTATCAACCAAAATCTTATTAGAATTTGATTGAGGCCGCCAATATACCGCTATTCACGGGTTCTGAATTCTCCAAACTATCTGCTGTTCTCAAATTATTTCACTTGAAAGCTAAACATGGGTGGAGTATTGTTAGTTTCACTGAGTTGCTGATATTGCTTCAAGAAATGCTTCCAAAAGGAAATACACTTCCCGATACGAGCTATAAGGCTAGAAAGTTGTTGTGTCCAATGGGAACAGAATGGGAGAAGATTCATGCATGTCCAGCCGATTGCATACTGTACCGCAATGAATATGAAAACCTAAATGAATGTCCAAAGTGTCACGCTTCACGTTATAAGAAGAAGAAGGGTATTAATGTTGGGTTTGATGCTGAATACACCAAAACACCTGCCAAAGTGTTGTGGTATCTTCCTATCATTCCTAGATTTAAAAGATTATTCATGAATGAGAAAGATGCAAAAAACTTAGTGTTGCATGCTTAAGGCAGGAAAAAAGATGAGTACTTGCGACATGTATCTGATGCACCACAGTGGAGGCAAATTGATTTGAAATATCCCGATTTTGGCAAAGAAGACAGGAATTTGAGACTTGGATTATGCACTGATGGTATGAATCCATATGGCACATTGAGTAGTCAACATAGTACTTGGCCAGTTTTATTGATTATTTATAATTTGCCTTCATGGTTGTGCATGAAGAGGAAGTACATAATGTTGTCTTTGCTTATCTCGGGACCACAACAACCCGGTAATGATATTGATGTGTACCTCGCACCATTAGTTGATGATCTTAAACTTATGTGGAATGAGGGTGTTACAACATATGACATGCACAAAAAAACAAATTTTAATTTGCGTGCTTTGTTGTATTGCACTATTAATGACTTTCCAGCTTAAGGAAATCTTTCTGGATATACGGTTAAAGGTGGAAAGGCATGTCCCATTTGTGAAGATGACACTCTTAATTTGCGATTACCCAATTACAAAAAGAATGTATACATGAGTCATCGAAGATTTCTTCCACGAAACCATCATTATCGTGCACTCAAAAAGGCATTTAATGGAAAAGCTGAACACAGTGTTCCTCGACGTGTATTAAGTGGATCAGAAATATATGATAAGGTCAAAGATTTGAACACAGTTTTTGGTAATCCATATAAGCGGAACAAACAGAGTTTGTGGAAGAAGAAGTCTATTTTTTGGGAACTTCCGTATTGGAAGGACTTATCTGTGAGGCATTGTCTTGATCTTATGCACATTGAAAAAATGTGTCTGACAGCATCATTTCGACCATTATGAATGTTCCCGGAAAGACAAAGGATGGAATTAATATCCGAAAAGACATGATTGAACATTTAAATATTCGAAAAGAATTGGCACCACAACCGCGGGAAAATGGTTTTTATCTTCCACCAGGTTGCTACACACTCTCAAAGGTTGAGAAACAAATTTTTTGTGAAAGCTTATATGGCATCAAAGTGCCTTCAAGGTATTCTTCAAATTTTAAGAATCTCGTATCATTGAAGGATATGAAATTGGTTGGTTTGAAGTCTCATGATTATCATGTTCTGATGCAACATTTGTTGTCTGTTGTTCTACGAGGGCTTTTACCTGATCATGTTAGATGTGCGATCATGAGGTTGTGTTTCTTCTTCAATTCCTTATGTCAGAAAGTAATTCACTCTGAGAAACGTGATGCGTTGCAAGCTGAAGTGGTTATTACATTGTGTCAGCTTGAAATGTATTTTCCACCTTCACTATTTGACATTATGGTGCATCTTGTGATACATCTGGTTAGAGAAGTCAAAATGTGTGGTCCTGTGTTTTTACGATACATGTACAAAATGGAAAGACATATGGGATATTTGAAATCAAAGGTGAAAAATCGATGTCGACCTGAAGGAAGTATAATCAGGGGTGTAATTGATGAAGAAGTCATTGAATTTTGCACACCTTATTTGATGAATGTTGAATCATTAGGTGTTCCAAAGTCTAGACATGATGATACGAATGAAGGAAAAGGCATACTTGGAAAGAAATTACTAAAGAATGTGGACAATGAGTTAGTGGAAAAGGCCCATCTTCTCGTGTTGCATCATTTAGAAATTATTTCTCCATATGTGCAACAACATATGAATGCTTTGAAGACTCAATTTTCGTTGAAAAGTGAAGTATGGTTGACTAAAGAACACAATCGTACGTTTTCATCTTGGTTTAAAGACTTCATCTTCAATGAAAGGAATGATGTTTATAATGAGGTTGATGAAGATGTTAAGTGGTTGGCTTATGGTCCTAAATGCACAATTGATTAATATGAAGCATACAATATCAATGGCTACACCTTTTATACTACCCGACATGATGCCAAATCTGTATTACAGAATAGTGGGGTATCAGTGGTAGCATCTTCAACAGAATATGCAAATTCAAATGATCAGAATCCTCTTTATGCAACAATGTCTTACTATGGAAAAATTGAGAATATATGGGAGTTGAACTACACGAACCTGAGTTTTTCACTTTTCAAGTGTCAGTGGGCCGATATTCGAAGAGGTGTTCAACGTGATCAAACAGGAGTGACATTAGTGGATTTTACTCGACCCGGATATCGTGATGATCCGTTTATACTTGCATCCCAAGATGAACAAGTTTTTTATGTAGAGGATCCCTCAAACAAACGATGGTCAGTTATTTTACCAGGTAAGAAAAAATTAAATGTGAATGATTGTGACGTTGGAGAAGATGATTATATTGAAGATATGCCATCATTGTCCATTGGCATGCATGACAGAAATGCAACAATCGATTACAATGAAGACGATCTTTCATTTGTTGGAAATCATAACAATGGCATAGAAGTTTTCTTCAAAAAGTCAAAGTGATATCATGAGTGAATTATAAGTAATCTTAACGTTATTATGTTTTTTTTCTTGAATTAAAATTCATTTTTCTTTCATATATTATTTGTGCTTCTAATAATAACACTGTTGTAGGAGCTACACACTATGAGTGATAGTGATGAAGATGACTTTATTCTCGATGAGGAACCTCATGTTACGGTGGAGGAACATAGTAGCAGTGGGCGCAGAACTAGCGACGGGAAAAAATAGTTGATTTTGATAAAAATGGTCAGCCAGTTGGTGCGTGGGCGGAGAAGTTCAAATCTTTTGTCGGCAAGATAGCACGTGCTCGGGTAAACATCAACATTGAAAGTTGGAAACAAGTCCCCGAATCCCTAAAATTGCAGATGTGGAAAGAGATCCAGGTATGTACACTTAATTATATATTTTAACTTTATTAATAATAAGAAAAGATTACAAGTCCTAATGCATATATTAAATCACCACTATGTAGGATGAGTATTTTGTTGATGACACCATGTACAAGTTGATCATAAAAAAGATGGGAAAGTTACATCGGGACTTTAAAAACCGATTGAGGACTGGCTTTTTTTATAAGACACGACCAGTTGGACAGGATAGTGGTGAAGCTTATGTGAAGTATAAAGGCATTTTGACACAAGATGTGTGGGAGGATTTTATCGCTAGGAGCATGACTTCGGAGTTTAAGGTATAATCCAAATGTAATTTTATTGAATTCAATTTTGTTTTATAATATGAATTCCATACGTTTTAAATTTTATGCAGGAATTAAGTGATAAAAACAAACAAGCTGCGTTACAGAATATTTACCCTCACCATATGGGTCGCTCCGGATATGCACTTTCCATACCGAAATGGAAAGATCAGGGATTACTAGATCAGTTTTTGACTAAGTCTGAAGTGGATTCCACAAAATCTAGCGTATCTTCTGATGACATTCCGAGACATGTGAGTTGGTTTTGTGCTAGATCTGGATTGACAGCAGATGGACAACTAGCTTTCCCGAGTAACACCGAAGCCATGAAAAAGAAGAAAGAAAAACTTGTAAGGATGTTGCACATAAGTATATTTTACGTATAAACTTTTCACATAAGAATGTTTTACGTATAAATTTTGTAACTCTTTTTTTATATGTAATAGGATAAAATTCAAGATGATGTTGCTACAGGGACGTGGAAGCCACACGAACGACATGATATTCTTACCGAGATATTTAAGAAACCTGATTATCCTGGACGTGTACGCGGTGTTGGAGGAGGTGTGGGGCATAAAAGAGTGTTTGAGCGAGAGCCGAGGAGTTCACGTAAGATTGGTAATTTGAGCGATACTGATTTGAAGAAGTTACAGGATCAGTGGATGAAACATATGGAAAAAGCTTTTGCTCAAAGAGGATTCCAATCTACCACATTTCCATCTACGCATTCTCAAACAGTAGATGCAGATACTATGAACTCCACCGCACCTATTCCACGAATTTTTGTTGTTGTAAGTAATTATTAAAATCATATATATTTATTAATGTCTACAATATTTATTAACTTTTTTTTAAATAATTATAGGACGGTTCATCCTGTAAGCTAGCTGTTGAGTCACAAGCAGAAGATGGACACAAAGATTTGAAATATGTAGCAATGGCTTTGGCTTATAATACCGCCCCGGGAGCCATGATACATAATATTCCGATGTCTGCTAATACCATTAAAGTTAACATATCTATGATTTATACAGGTTTTGTGAAATGTCATCCTTTGTTTCCATAGTGTTCACAGATTTTGTGAGATGCAAATCTTTAAATGTTAGTATTATTTAAGTTTGTTTTTTGTTTCAATGGTTTTTACAGGTTTTGAGCAATGTCCTCTTTTAGTTCCAAATGAAAATGCTGAGATATATGTGTTGACAGACGCTATAGGATCATTTGTTGAGTGGCCTAGTCATTTAGTTTTTTTTGAAAGAGAGGTGAATAAATAACTCTTTGCAATTATCAAACAATACAAAATTACTCTATGTTACTGTCATTCTGACCATTTTTTAAGATCAGGTAAAGTCAAAGCGGAAAGATGTGATTCAAAAGAATAAAACTTTTATTCCGAGAGAGTCTCCTCGGGTTGTGGTTCCTCCTAGCACATACCCATTGGTTAGTGATACTATTTTGCAGTCACTAACCGAAGATTTATTGGAGCTACATGAGACGCTAGAGTGGTATGATCCAGAGGTGTGTAAATTCTCTATTGCTTTACCTGTTGATGTCTTTCACTATCCGCAAAACAGTGAATTTGGGACTATCATCGATCGTAAAGACTTGGCTGAATTACTCGAGGGTGATTCTGTGGATATGTGCATCATTCAATCCTTTGCATTGTAAGTATTTTAAATAAATATAACAATATTTAAATTAAAGTTCATGAAATGATTGAACTTCAAAATTGTATAATGATGCTATATTATGTTTATTATAGGTGTGCCTTAGCTAAATTGAATGATTTGCAACGTGATGATGTTGTGTTTTTGTGCCCTTTATTGTGCTCTTATGGTTCTTATCAACTTGACAAGAAGGGCACAATAACATATATGAAACAATCTTTGTGTGCGACATTTGAAAAAAGAATGATCTTGCTTCCATATAATGAAGGCCGGGTAAATAGTTTTATTTTATATAATGTATCTGTTTATGTAAATTTAATTTTTTAATTAATTGTATTTTTTTTTGATATTTAGATTTCATTGGATTTTGATAGTCATTTTCCCCTCGGTTAATAAAGGCTATATCTTCAATTCAATCCCAAGCTTTTCTAATATCAACATTCAGAAAGATCTAGCACTGTAAGTATTCATTTAATATTTTTTATTTATTTAATTGCTATAGATTATTATTATTATTATTATTATTATTATTATTATTATTATTATTATTATTATTATTATTATTATTATTATTATTATTATTATTATTATTATTATTATTATTATTATTATTATTATTATTATTATTATTATTATTATTATTATTATTATTATTATTATTATTATTATTATTATTATTATTATTATTATTATTATTATTATTATTATTATTATTATTATTATTATTATTATTATTATTATTATTAAAATTATTTATATCATATAACATAAATTTTTTAATATAGAGCATACAGAGTTGCTTCCGCAAGAAATGGTGATGGAATCCAATCACATGGCATAATGTTAAGGTAAATTCATCAATAACTTATTTCAATCACCATT
The DNA here is from genome assembly GCA_945859875.1 of Cuscuta europaea. Classification (NCBI taxonomy): domain Eukaryota; kingdom Viridiplantae; phylum Streptophyta; class Magnoliopsida; order Solanales; family Convolvulaceae; genus Cuscuta; species Cuscuta europaea. The sequence goes on from CAMAPE010000019.1 coordinate 34,794,748, forward strand.
AACTTTGATACATATATTTTGTAAATTTGTATTTCAAAAAAGTGTGCCGGACAAAACGGAAACACAGAATGCGGATATTATACCATGCGATACATATGGGAAGTGATTTCGTATGTTGATAGCTTTGATATTGGAAAGGTATATCATTATTTATTCTTATTTTTTAACTTCGTTTAATTTTTTCTAATTTAAAAGTTGTAATATTTTTTATTTATGTTTTATTTTATCTAAATATTTGTTGGATTGATATTCAAGAACTGAGGCATATTCTGAAGATGAGTTTAATAACATTCGCAATATATGGGCACGATTTTTCTTGGATGTACTCTTAAATATGTAAAAGTTGTTTACATTGATTATATATGTCAGAATTTTTATATTAGCAATTACGACATGTTTATGTTGGTTATGTATTGTGTTAAGTGTTTTTTGAAATCATTTTTATGAAGATTTTTGTAATCTATGTTGGTTCCTTGCTTACACTTTGTTGATTTTGTAATTTGTGTAATTTATTTTATTTAAAAAAACATTTGCGGCGCTTATATTAAGAAAGGCGCCGCACGGTTATGTCGAAAATTATTAATTTAAGAAAATATTTGCGGCGCCTATACGCAAAAAAGTGCCGCACACATATTAAATATAATTTTTTAAAAAATAAAATATTGGCTTTGAAATGGCTTTTGAGATACTTGAAATTTTCTGCAAATCATGGTTTGATTTTTACTAAGTGTACCGAAGGTGTGAAACTGAGTGGTTATGTTGATTCTAACTATGCTAATGACAAAGACAATAGGAAATCTACCATTTCCTATGTGTTCATTTTGTGTGGTTCTTGTATTAGTTGGAAGTCTCAGTTACAACCTATTGTTGCCTTATCAACCATTGAAGCTGAGTATGTTGCAGCTACAGAAGCCTTCAAGGAAGCCATCTGGTTAAGACGTCTTGTTACTGAAATAGGTTTTCTTAAACAGGATGTTATTGTGTTTTCTGATAGCCAGTCTGCTATCCAACTTTGCAAAAACCCTGTCTTTCATGATAGAACCAAACACATTGATGTGAGGTTCCACTTTATTCGTGATGTTTTAGATGCAGGTAAGGTGAAGCTGTGCAAGATACCCTCAGATTTCAACCCTGCAGATATGGGGACGAAGTGTCTGTCTGCTGAAAAATTATTGTCTTGTAAACGAATTTTAAATTTGGACTGCGGTTAACTCTGTTTGCAGGTTTTGAGTATGTGGGAGGGTAGATTCTTGAAAGCACAATGATTGAGAAAATTTGTTCTCACGGTTAGGGAGAGTACCTTGGGTATTTCTCCAATTTCCTTTTGGGAGTATTTTGTGTATCTCCAATTTGTTTGTCAGTTATGTCTTTAGGATATCACTGGTGATCCAGCGATGATGAACCACGTGCTCATGTTACTTTGTGATACCATGCACCACAATTGATGGCCAATAAGGTGGAGAGTGTGGAGGTATTGGCCCATAGGCCATGGCAACCCTCTTTACTCTTGTTGAGCCTGTTTGCTTGCCCCTTGTCCTGACCCATGTTGTTTTGCCGCTAGCCTTGTTTCTGGAACCCTCCTTTAGGGTTTCCCCTGCAGCCCTGATACTTAAGACCCTCTTCGTCTTCTCTTGACGCGGAGGTCTTCGGTTAGAGAGAGAGTGAGGTCAGAGAGAATAGAGAGAGACTCCCAGTCTCTTCTTCTTCCGGTCCCTTTGTGTTAATTCTCTCTGTGCTTCCCCTTTTTTGACCTTTGGCGTGCGTTGAGATGGTTGGACCGACCTGAGTGTGATTGTCCCTTCCGGTGGTGCTTGGTTGTGTGCTGTATGAGCGTGGTCTGAGCTGGAGAGGTGAAAACCTGACAATATGGATGATGAAAAAGTTGACTGAACAAAATCATCAAACTGGTTCTTTATATTTTTATTAGATGAGAAAATTCACTCATGCATATAATTTGAGAAAATGTATAATGTTGGCAGGAAGGAAGCAACGGTATTGACTTTCCTTCAACTTTAATCCATTTTAGTCGTGTTCTTCATCACTTTCATTACCTACATTTAAAAATACAAATGCATACGTGTGGTCACCTTTTTTTGTAAATACCGAACTCTTATACTCCATAATGTTTTCTGATTATTTACTTATTGATTTATTTAATACATAGTAATATTTCTTAGCAGATCGTGCATCATCACCGATCTGTCCGTGCTGTATTTTCCCTACAACGTACCATCTTTACTCTTTAGGATCAATCTGGGGCAGTAGATATGAAGAAGCAGCAAGGCTAAGATGTAACATATCATCACTCCATGCTCATCCTTGTTTAAGATGAAAATCACTCGATAAGTAGGGGTGGGCACGGTCCGGGTAATTTATAAATTTTCAAGAACCGTCGGTTTCATTTAACAGGTAGGTTCGGTCCGGGTATACCAAGTCATGAAATAGGAATTGAACCTTACCCGCCCCTTTTGAAACGAGCCGGTTCGGTTCGAGTCCTCTGTTCTTCTTTTGTAAAAAAAATACGGCTATGCAAGCAAAGTTTCTAGTAAGCTATAAAATTCTCAAATTAATTACCTATTAATGTAACCAAAATATAATAAAAACTCAAAATATAAGTATAAGACAAAATTTTAAATTAGTCAACAAATTATCGAACCACAATATATGAATTAAACAACACACAACCACCTTAATCAAAATGTCAATCATCATTCATACGAAATTAAACTAGTTACTATACATATTTGTCTATGAAAATAATTTAAAGCTTATTAAATCTCCAAGTATAAGTAAAATTAAAGATAATTAAATGAATATGTTACACTTCATTGAGTAAGAGTCTTTGTTTACAAAAAATACTATCGTATTAAAGAATGAAAGTTTGATGCATTTGGAATAGAGAATAGAGGAAAATAATTTAGGAGTTTAATTATACGGACTTGGAAATTACTTTTAGTAGAGTGAAAAGTTTCTTTAATTGGAAGTTTTTTTCTAGACACGAGAACATGAAGAGCTTTTGTGTCTTGTTAGTATATTATATTATACTAATATTGAATATAATAGATATTATTAAATAATATTTTAAAACGGTTCGGTTCGGGTACCTGTTTTTTTTTTAAATTTTAGGACCCGTTCGGTTCCTAAGGTTTTCAGGACCCGCCTCGAACCGTTTGAGTTTTCTAGAATTAGGACCCGACCCTAACCCGTCCCGAACCTGTATTACCCGGCCCGACCCACGGTTCCAATACCGTTTGCCCACCCCTATTGATAACTGCAAATTGATTTGACTAGTTAAAATACAAAATCTTATGTTGCAGCTGCAACTATCTGATACTAATTAGCACAAAAACTAGTATTGTTAACGGATAGATTTTGAGAACGTGATGGACCTGGTGCTTTTGAGAATCCAAAATACTCCACACAAACCCCAGAAATAAAACATCAGACATGTATGCCATAGAAGCCACTGTATCTGGACGAACATCTTTGCACTCTCCATCAACACATCACACCCTTCATGTAGTGGCAGAACCACTGAACCAACCCTCACATATATACATAGTCCTTCAAGTGATTATTTTTCAGAGGGGTTGTGTAAATCGTTATGTGACTCACAATTATGTCTTCGTAATAACATTCTTTTACAAGAAACAATTCAAGTTTGATAAATAATATTGCCCCAATAAAGTTACACAAGAGCCGATTGAGAATCAAAATGATCCATCTAAGGTGTGTGAAAATTATGCAATACACATTACACAGTATTTAACTTCAAGTAAGATTTAGTGAGAACACATTCAGTTGCAATTCTCTTAAAAGTTTACAAGTAACAACAAAAGTTGAGTAATATATAAAAGAACAAAATTTCTTTTTGTACACCTTCTTATACACATCAGTACACCCCGTGTCTGTGAGAGTTTTTTTTTGTCTGTGAATCTCAGTCCACAGACAAAAACTGGTTTGTTTTGTTTGTGAAAAATTCTACAGACAAAACAAGCTAGCTTTTGTCTGTGGACTGGGATTCACAGACAAAAAAAACTCTCACAAACACGGAGGTGTACTGATGTGTATAAGAAGATGTACACCCAGAATTGTTGATAAAGGGGGTGCTAAATCAAATGAACTCTTGAAGTTGAAATATGTAGTATACAGTTTTTTGGCTCCAAATAGTGTAAAATGTATGTTTCATACAATAATACAATGTAGGGTAGGATATGATATGATAGGATAGGATGGTATGAAGTGACCTCAAAATATAGGAAGAGAGCGGGAGAAGTGACGTAACGTGATGGATCATTTGTGCCGCAAATTCTAGGGCTGAGCATAAACCGACCTGACCTGGCAAACCCGATTTTTTTCCGGGTTTTATCCGAATGGATATGGATATCCAATCCGACTATCCATATCCGAAAAATTTGATAGGCTTGGGCGGTTACCGGGTTGCGGGTAGGGTTTATAAAACCCTAACCCGATTCGTCCGAAAATCCAAAATACCAAAACATCATCGTTTTGGATTTTATATATATACATACGTATAACTCTTCTACCCGGCCTAACCCTATCCGTCTCTTCGATCTGTCTTCTACTTTTCGCTCTATCCTCTCTCTAACTCTCTTCTGTCTTCACTCTTCACTTGTTCAGACCTTACACTCCTCTCTCGGTCTTTTATTTCCTTCTTCAATTACACTTGACTACTTGAGAGTTGAGACTTGAGAGTTGAGAATCCTATAGTTCTATTTGGTATTTTGGTGGAAGCTCTCACACAGAAAGACACACAGTCACGCTGAAACCCTAATCGGTGGAAATCATTCTTCGATCATTCAAAGTTTGTAGTCTATTGCATCGTCTTTGACTCTGAGGTATTGTTATTGTTAGGAGTATTTTATGGTGTCCAATCTAATTAAATATCTTTGTATTTGTGTAGTTATTAGTTAAACATGTAATATGAGCCACAAATGTGTATCAGCCCATTAGCTTTTTTGTAATCCATAAGTTAGTCAACTTCTCCTATAAAAGGAGGCTAACTTATGGAAACCCTAAGGTTTGAGGCTTGAGAGTGCATAAAGGCGAGATAGAGAGATTAGGTTTCCGCTGCTATCTCTCTCGAGGGAGAGCAGCGGCGTTCTACACGGTATACCAAATTCGTTGTTTATCTCGATATCTTTCTATCTGCTTCTTCTTTATCTGCTATGATTGTGTAATTGTTAGTATACTGGGTCTATCAGATATCTACGGTTTTATTGTGAATTTGTTATGTGTTACGGTGTAAACAATTGAGTAAGGTTTAATTGGTTTATATAAATGATGTAAATATGTAATTCTATTGTGGATTTGTGGAAGCAAATGACCTAGATGATGATTGTATTTGAATGTTTGATAAATTGATAGTGTGATGATGTTGATGATGTAAATTATGTAATTCATGCTTAATACCCTTATACATTTGACGAGTGACTATGAATCTATGATGATGTTGATGTGTTCATGCTTAATAATATGTTGTCTCTAAGTTGTGGTGAAATATGAATCCTTGCTCCTCACTGACTAAATATCCTATATATGAATTCTGAGTACTAAACTGTATGATTATGCATATGTGAATGATAATGGAGCATGAGGATTGTTATGAATTCTTAAAGTTGTATGCCTAATGTATGATTATGCATATGTGAATGATGATGGAGCTTGAGGCTTGTTCTGAATTCTTAAAGCTGTATGCCTATTGCCTAATGTATGATTATGCATATGTGAATGATGATGGAGCCTGAGGCTTGTTCTGAATTCTTAAAACTGTATGCCTAATGTTTGAATATGCATATGTGAATGATGATGGAGCTTCACTACCTTGTGTTTCAGTATGCATATGAGAAAGGTATATGAAAGGTAAATATTTGAAGCCTCTATTATTTGTTGCATATAAAAGAAGCTACCTTTGTGACTCTAACACTCGTAGGTGCAGTAAAAGTCAATTGGTTCTTCTAAGTTTGTAGGGAAGAATTAAGCCTATTGCTTAACTTCTTCTGTAAATCAGCTCGTTGATTGTTCCAGACTTCATCCTTATGAACTTATTAACTTAAAGAATAAAAATGTGGAAGCTTAAGGGTGAAAGCCTAATCTACTTACGTGTACTCAATTGGTTATTTACTTATATAGATGGATGGTCAAGATAGTGTTACCATGCATGTATCTGGTGAACCTCCTCTAAGCCAGGAACCTGCGGTGGAAGTTCCCATTGTAGAGAATAATGATACCACTCAACAGACAGATATAGTTGCTGTTTTTGGCCAAAAGAGGAAACAGGTTGCACCCAGGTCCAAGATATGGGAACACTTTGACAAGGTTTATGATGAAAAGGGAGTTCTTGTTAAAGGGAGATGCATATATTGTGCAAGATTATATGCTTGTCATTCAAAAAACATGGCACCTCATCTATAAGAAACCACATGCTCAGTTGTCTGAAGAACACTCATTCTAAGGACACTAGGCAAGCCCTCTTAACCTTCCAACCAATCACTGCTTATAGTCCTACTGAAGAACCTGTTGGAGTTTTAGGAACTTGGGTGTTTGACCAAACTGCAATTAGAAGAGCTCTTGCAGAAATGCATATAATTGATGACCTTCCTTTTAAGTTTGTTGAGAGGCAGGGTTTTAAAAAGTTTATGTCCATAGCTTGCCCTAGATTTAAGACCCCTTCTAGGTGGACCATTGCAAGGGACATTTACCAAATCTACTTGGATGAGAAGATGAATTTGAAAAAGCTATTTAGGGAGACAACACAATGGGTAAGTATTACTACTGACACATCGACCTCTGTACAGAGGATCAACTAAATGTGTATTACTGCTCATTACAAGACCATAAGTGGAAGCGTCAGAAAAAGATCATTTCCTTTGTCGAGGTTACTTCTCACAAAGGGGAGTACATTGCTAAGGCTCTTGAGAACTACCTTTTAGAGTGGGGGCTAAAAACATCTTTACTGTTACTGTTGATAATGCAAGCAGTAATGATACAACTGTAGGTTTCTTCAAGAAAAAACTATTATCTTGGGGTGCCTCTTCTGTTAAAGTCCAGTATCTTCACATGAGATGTATTGCCCACATTCTAAACTTGGCAGTTCAATATATGGTTTAAAACAAGCTGATACTTCTCTGTCTAGGGTTAGGGAAGCAGTTAAGTATGTTAGGAATTCTCCAGCTAGGCTTCAAAAGTTTAAGGACATATCTGACTTAATTAGGGTGGAAGCTAAATGTGGACTACACCTTGATGTTCCAACTAGGTGGAATTCCACATACCTAATGCTTAAGTGAGCTTTATACTACCTCTGTCCCAGTTTACTTAGCCATCTTTGACTTTTCCAGTCAAAGATGGTAAACTTTGACCAATTATTGTAACTAATATATTTATGCAAAATTTAATAATTTTATACTTTTATGATAGTATTTTTAACAAAGAACATTTTCATATCATTTTCATATTATTAATATTTTCTCTCTGTAAACATATAATCGGTCAAAGTTAGACACCATTGACTTGAAAAGTCAAGTTTGGCTAAGTAAATTGGGACGGAGGGAGAATAATATAAAGGTTTTTGAAGCCTGTGATGAGAATGTAACCGGTTATGCAGTTGATTTGGGTGTTGAGACTCCAGATACTATGAATTGGATTTCTTGTGAGTCTTTTGGTCACGGTTCTTCAAAATTTTTATGATATGACACTCAGAATTTCAGGTTCTCTCTATGTTACTTCTAATACTTTCTTCTCAGAGGTGTCTGATCTGTTTATGGTCCTTCAGGACTTGATGAAGTCAGATAGACCTTCTACAAGTACCATTGGAAGTACTATGAAATCCAAACTGGATAAGTATTGGGGAGATCCTGAAAAGATGAACTTTCTCATAGTCTTTGCAAATGTTCTAGACCCTAGGGACAAGTTTGAATACATACCCTTTCAGTTGAATGCTTTGTATACTGAAAAAAAGAGTGAGAATTTTTTTGCAAGTATCAAACTTGCTCTGACTGAGTTATTTTCAGATTATGTGAGTAATTACACAGATAATAATGGTGGAAGCTCTGAATCAAACTAAACTCCTGCTGGTTTAGTAATCTGTGAGGCTGAGACGGCAAGACCAATCTCTAAATTCAAAGCACAACTAAAAAAACAGAAACTTTAGAGTGGGCAGTTGGGGTTGAAAAAAACTGAGTTGGAAATTTATTTGAGTGAGGCTATTGTTAAGGAAGATAAAGAGTTTGATATATTAAGATGGTGGAAATTAAAGAGTTAAAGATTCCCTATACTCTCAAAAATGCTTAGAGATATTCTTGTTGTTCCCATCTCCACAGTTGCTTCTGAATCCACTTTCGGTACTAATGGCCGGGTTTTAGATTGCTTTAGAAGTTCATTGACTCCTAAAATAGTGGAAGATTTGATATGTTGTCAAGATTTGTTGAGAAAACAAAACCAACCTCTGTTAATTGAAGAAAATATTGATGAACTTGAGAGGCTGGAAACATGTTATTTTATTTTTTATATGTACTTGATGTATATATATTTTCAGTATGCCTTAACAGATGTGTTTATGTTTTCCAGATTTAATAAATGGGACATGTGCTGCTACTGAAAATGCTTCTAGATCTTCTGTGGATCCTTCACCAGTTAATTTAATGGTTTACTTTTTTATTACAAGTTTATTGACTCCTAAAATAGTGGAAGCTTTGACATGTTGTCAAGATTGTTTTTATTGCTCATTTATGATTTACCAAGATGACTAACAATAGGTGTTGGAAGTGTTGGTGTTGGATGTCTTCCACTGCCCACAACCCCTATTCAATTTCTGGTGCTATTCATTTGCCCCTTTGTTTTTCCTGACAACTTAACTACTTCTTCATTTGCCCCATTTTGGTTATGATGAAAGCTTCCACCATATACTGAAATAAGATTGGTTTGGTATTAGGAGTAGTTGGTGGTAATTTGGATTTGGCCTTCAATGTATCTTTACATAATGAGATGGCTTGAAACCTACCACCATCTACTTTGGATGCCCCCAATTGGTTTTGAAAAGACAAGAAACAATTTGAGCCAATATGTAATAACTATGTGCATTGTGATTTGTGATTATGCATTTATTCATTGATGATATGTCCAGGCTTAAGGGTTGAGAAGACTTGGAGTAGTGGTCTAGTGGAAACTGATGGAGTTGAGGAGACTTGGTTTTGCACTATTTGATATTCTTTGTAAACTGTGGAAATACTTTATATTATTTTGCAAAGTACTGTCTAATTACTTAGTTATTTTGGTGCTTGGTTTGTAATTTAAATACTTAGTTAGTTTATGCTTGGTTTGCTAAGTAATTTAGTTTGTAAATATGCAAACAACTCAGTGGGTTGGGTTCAAGATGAACCAACTCTTTTTTGTATTAGTGATTTTGTACTTTGACAGTTCATTAACTTCATTTTAATGAACTAATGATGCAATTTCAATGTGTTTTAACTATAATCGAACTAACCGATATCCGAATCGATATCCGAAATTATCCAACATTCTAATATCCGAAAAAACAATATCCAAACTACGCGGTTGGGTTCGAGAATCACATTAAAAAATCCGAACGGATTGGATGTCCGTAGACCCGACCCGCCCGAACCCGATCCGTGCTCTCCCCTAGTAAAATCAGAGTACCTTGTTTCCCAAAAGAGCAAAGTGAATATATGAATATGTGAATCAGAGCACCCGTGCTCTGCATTATATGAATATATTAGTGCATATTTCAACCAATGAATGTGCCCTTTTTTACTTCAAATTATAACATCTAAACGGAAGATTTTCTACGCTGCAAATCATTATAATATGTAAATATTATAACTATCATTACTATTTCTCACCATTACTATTACTGCTCCTCATATTAGCAATATTCACCTATTGTAATTTTATTGTACTTTATATGTGCACATTCTCTCATATAGAAGTGAGAAATTTGAAAAGTGCACTATCTCCCTCAAAATAGTGCATTTTAGGAAATCCGAATAGCACAAATCACAATTGCATCATGTTAACGCTACAAATGCAATATGTACTTCAAAACGTGCATATTAGAAGCCTATGTGTACTTCAACAAGTGTATATTAAAAGTGCAATATTCATGAGTTATAATTTTATTGTTCTTTAAAATATGTGCTTTTTCTTCTCAGGAAAAGTGCACTATATGTGATAAATTTTAAATGCATTCTGAATCATTTATAAGTGCAATATATGTA